>JALIZH010019815.1:0-459483 GCA_030522465.1 Rhipicephalus appendiculatus | reverse complement strand
CCCAAAGGAAGCGGGTCGCCGGTGTACACCCCCCCCCCCCCCTCTTCTCCTCCCCAAGACTGGTTTTTTCCTGGCGAGAACGCGCCCTCCTCTTTTCCCTGCCGCCTGGCTTGGCATGGACGGGGGAACGAAAACAGCGGCAGCGGGGAGCTCCTTCGGCAGCTCGCATCGACTGCGTGGCAGTTTTTCACTGTTTCACCTGCTGTGCGAGCGCTCCACATCTGCCTGTGCAAGGTAACCCGCTGCCGTCTCCTAGGCCTGCCCTGCGAGACCCTCGAGGACATCCTCTTTCCCACCGGCTGCAGCGATCGTCGCCGCAACGCCCTTGCCACCCTTCTCTCCTTCATCGGACGCTGCCGGCATCGGCGAGCGGCTTTAAAACCCGCTCGCCACGTAGACTAGCGCGCCCCTCCTTCTGCCTTCCCGCGAGCCCTCCTTTTGTGTCTTTCCTTCTCTCTGCCCCCCTTTTCATCACCCTTTTCCCTTCTGTGTACCGGTTGAGGTGTCCTGTTCGAGAGAGTTATCGTGCACCGGAACTTCTTACTTCTCAACAGAATACAGAGAAGGTGCGGGAGCACCATAAAGGCGTTTCAAAGCACACTGCAGGAATGTCACGCCTCATTGTATGTTCCGCCCGTGAAACAAGCGAACGGGAGAAACGAAATAAAGAAAAGGCAGGGGTCAATGGTGAATGAAAAAAAAAAATAGCTTGCCTGTAGTCTGTGGTCGAGGCTATCTGGTGGAAAATAAACTGCTCGCGCATGCGCAGTAACTATTTTGCAAGCTGTCCATTGACGACGCGCCGCGGTGGGGCGGGCTCTTCTCAAGCTCCACGTTCGTATCGTCGCTTTCTTGTCCGGTCACTCTCGTACTAGCAGTGGGTACTGAGGTAGTGCGGTGTGCGGCCAGCCGGTTCGTTTTTCGAAACTTGCGGGACTCCGTTGTTGTACAGAGAAGAAACATGATTTCTCTAAGGGTAATCGGCCTACTGTGCTGCTTAGCGGCAGTCAACTGCGTAGACTACGAGACCGAGGACAGTGTGCTCATCCTCAAGGAGAGCAACTTCGAGCAGGCCATCAAGGATCACAAGCATCTCTTCGTCCTATTCTGTGAGTACGACCGAAGCTGTCTTCTCATTCTAACTCACCTGCGTGAGCGTTTTAACTGCAGCCGCACACTTTACCTGTGTCATCTTGTGGATCGGTCAAGTAAACGGTGTTGGGGGGAAGAGTTCGAGGAAGTTAGGATGGCTCCTAAAAGAACAGCTTGCGCTTGGCCTTCATCACACCGTACATGTTCGCAGCCTGTACAGTGTTTTAAAAGAAGCTCAGGGGCGAGCCTTCAAGTCTATTTAACTTTTTTTTCTTTACAATGAAACGCACGACTGGTCTCTCCACCTGCAACTTCAGTGCGTTGAGCGGTGCCTGCCACGCGCTGTCGCCAAATCTGCCGATGCGATGTACCATCGTGTTTTTTTTTATTTATTGTTTTTGTTTCGTTTCTTTTCATTTTCAAATCTCACCCGTTCTTCTTCGCCGCGTGGCATGCCGTCATGGCCACGAAGGCGCTTCAAGATCGCTGGATCGGACGTTTGCCAAGCGAAAGAAAAAAAGAAAGTGCTCCCGGCTCATCTCAGATTATCCCAGTGCCACGGAGCAGCTAACGATTGCCGGCTTGTCTCCTCTTGCTTATTACACATTTCTCGGTGCCACATAACTGAAATCGCCCCGCATTAGGCGGTTTTAGTGTCTTTGACGTTCAGTACCAGTAATGAGGCGGGCACTAGAAACACAAGCGTATTTTTTCTTTCTTGTCTCGTTTCTCGTTTTTTTTATTCTCTCGCTCTTTTAAGATTTAATTACGTGTCCTCATTTTTCGCGGCTTCCCAGCTGTCACGCTTGCTTGAATTGTTTCTACAGTAATTATTCTTATTTTTAACGTGCGGTCGACACGCCATATAAATGGAATTTTTTTTTTCTGTAAGTCAGCCTTTATTTGGCAGCTTCTGTCGCCAGTAAAGACTCCGATTGTTCTTAATTCTGTCCACTTGGCGTACGAAACGCACTGCAAGTCGATTTGCCTGCCGCTTCTAGTGAAATCACTGGGCCACAAAAACTTCTGAAGTGCTCTCCCAATAATGTGGAAAAGTAGTGTTGGATTCAAGATAAACGTGAATGTTAAGCTGCTTGCTTCCGAGCTCACTGTATTTAATCCCGGGTCAGTGACAGCGCCAATGGTAGCGTTTGGCGCTGTCACCGACCCGGTGTGAAGAGTCGGTATTGGAATAACAATAAACATGACTGCGAAAGTGAGTCGGGCAACAGCGGCAGTTCAAAGGGGAAGGGTTTGGAATTGATACGGGTGGGGTTGACTTTTGTAGAAGCGCTTCGATTTACATCTCCATAAAGCACCAAGATATCAACGCCACGTGCACTCGCTATCTAAAAACGCGATTTTTTTTTATGTAAGAAAAGCCGAAGGATCATTCGCATTTAAATCACTCTCGCCGTTCCTGGGCAGATATACATTGTCAAAGTCCTGTGGCGCATACTCGCATTCCGCGGCCGTGGTACACGGGTATGAGCCACACGTGTCCGCAGAAATGAGTTTGACGACGTACGCGACGGGATTTTCACGTTATTCATGTCATGACCAGCCAGACATATTCATCAATATATCTTACCCTCCCATACAAATTTTGGTCTACCCCTAGTTAAGGAGGCCATCACGAGAGCACCCAGACGTAGGCGGCTAGTATAGGTGTCACCTGTACTGCATCATGTACGGCTGTGTGCGTCTTGGTTTTCCTTTGTAGCCCTGTTGTACTGTTGCTAGTGCCAGCTTGTGTGTTCGTCAAATTTTCTCCCTCTTTTGTGCGCGTCCTTTAAGGATGGTTTCGTCGTTCTTTCAAATTATGTACCAACAGTCTTGCCACCATGAACCTTGTAAAAACATGCAAACGGTACAAAAAACTGTACAGCACATTTCTGAGAGAAATAAACACACGTTCAACATAGCCACGTATACCGTGGTGGCACGGTGCTCTGATGCTGACCCCATAGACCAGGGGTCTCAAACTCACCTCAGCCAGCGGGCCGCAGTCACGCAATTTTGTCCCGCAAGGGCCGGAGCAGCGAAGGAGGTAGGAGAGGGGGGGAGGGGGGAGTTTGTACAGTTTGCTAGAAAAAGCTGCCATTTGAAAGAAAACTTTCCCATATCTCATATACAGTTCATTTCTGTATGTGGTGCCAGGATTCCAACATGTGGCGACCGATCCCCCACATGACTCAAATCTGGGCCCCGGTTGGGAAATATGAGTTGTGTTTCACGGTTATGTTTCAAAACAATGTGAACGCATGGGATGCCTCACGGCCTCAATGCCTTAAACCAGTCAGGCCTACGTTGCTCACGAACATGCTTATAAGGAAATTAAAAAAAAAATGTGAGGCGCAGACAGTCATGTGCGGGCCGCAGCCGAGAGCCTGCGGGCCGCGTGCTTTGAGACCCCTGCCATGGACGCTTGTTCGATCCCGGCCGCGGTGCTCGCACTTTGACGGACGCTACATGCAAGAGACCCGTGTCTGGGACATGTCAGTGCTCGTCAAAGAACCCCGTGTGGTCGAAACTTCCGGAGCAGTCGACTGCGGCGTGCCTCATGTTCATGTCGTGGTCTCGGTACGTGCAATCTAAGACATTCTTACTACACTGTACATCACTTGAGATAAGTGCCTGCACCCCCCTTTCATTATTTTAAATATGTGCGCTCAAGAACAATATATTTACGAAACGTATTGCAGCTCTCCGACTTTCAATGCATCTTATGCTGTTCTCTCAGCTCTTAGAGTTAAAAAGCTCCGAATTTCAGTTTAGCAAAAAGGATGCATTGCTATAGTTTTCAGAAAATATGGTTTCGGTTTTCCACGCTGCCGGCGACAAAAAGTGGCCATGCGCCGCCGCCGATGATGTACCCGGCGTGCGCCGACGCCGCCGCCGACTCGGAACGACCCCCACGCCACCGCCGGTCGAAACCGTCACGGCGCACACCTCTTGAAACAAAGTACGACCGAGGTGACAGAGGCGCTGGCTGCCATTTCGCCTTTGCATTTTTAGCTTCCGCGGGTCGGATGTCCATACGAAAAGCTTCTCTCTCTTCCCTTTTCTTGCATCTGCATGTTTGCGAGCTGCCTCTTTCGATACGTGCGGTAGCATCTTGGTTGTTGTTGAGGCAGTGCAGGTAATCCCATTCGTTGAAATGATGTCGCTGCACCCTTCCAATTCGTCGGGCGGCTCAAAGAACAACCCGCGAGGGGGGGGCAATGGCATGGGCAACCGTGCTTCACCGCCCGCGTATTAGGAATTCCTGGCGCCGCACCGCACGCGAGAGAGAAAAAAAGAGAGGTCGAGGAGGACGCCAGCGGGCTCCGCCGGGAGCGCTTGCGCGCTATTGGTTCTTCTCTTGAGGTAACATGGCTTTGTGCGCGTGCGCGTTTACGAAGAGTGTTATGGCTGTTCCATCGCACGGAAGCACCCTCGCCCATCGTTATGCCGCATTCCGCGCGCCGAGGGCGCCTGATGGTGGGTTTCGGTAAGGTAATAGTTTCGATGGAGCAACGTGGTTTGGACTGTCAACGTGAAGTGTCTCCGCGTCGACCTGTGCACGGAAAGCGACGTGAACGAGTGGATCGCAAGCTACAGTCAGACTGTGCACTAAAACCGTAGCTGCGGCGTGGAAATGCCGCTGCTAAAGTCGACAAAACTGTCAATCACTATTACAATTAGTGCACTTGAAATGTTTTTAACTGAAACCAAAAGTCCCTCTGTTTTGACTGCGAATTTTGGTTATACTGTGCGAAAACTTACCATTTTTGGAAAGCGATGGCTAAAATAGCCGTGTCCATTGAACATTGCCTAGCTGCAGGAGGTATTGAAACCCGCTTTTGCTATTTGTGGCGCTCTCGCGTGTTTGGCTCATTCAGAAGTTTGAGTGTCGGAGTACGGCATTCTTTTCATCTCGTCTTTCGGACAAACAACGCACTGCTGAAGCAGTGACCTCCCTAGCATTCGGCCATGTAATGTCTGCATTTTCGATGGCCGATTTTCGCGTGTTTACGTCCCCGTTTAACATTTCTACATGTTAATATTCGTCCTAGACCACGGTCACCCTAGTCTTCAGGGCTGGGCAGTATCGAAGATACATGTATCTTAGATACTATCTTAGATACTCTTTGGGTATCTTGTATCGGTATCGCGATACGTCTCGCAAGACGAGTATCTGTATCTGTATTTCCGTTACATTCGATAATGTATCGCGTATCTTAAGATACAAGATACTGTGATCGCAACGCTACCGTGCAAAACATTCATCGCTGACTGACTCCGCTTCTCAGGCTGGTACTGGTGCCACTAGGCCACCTGTATTAAACTAAGGACAGTGACATCATTTTGTCTTTCCGCCCGACTACACCAGTGAGAGAAGGCAAATGAGGTGTGCGCGTCCTTTTTGGTGGAGCAGAGCCACATGACAGAGCTCACGCAGTCTCAACAGAAACTACGTTCGCATGCTTGCCTACGTGCCTTTTCTCTCCTCGATTTTTTTACCTCTTTAGTTGTGTCAGAGCCATCAAACTTACCCTTAGCCACTTGCAAGCGCCGCTTGCCACATGCGTGCTGCGATGACCACACAAATTCTGATGCCGCTCTCCGCAACAAGCGTTTATCCATCATTCGACATCTTGGCGTACCTTGTCGCTTTTCTTCCTGCTATTTCTATTCACAGAGCTCTTGAAAGTATAATATGGTTGTTAGAACAAGTGCTTTCTCATTTGTCCTCCTCTTGCATCCCATACATTACCTAGTGCTCCGAACTGCTTTTTTTTCCAGTCTGGTGAAAGCAATATGTCTTTTCTAAAGGGCAGCCAAAATAAGCTCTCTGTTCTATCCTTACTTTTAATTGTCTGCTTTATTTTTGCTACTGTTTACAAATTTTTATTCATTTGAGCGAACTCTTCTGCGAAGGTGATTTGGGAAACAACTATGTCATTATGTGGGCGTGCATTGAGTATATAGCCCCAAACTGCTTACTGCTTGTTAAAATCACCCAATTCAGTTTGCATTGTAATAATGGGAATAATTAGGGGCCACCTTAAAGATCTTAAAAGGGATATTCGAGAAACATTTTTATATGAAATGCTCCCTTTTTCTTATGAACATCCCAACGAGCCATTTCAGGGAATTTTCTAGGCACTGATTTTTTATTGTCTTACCTTAACAGCTAAGTTCACGATAATTCATGCTTAGTTGTCAGAGCTATTAGGAGTGCCTCCTGTATCGTATATCTGAACTTATTCACTACGAATGCTTGAAACGGAATGGCTTTTATGTCTTAGTTATAATTGTTTTCCTTTTTTAGGTCTTCCTATTTTTTTCCCTATTACTAATTGCCAGGTAATCGGAGCTATAGGCGGCAATAGCGTGAATAGCGGCGTTATCCTGCGACGCCTTGTGCAACTATACTCCCATGCGCTCTTATTTTTTCATTTTGGTGTGTGTTATCGGGTCTAAACCACACAAAACTGATCACCGCTCGGCGCAAGCCACCCCGCAATGTTTCGTAAACCTCGAGATTGTCTCAGATTGTCCTGCTTAGATTACGCGCAAATCCTGCTGCGGCGGCCGCATGTCGATGGAGGCGAAATAATAATAACGGGTTTAACGTCCCAAAACCAAGATATGATTATGAGAGACGCCGTAGTGGAGGGCTCCGGAAATTTCGACCATCTGGTGTTCTTTAACGTGCACTGACATCGCACAGTACACGGGCCTCTACCATTTCGCCTCCATCGAAATGCGGCCGCCGAGGCCGGGATCGAACCCGCGACCTTCGGGTCAGCCGCCGAGCTCCCTAACCGCTATACCACCGCGGCGGACGATGGAGGCGAAATGCTAGAGGCGCATGTACTTTACACGTTAAAAAACACCACATGGTTAAAATTTCCGGATCCCTCCACTTCTGCTTCCCTCATAATCATATCATGGTTTTAGGACGTAAAAACTCAACAATTATTATTCAGATTGCGCGCAGTACGCGTGTACTCTAGTTCATTCGTGAGCATACGCGAGCACCAACGATAACACTGGAAGCTGCGATCACTGATGTATAAAAAAAGACGTGTTCTGCTGATGATCAACTTACCGAAGACCGACAACATTTATTTCCGCTATCAGAGTACAGCGCTCGTACTTTGAGCTACTTAGTTTTGTGAGCACAAGTTAGATCAACAAAGAGTTTTTTCTCGACCAGCGTGACTGCCGCCTTTTCCTTAGTCATCATCACGTGACAATACAATAGGTCTGAGGCGTTTCTGGGGTGCACATGTTCTCTTGCTGAAGAAAAATTGATTGCGCGTAAGATAGTATATAGATAACTAGCTAGGCCAGTAGATAAGAAGAATATGAAAAGTAATGGTAGCTTTATGTGCTCTACGTAGGCCTATATACACAATGCGTCACAAAATTTCGCTACAAGCGTTGTTTCTTCTGTACACCGGTGATTCAATATTGCATAAGCGGTCTTTTATGGACAAGGTAAAACTGCACACCGGTGTTAGCGCCATCGTGTGAAGCCTTCTTATTGAAGCTCGTCCGTTTAGATGGCAACCCGCTCGGTGGTCGGCAAGCTCAGCAGCGACTCCCCTCAATTACAAAAATGACAAGCAAGAACCGCTGTCAGCGAAGTGTCTACAGAGCTGTCCTGTTACGCAGCTAAAACAAACGTAATTAGTTCTTTGGAAGTAAACTAATTTACTTTGACCAAGAAGGAAAAAACTTTTGAGATACGAACACACATTTAATTAAAATGAAATTGGCCACATTTAAGAAATTTTCAAGCAGATTTTTTTTCTGCATAGGCGTTCGCTACTATATTATTGGGTTCTATAACAACACATTTGGGAATGTATCGCAGTATCTTAAGATACAATTGGCAAGTATGGTATCGGATACAATTTTTGCGGTAGTATCTTGTATCTATCTTCAATACTTTTTGCCTGAGTATTTTGTATCGTATCGCGATACAATTTCAAAGTATCTTTGCCCAGCCCTGCTAGTCTTGGTGTTTCATACGCTATGTTCTATACATTTTGATCAAGTAACATGGCAAAGATTTTGGACGCGCTTTTGAGTTTCCCTATCGATCATCCATGTCGTATTGATTGTCGGACTGAAGCTGGCTATCCATTCGTTCGCGTCGCCGTCCGTGCACAGGTGGGCGCGGAGGGCCTTCACGTTGACAGTCGGAACCACGTTGCGCCATCGAAACTGGATGGATGGATGGATGCTATGAGCGTCCCCTTTACAACGGGGCGGTGACATGTCTGCCACCAGGCTCGAAAAAAACTTTCTTTTTATGTTGGCCTAATGCCTTATCTACATTGATTAAATCTATGTTATTATAGCAAAGAAAAAATATAAATTCACGGTCCATCTCTCTGCCTCTTAAGGCAGAATGACCTTATTTTTCCCCATTCTTCATTTTTGTCCTTTATCTCTACTTTTCTGCCACCAATACTCTAACCGTCTCTTAGTTATTTCTATCGCGGACGTGCTCAGCTTTCCATTGTTGTCCCTAAAATCCAAGGCTTCATGTAGACTCGTGCCCACACGTATATCTGGGTGGATATCGCCACATTCAATCAGTACATGTTCCATCGTTTCCTTAGTTCCCCCCACAGCATGTACATTGTTCTTCTTCGTTACAGAATCTCGCTTTATAGCTACGCGTTCTAAGGCAACCCGACCTTGCTTCAAACAGTAAAGCGCTTCCCCTTGAATTATCATAAAACCTCTCCCTCCTTATTTCGTTTTTTTCCCTTTCGGTAGTCACTGAGAGCCGGCTTCTTTTCCATCGCTGTCATCCAATAAGTCCTCTCCGCCTCTCTGACTTTTCGCTTAATGCTCCTTGTTGCCATGTCGCCCACACTGCTAGCCGTATATTTACTGGCGAGCCTCCTAGTTCTTTTTCTCCACTGCGTGTCGACGCTTTTTCTATACAAATACCTGAAAACCTTCCCTGCCCATCTACTCTCCTTCATTTTCCTCAGCCTCTCTTCAAATCTAATTTTGCTCTGAGCTTCCCTCTCTTCAAAACCTGTCCATCCCATATCACCTTTTACAGCCTCATTTGTCGTCTTCCCGTGAGCGCCCAACGCGAGGCGTCCCACAGTCCTTTGATTTACATCCATTCCTGATTGCACCTCTGACTTCATGCACACCACTGAGTTCCCAAATGTAAGCCCCGGAACCATCACACCCTTCCACAGCCCTCGAAGCACCTCGTACCTATTGTATCCCCATAACGCTCTGTGCTTCATGATTGCAGCATTACTCTTTCCCTTTGTTACCGATGCTTTCTCTTGTACCTCCATATATCTTCGTATTTTTTTATGCATGCAGACCAAATAATAATAATAACAATAATAATAATAATAATAATAATAATAATAATAATAATAATATATCTATCCCCCCTCATTTACCCACACTCCGAGGTACTTGTACTCGCTTACCCTCGGTATCACCCTACATGCGCGCCCTCGGTGCGCGGAATGCGGCGTGGAGAGAGTGCTTCCGTACGGTGGAACAGCCGTAAACACGTACGCGCGTGCATTCGTGGCTTGAAATCACGTGGCGGCGTGCGGGTGCACGGGCACGTGACCTCAAGAGGGCCCGCTGGCTACCTCCTCGCCTCTCTATTTTCCCTCTCGCGTGTGCTGCGGCCCCAGCAATTCATAATACGCTCACCGCCCTTGTCGTTCTACAAATCCCTTCTCAGAAAGAGAGGAGGGAGTGACACGGAATGCCGTTGTAAGGAACAGCAGACAAAGCCTCGAGCAGTAGTGCCCGCTCATACCTGCCATACCTGCCAAGTCTCGCGGATTTCGACCATTTCCTACGTGTGGATGGTTGTCAGCAAAATCTCCCGAAATTCGAAATTTCTGTGCGTGATCTGGCCGCATTGACAAAAATCCAGCCCAATGCAATCCAGCCTTTTTTGCGAACCCATCGCATTGCAATGTAAACGAATTGAGGAGGCGTTTATGTAAACGTGCTGTAGAATCTCGGTGGTGCGAAACCGGAGACACGAATTCGTGAAATTCCCCAGCCAGATTCCACTGTGTCCATTGGGCCAAATTCGGATCCGAACACTTCATCGCGGTGGGGGATGCGAACTTTGGTACCGAAACCGTCGAGGGAACCCTTACAAAAATTCTTATTGAAAAAACATAGAGAAGTTATTGAGCAATGTCAACAGATGACATTGAAAAAACATAACGGATCAATAGAAAAACCGTTGAGGAAGTTGTTGACGACCGTTGAAAATTGGCCCGCGACTTCCAATTGAAAGACCATAAAGCAAATCAATATAATCAATATTGATTTATCGTTGAAGGAAATGAACTGACAATTGCAAATACATTGCGAATCAATGAAAATACCGTTGAGGAGGCAGTTGTTGACCAGTATTGAAAATTGGCCCGCGACTTTCAATTGAAAGACCATAAAGCAAATCAATATAATCAATATTGATTTATCGTTGAGAAGGAAATGAACTGACAATTGCGAATACATTGCGGATAAATGAAAATACCGTTGAGGCAGTTGTTGACCAGTATTGAAAATTGGCCCGCGACTTTCAATTGAAAAGCCATCAAGCAAATCAATATTGAGTTTTCGTTTAAAAAATGGTGAATGCCAAATTGACGTCATGTTGAGAGTGTTTTCACTTTCAACAGTGAAGGGTCATTGAAACATGGCTGAAACTACGAGCCTAACTGATATTATTCTTGCTTCGGGAGAATGGCCAAACATAAATGCAAGCACATGTGTACAGCAAGCCTAACTCAATAACCTTGGGCCTGCAGTACAGAAGTGCCCACATTTACATTTGCCCATTCTTTCAAAGCAACAATAATCTCAATTAGGCAACATAGCTTCAATTCGTGCCAGCGGGAATAAAACCTTTCAACATAATTAATGGTTACACTGCTTGTTTTCACACAGCGTAAGGTGCAGAAAAGATTATGTTAAAAGATTACTGAAATCTGTATTATATCTTCAAAGTCCATCGAAGCCAATACTATACACCAGTCTCCTCTACAAACAGATATTCATACAGATCATAATTAGCACTGCACATGCCTCCCTCTACCCATTGAGGTAGTGTATGGAAGGTGCAAGCACCTGTAAGTTAACGACACCTTTCTTTACACTCGAGGTTACAACACCAATGCACAGGCAAAGCACAGCAACACATGAACATCGCCATGAATTTGTATTCTACTCAACTAGCATGTTTTAATGTATACTAGCCGAGTTTCGGTGAAACTTGGCAAAAAATACAAGAAAACACAATTTTCTAAGTAAAATATTTATTTTTTAGCAAGCAATTTTTTTTGTTCAAATTTTTAAATATGCAGTTTGACGTAGCAGAGTACTTCTCATTAATGTGCCAACTGCATCCAATATGACAAAATAATTTGAACACTATAGAAAGCACCATTTGAATAAATAAAAATAAAATCTTAGATGACTAGACATACCAGAAACTAAAAATAGCATAACGCTGCAGGCGGGGCACGCCACTATGGGATGAAATGTACAGGAGTGAACAGGATTCATACTGGTTTTGAAGTCCAAATTGAAGAATTTTCAAGGATTCCTATTGAAGATTTTTTTGAGGACACAAAGAGGCATCCCAAATACCAATTTTCTGCTCTAACAAAGTTTCCAAAACAATATGGGCAGCTTTATGCATTCAAAGTACGAAACTTCGATTCAACCAATAAAAACCTAGAGGCAGTGAAGCCAAGGAAGGTATAGGGGACATTATTTGTAGGTTTCCACTGTAGAGCAGTGAGTATGACACGAATGGAAAGGAATTAAAGTGGATGAAAAACCAACTTGCCGCTGGTAGGTACTAAATCTACAACCTTGGGAAATGCTTCCGATGCTCTACCTGTTCACATCAGTTCCTAACGTGCACAAAACTTCACGGCATTACGCCGCTACTAGGACATCTTTCATATTAGATAAGTCATTTTATTCAGTTCCCATATTTCACTTTTTCAGTATTTAGGAAACTTGTTTTATGAAAGTGACGTACATACGACGCTTCTACTTTTCCGGATTACTGACCGGCTAAACAATGAAATGGCAATGACCGCTTCAAAATTTTTTTCCCCTTTTTCACAATTTCGTTTAATACATGTTTACAGTCATCACGCTTCTCCTGTTTTTGAAGTTTGATAGGGATTGAGTCAAATGTGAATTGGACTTCTGTCAGTAGAGCAAGCAACTTAGCAAATACCCTCTAGGTATAAAGTCAAGGTCTTCATATACACAAAAGAGGAATAGAAAGCATTACATGGTAGCCAATCACTCAGCCTGTGCAGCAATGCCTGCAGCTTTAGTCTGAAGTACTTGCTTTCTAGCACAGAGCATAAGCTCTTTTTTTTTTCAAGTTTGCCTGCATAGGACAGTGGATGTTTGTTGAGCTAGAAGATCTATCACACGACCGAGACCTAGCCATAGAATGGGAGAAATCAGCACAAGCGCTGGAAGTGAAATCGATTCCTAAGAAGCCAAGTCGAGAGAAAGGGGGGTAGAAGGCGGACCAGCAGGTGCGGAATTGAAATGAACGATAGGTCAACCGATGATGCAAGCAGGGGAAACACAGTAGCAAAGACATCACTGAGCACGACATGTTCCCTCAGTTTGCTGGGCGAATGTTTACCGACCATAGAAAGCAAGTAGTATAGTCAATATTAGATACCACATGCCAAGAAATTCCAAAGGTTTTCAAGGAAAGAAACCAATTCCAGGTTTCTCAAGGGCCCTGAAAATGTACTCTCCAATTTCAAGGGTTTTCAATCGTTTAGAGGACCTGCATGCACACTCAGTAAGGAGCAGATCACAATTTAATGTGGAATGTGTGCGCTATGAATACCACCAAAATACATGATTGCCTAAGCTTTATCAGGAGCTCACTTAATGTAACTGTGCATAAACATAAACATTACAATATTGCAACCCTTGACTAGTGAATGCAATTGGTGTTAAATTAGCATAATGTGATCCTTCATTTACTTGCACATTATAAAAACACAGTCAGTCACTGTTAGTTGCACCATCCATCTTCGGCTGTTCGGGCGACTTCGGTTCCCTCGACAGAAGAGGTGCCAGGGTGTTCTTTACATTCGTCCCGGGCGATATGCGACAGATGAAGCCTGCGAAAGAAGGACAGGGCACTTATAACTAAAACTTCCAGAAGAAAAATATAATATAGTATGCACAGGTCATAATGAAATTCTTTCATTAGTTCTGTGTGGGTGTAGCTGCAGTAAAGGCTGGGACCGAGCTAGTTGGTATCGTGATATTTTGAAAGCAGTGAGCACACGAAGACAAGGACAGAGAAAAAAATGACACACGGAGCACTACTTCCAAGTAATATTGATTGCAACAAAGAAATATATCCAGCCAAAAAATGACCAAACACAGGAAACGGTGAAGGAGACAGGAAAGCAGCTAGACAACCAAACGTAGTCGAGCCGTTTTCCTGTCTTCTTCGCCGTTTCCTATGTTCGTTAATTTTTTGGCGAATTATATTTCCTTCATGCAATGCACCAACTAGACCAATGACGAGTGTTATTAGAACATTTATTGCAACACAAGCACGCCATATATATGCAGTTTCTTTGCTCATCTCGTGGTAACACGCATGCTCAAGAACAAGACTCGCATTGTTTCTTCGCTAAAGATTCGTTGCCGTTTCTGTGCGCAGTTGATGCCTTTAATCTTTTGCGACAGCTGTGTTCTTGAGCACGCATGTTACCACGACATGAGCGAAGAAACTGCACATATGTATTGTCATAAATATTAGATGGAAGTAGTGCTCTGTGCGTCATTTTTTCACTCTCCTTGTCTTCGGGCACTCACTGCTTTCAAAATAACTGCAGTGCATCACCAGCATTGTGCATTCCTCAGTAAAGAATGCAAAAGACGGCAAAAACATAAAGTACGCTGTGCAAGAACTTTATGAACACCTTCAAAGCCAAAGGTGTGAACCATACTTTGCCATTTCAGCTGCAACATATTTTCCAGCTATACATATAACATAAATCAAAAGAGACAGGGCAGAGCTCTTGCCTTCAACTGGTGAAATTCATTCACAAATGCAAGTTATCCCCTATGGGCTAACAAATGCTCCAACAAGTGTGCTAGAAATGAACATGCAAGCAGGTCAGCAAAAACTTTCACTGACGACAGAAGTCAGTCGGTAAGGTTCTTAGTAAAATATGCTACTTCTCGCCCTGCGGGTTCACAAATGATACAATTACATTTTTCAACCAGCCATGAAACTGCAGCAATCTTCTTGCCAATCTGTCAAGTGAGCAGTCAGAGCCCACATGTCCAGTTAAAAACATGGGTTACATTTTTAATTTTAACAGTCCACCAATAGGATGCATAGCTCGGTGCTTTTACTTGCACATACAGTGGCTTGCTTGCACGTGTCATTGTTTAAATTTCATCAGCTGAATCCTAGTGCTCTCTGGCAGTTGAGCTACCAAAAAGACTGAGCTGCCTCTGCCCTTCACTCTTCCCTTTTCTGTTCAGCAAACTAGCCCAACTATTATTTAACTTTGCCTACTGAGTAACAATATGTTTAGTAAGAAAAGTTACAAAAACTACAAGGCATTTTGTTGGAGTCACGTGCTATGTGATGTCAACAGGCAGAAAAAGAGTGTTCCACACTCGCCGTCATGGCTACTAGCGTCACTAACTGACGCTCCCATGTTTAATGCACACATATAGCCCATAAAGTGGACGGGGGATGGCCGCCACAGTAGCTCAGTTGGCAGAGCATCAGACGCATTATTCAAAGGTTGCAGGTTCAGTCCCTGCCCGCGGCAAGTTATCCTTTCGTCTACTTTTCTTTCTTCACATTAACATTACATTTACTACTAATAACATCCCCTATACTTTCCTTGGCATTATTGTCTGTTAGTTCTCATTAATGTTGTGTCTAACAAACAAAAGCAAACCCTTAAAATTTCCACTTCTTAAAGACTTCAAGGCATTTTAAATAATTTTGTCACTTTACCCAAGTGAGATGCGAATAGCAGTAGAAAATTCGTATTGTGCAGCATATTTTTATTGCTCCTAAATGAAACTCTACCACGTCACAAGAATTAAGGGTAGCTTCATTTTATTTGTATTGTAAACACTAAAATGCTGGTAAGTGCATTTTGCATGTCATAATTACTGTTCATAAGCTTCTGTACAAAAAAAATGTAATACCACTGCTGACAGCAAAGTGTGTTTTCAAGCTTAGGACATCACTTTACTTTGGTTTTAGTGCAGTTGTGCAAGCTGGTTACAATAAAGCCTGCACAATAAACACAACAGCTATAAGGAATGTTATGTCTTAAAAATGGCATATCCACTGTGGGATATATTTGTGAGAATATTAATCTTTTTTTATAACTATAAACCCACACTTACTAACAAGCAGTCTACAACAGCCAAATGCTCCTTTAAAGTAAGAAATCACAAAAGAGTTGACGAGCTTCACAGTGGGATTCTAAGATACATGTCACGGTTTGTAAGAAGCAAAAGATAGCAGGCACCAAACGCCAACTCAGAGCTGTTTGATTTAGTCAGCATGTTGAAAAATGTTATACATGTTTTCATTAACTAAGCAGCGAAGGTGATTGATGGTGTTTTATAAATGGCCAAGGTGCTTAGCGGCAAACAAGCACCAAACATCAAATGTAAATATAAGGGCACCACCAATCACACAAGTGGACACTGAATAACTCATCTAGCATACAATATAGTATTATCGCAGTGAAGGTTTGAATGGCAGACAGGACAATGTTAACCACCAAACTAAACATTAGCAGAACAATGTAAAAATGAATATGGAAGTTACTGGGCATTACAGTGCAAGGAGCGTGCACGCAAAGATTTGCTTCATAAAGACAGATTCACAATAAATGCAGAAATGAAGTACGGTGAAGATCTAGAGGCACACTGTATGCAAGTCTGGCAAGAAGATAGTCAGCATGTCATCAATAGACATGGCAGGAAGAGTATCATTACTCAACGATAAGACACTTGATGTGTCCCTTGTTTCCTTTCCTCTGTGAAAATTACTTTTTGAAACTGGAATATGTGGCAGGGTTTTACTAATAACCTCCAATCGGTAGTCAGCACTCTGTCCGTGCTCCACCAGTCTTGCTCTTCATTAATTTTTTGTGCTGTTTCACACATAAAGGTAACGAATAATAATTGGATGCCATAGTCCGCTGCCAGTTCATTTGTGCAACTTGGTTAGGGCAAATACAATGCCCAAGACGGCACCACTCCACTGCACAAGCATGCATACCTTACAACTTTTACCAAGGCTTTACTTCATCATGAAACTCTGAAAATCACTTTAATTCTGCCGTGCATAGACGTTTGCTCAGTCAGACATCTTGCTATGGCGCAGTGCAGGTAGTTGACACTTCATTTCTGAATATTAGTCTTGATCCAAGGTGTCTCTTCTATAATCTTTTCAACTCAAAGCATCCAGTACATTGTACCACAAACATGTACTACACGGCCAAGTGGAACATGTATATGACGTGCGCTTGCTATTACGTGTTTCCTGTCTTGGCGTTGCTCACAATATGGGTGGAATAAGTTTATCATTTGAAAAAATCTTATCTGCCTATTTGCAGTGATGGAAACAAATGCGTACCATTTAATATGGCCTTGTCCAGACTTGCAGGAAGAATGCTCCCCTCTTTTACAGCAAGTTGTCCACCACTTCAGTCCCTTGAACAGCCGTCTGTGCTGGGAACATGCATAACAGATACCACAAAAAGTTCCATAAATTTGCGCACAAAAGAGGCCTTACAGTACACAAGTAGTAAATATTAAACACGATGGCTTGACATAAGCATATGTTTATACACCAATATTGTCCTCGAAAATGGGCCCAGGATGCATTAAGAACAAGTATTAGAGGAGTAATGGCTCACTGCAAACAATTGTAATAATGCATTAGGTGTTCAACTTTCCTGCCCTTGTGTAACAAAAAAGGATGAAATATACAGCTTGCCATATAGGTCAATTGAACACAAGAAAACTTCAGCAGCACCCCCTAGTAAATGAATACATCTATGATAAATGTGCAATTTCTGTTCAATTTAATGAGCCCTTGATTCAACCCCCCTTTTGTTCTTTCATAGCGAGGGCCTCGTGCCAGCAAGCTTGATGCCCTCAGGTAGCATTTGAGCGTGTATTGGTCAGCTACCAGTTCGCAAGGAGATCCCGCGCTACGCGATACCAGCATGGCTGTGAATGCTGGTGTGGCACTGCCGGGATTACACACACAGAGGTGCCCACTGGGTGGATGAGAGAGCGACGTAGTGGTAGCTAAAGCGATGGAGTATCAGATGCAATACTTTGTTGTAGGTTCAGGCCCTGGCAGCAGTATGTTGTGTTTTTGTCCACATTAATTCCTCTTAATTTGTCATAATTACAACACTACATTTAAAAACTATGAATGATCTCCTCTATGCCTCCCTTGGCTTCATCAGGTTGTGTATAACAAAGAAAATAAGCCCTTGATTTATTCCCTTTCTTTTGTTCGTTCAATTTCTCCGTGCTTTAAGCACGCCAGAGCACAAATCGCATACCGCGTTCTCTGATAACTAGATAAACAAAGCAGAATTGTTGCCAGTTTCACGGAATCCTACACCTTAGTACTGAATTGTGCAAATAACAGCCCCATTTAAATTTCTCCTTCTTTATCAAAGCACCAAGGAAAACAAAAACTGCACAGTACAACACAATCAAGTAGTGTTTCAATGCACCAGCACAGCCTAAACCATTTCGGATAAGAAGCTGTTGCAACAGTGCTACTTCACTGTTACAAGAATTTGTGTTTGAACAGAAAGAAAATATGAAATGACAAGATAAATGTCTGGCCCAATTTTTTTTTCCAAATACAGCAACAAGCAGAGCATGCACTTGCTTAATAAGCGTAACTTGAACTGACACTAACCATCAATAACTTGTTAACTACTTTTAATTACTGACTTGAGTGCAACTATACCTAATTTTTTTTCAAATGTCGTCACGTCCTCGTCATGTGTAGTTCAGAGGCGCCACGTTGCCGGCACGCCGGGCGCTCCTAGCTCCGACATCACCCATAAAATTCGAAGTTGAACATCTCGGATTACATGCAACGTTCGTGATTTCAAAGAAAGAAAAAAAAGGTTGGCATGCCATAACCTGGCACGCACTATATCGGTCTAACATCAACCACTTCCCTCATGTCATTCATTAAAAAATGGAGAAACGATTAGCTGCGTCAATGTAACTTTGCTTGCGGCAAAGAATTTACGCCTCGACTTAAGAGTTCCTGTGCGAAAATTACAGGAGCCCGACTGTCATACAACGTATATAAAAAATCTGTCATGTCCAAAAAGAAAACACGCTACATGCACGCTGTGCGACTTCCCATTAAATCAGTTTACAGTTGTCTGTGTGCAGGGGCGTAGCCAGAAATTTTTTTTCATGGGGAGGGGGGGGGGGGGGGGCTCCTTGAAATGGTAAGTTTTCGCTCTGTAAGTCATGGCGAAAAAAAATTTCGATGGGGGGCACAGGCCCGGTGTGCCACCCCCTGGCTACGCCACTGTATGTGTGGTAATTCCTGTTACTACTTGTATCTACAGCGCGATTCACACAAATGCACGGCTACCAGTGGACTTCTTGTACACATCTAAGTGCTACGAGCAGCGACCTTGCGCAGCCAGATTATTATATTATCCAATGCACAATCGTGCTAATTATTTGCAAAAGCGACGCAGCACGGAAGACGGCAATGCAACCTGAGGCATGCTCTGAGCAGCGTAGCGTATGCATGACAGCATTGTGTCATTCTATCTGCGTCCCCGTCTACCTTTGCACGTTAGTTCATTATACCCATGCTTATTGAACTATAAAGTCAAGTGCATGTGGAACTAGTACGTTTAGAAGCAGACCCACTTTTACGGCGACAAGGCATTGTACAAGCCGCTTCAGACGACGATCTCGCACTGTACACAACCAAGGAATAACGGTTCAGCAACACAAGGCTTGCATGACAAGAGCACAGAATCGCTAATGGAAAGTGCATTCGTCGGCTTGTTTACAGCTGCAATCAACGCATACGGCAACACACACGGCCAAGCACAGAAAGCAAAGATGTTAGCGCAATGCATACTTCCGTATCAGGCCCTTTATCTTGCACAGCGGGGTAACTCGCCGCCCGAGCACTCTTCCCTGCATAAAAGTCGCCACGCACTAATGTAACTCAGTTACCCGATTTGACAACATTCTTGAACTCACCGAAGTGTGGTATCCGCTGGTGTGAGTCCTGTGAGTCTCGTCAAAAGGCGCGCTTGTGATCCCGTTCTGACAAAGCTGCGCCGGCTGCACGTCCGTTGTTTGGGCCCACGACGACGCATCGCCGCCGTAGATTCCGTGTCAAACAACAACCCGAACCATCCGTACGCACCAACACGCAATGTAAGCAGTACTACGTGTCCATTCAACGACGATAACCACGCGTAATGTTGATAAACACGGTAAAAGTACGTACGCGAAGCAAACTTTGTTCGCAGCGAGAGCGTTCGAGTCCGGGCAAGTCGAACGTCACCGCGCCGACTGCGCTTGCGCGCTCTCCGGTTTGAACTGATTGGCTCTCGCTCAGCGGGCGCGCGATTTGAACTGCGTTGGCCTGGCTTAGCCTAGCTAGCCACCCTAGCCTGGCAGCGCTCTCCTCCGTCCTTCGGCTACAGCTTTCTGTTATGGCTAGAGTACAGCTCTCCTACAGTGGCGTTATCGCAAACCGAAATGAGTTTTTTGGAGGCGGGGGTAGACAGATGCCATGACAGATGCTCTTTGGCTTTTGTGTTTTGTTTTTTGTTATACCTTGTTGCTGCCTATCTAGTGTTAAGACGTTAAAACTGTTTACCGATCGCTGTTTTTTTTTTTTTAATCGTTTCTTCTTGCCTTCGCGCATGTTGGCAAGATTCGCACGTGGCGGCGATGGCGCAGTTTGTTTGGGTCACTTCATTTTGTTTTCTTTTTATGCTTCTTCTAATAAACCTTCTAGTTGCGAGTAAGCGTTGTGTCCACTTCGTCCTGTCCTTTGGGCTGCTTTAAATAATATGGAACCATACCAACGACCCAGCTGTCGACCATGCTAGAGTCTATTCACGGCCTCTTAGATCGCGCCGACGTGCAATCTCGGAGGCCATGCCTTGTTCCCCACTTCTTTCTCGCACGCGCGCCTTTTGTACGATCGGGCGTCAGCAACCGCGTCAGCTCGGTTCTTAATACTACTACTGCGCTTTTGTTGTTTAAACATATGCAGCATCTGTACACGAGTGGTGCGTTTTAATTACTGCTAGCAGTAACAACTGTTGTCCTTACGGCTGGCTAAAAGTGTGCGTCCATGCGTGTGTAAAACAAAGGCACGTAGAAAACCCGCACCTTTTGACAAGTGTTCGCAGTACCAGTTAATACCTCTTCGTATTGAGCAACGAATCAATTTCACCATCAATTCATCGCCCTTAGTCGCCCTAAGCGTGACGCATTGATGATGATTCAGCTGCAACTTCTTTCGTATTGATGTACTTTGTTAGCCTTAATTGATATATTTCAAGTGGCACACGTAAGGAAGTTCGTATACATACTATGAATTTCAAATCTCCCGCTGAAACATTATTTAAAAGTACATTGCATGTCGTCGTAATAAAAGCAGGAGAAAACTTTTATAGAAGGGCAACAGCTAATCGAAAAAATATGGTTTAACAAACTTCGTTTCTGGGCATGGGCGTCGGCAGGGGGGGTGCAAAAGGGGCACTTGCCCCCCCTCAAGCCTCACCAGCACTTGCCCTCACCCAAGGTACACCAATGCTGTCCCCCCTCCCCCCAGGCGCGATGCAACACTGGTTTGCACCCCCCCCCCCCCCCCCAAGAGAAAATCCTGCCGATGACTATGTTTCTGGGCAAGTTCGTTTACATTTGAATAGAAAGCCAATATACTCAATAGTAACCGCAATAAAAATACTGAATTCTTCTACTTATGTCTTGAGAAAAAAAAAAGCTGTTGTCCTGTGTTCAATGTGATTCTTGTTCCGCTTCGAAGTTGCGCTTTGCAGTTTTCCACGAAATACGTTGCCCTTGGCATCAGGGGCGTAACCAGAAAGGGGGGCACCTCCTTGATTTCGGAGGGGGCACCTGCCTGCAATGGTCATTTTTCGCTCTGCATGCCATGGCGAAAAAAATTTCGGGGGGGCACGTGCCCGGTGTGCCACGCCCTGGCTACGCCACTGCTTGGCATTGAAGAAACAAAGGCGGAACGGGCACACAGTGCTTGCAAGGATTTTATTCTCTTTTGCGAGTTACTGTGTTCGTTAAGTATCCGATCTATAAATACAAGACAATATTTACAAGTTTCCGATGGGTTTTTGTAGCATCTTTGCTCCCAGAGAAGTCAGAGTCAAAGAACCCGCGCATACACAAAAACTGTTCTCGGAGTGGTAAATAACGATGAAAGAGAACGGCACGCACACCATCGGCGTACGTGACCAAACGGGGAGGAGGGGGGGGGGGGGGGGGGCTGTTCAACACCCCCCAGAATTATTTACCGTTGCATCCGTATATAAACACACGCATGACAAGGGCAGTTGAACCCATCCCCAATGCACCCCCCCCCCCCCCAAAAAAAAAAAAAGCTTACGCCCCTGACGCACGCCATATAGAATTTGAGAATGTGCAAACCACGCCTGCACGCCCAACCTATCTTCATTTATCAGTCGTAGCGCGAGGTACAGGTTTCACAAGAAAGGGTCGGTCGAGAAGAGAGAACCACGAAGAATGTTGGAGTTTCAAAGGTAATTGTGGGAGGAAGTTCTGCAGGTCCGGTGCACATATAGTTGGAGGAATGAAAGGGCGCCCTTACGAAAATGGCCTGTATTATACTAGTTTGTGACCATTTTGGCCGCGGCACGGCCTTCGTCAGTACCAGAACTTTCACGAATGCTGGACCACCACCGAATTGTTCAACCAATGCGCGAGTGCATGCGTGCGTGCGTGCGTGCCTGCGTGTGCATGTGTGTGTGTGTGTGTTCGTGCGTGCGTGTGCGTGTGTGTATCCTGGACGGCCCTACAGTATCGAAATTTGTGAGATGGCACTGAGTGAAATAAATGGGGCTTACCAGAGGTTAATGGCGCGGGAACTACATTAAGTCGCACGATAGTTGCATCGGCAGTCAATAATTCCTGGGTGGTATTTCGACATAACTGCGTCAATGGCATTTTTATTGCAAACTACTCAACAGAAATATTGCTGACGAAATAGTTCCTCAATGGCATTTCGATAGAAATGAGTCAATGAAATTTTTATTGCAAAATGCTCAACAGAAATATTGTTGACGAAATATTTCCTCAATGGTATTTCCATAGATATGAGTCAATGAAATTTTTATTGCAAAGTGCTCAACAGAAATGTTGTTGACGAAGTATTTCCTCAATGGTATTTTGATAGAAATGAGACAATGAAATTTTTATTGCAAAGTGCTCAACAGAAATATTGTTGAGGAAATATTCCCTCAATGGTATTTCTATTGAAATGAGTCAATGAAACTTTTATTGCGAACTGCTCAACAGAAATTTTGTGGACGAAGTATTGAAGCAAGTCAATGAGTATTGCGGAACCATGGATAATCAATGAAGTCAATAATTCGATCACAATCCGGCAATGGAAAATCAAGAGTCATTTTCATAAGGGAAAGCCGAGAGCAGCGTGCTGGAAAGCTTCGGAAGTACGCGCGCAGCCAGCGCACGCACTGTTAGAACTGTGATTATCGTTTGCAACAACCGTTGTGGACGAAACCGCGGTCGCTCTTGACACGATCATGTATGGCGACAACCAAACTGACGGAACTCCGAAAGTGCACGCACGTCGAACGCTCGACCAGTCAGAGCGACGCTGCTTTCTGCAAACTCTGCGGACAAAACCGCGGCAGATGCGATCATAGCGAAAAACGTCGTAGTTTTGAAGGCACGTGCACGGCTAGCGCGCACGGATTGAAAACGGAACTATCGTTTGCCGCAACCGCCGCGCACGAAACCGTGGTCTCTGCGACGCGATCATCGGTAGCGACTACGAGCCCCTCGAAGGTGCGCGGGTAACGCAGCGGTAAATTAAAGACAATAAATACGTAAAAAAGGCTAGAAGCGTTTGGGCGTTCCTGTCGATCTTCGCTTGTGACTATCGTGGAGCGGACGCAGACACTTAGCTTTCACTTGGCCTCAAGCGAAGCTTTGACCCGCGCTTTCGCGGCAGCCACCTGCGACATCCCTAACTGGTCCGTCCACGTGTGTCCTGGAAAGACGTACCCGAGTTCTTTTGACAGAAATACATGTTTTGTGTGTATATCGTGGCCTGAAAACTGATTTTGCTAGTTTTTTGATGATATGAAATTTTCGGCGACACGAATATTTTTTCTCCCCCATTGACATTCACACCTTCTCCTGTAGTAGGGAAACCCTACCTTCGTTGTGTGTTCGGCCACCTCAAGCCATTATAAGACCACCGACGTTTAGGCGTTCGGGGTTGTTCGCTCCCCCCCCCCCTTTATTTTAGCGATGTTTGTTTTGTGTGTGTGTGAAGGAAAAAAAAAGGGGGGGGGGGGGGGCTATATCGGCACATTTGATGATTTCCGTGTTGTCGAGACAGTTGGTGTACCCATACAGACATATGCTCGTGTAGCTGGTTGTAAGTCTAAACCTTAAATGTCCTGGCGAATTTAATCGAAAATTATTATGTCACTTCTTTGCCAGTAGTTATATTTTAATGTTAAACCCGAACAATTATTATTGTTGGTCATATTTTAGGTAGGAACGGTGAACCTTTCTATTTGCGTACTATTTATATTAGCACAGAAGAAGTGCTTACGGCTCGAAGTAAAATCAGCTTAGACGACTCTTACATTGGCCAATGATGAGCGTGCTGAGGTTCTGTGGCTGGAGCTTGCATTTATTCTTAGGTCTTCTTCCTTGCACTCATTAATTGTGCTATCCGTGATTGTTAACCAGCGTATATTAACGCGATAGCGTTAAAGAGCTCGTTTCGAAGAAATTCCGGTGTCGGCATCGTTGGTTGTGAGCGAAACATCACCATCTTGTCCGTGACCGAAAAATCGAGAAAGATGCAAATAAAATAAATAATAACATTTTCGGGTCCGAGTGAGGATCGAACCCGGGCCGTCTGCGTGGCAAGCAGGTGTTCTACCACACAGCCATGCCTCTGCTTGGAAATACTGTGAAAATACCTTCCCTCTGCTTGGAAATGCAGTGAAAGTAACTTCCATGCTTCGCAAACGCAAGCGTCCTTTATATAGGCGTCGCAATATAACAGGTAATATCCCAGGAATATTGCGTGGTACAAGCGTACATTGCCATCGGCCGTCATAATATGTGACTATCATAACGATTTCATAGTTTAAAGCCAGCCACCCATTACAAACGGCACACACCTTACTGCGCGTATTCCCTTAACACCACGTAGTGGGTGCATAGCAAGTTCGAAAACATTTCCCACATTTGCCGCGCATAATTGCTCCTGGTTTAAAGCATACTACCCATTACAGAGTATGCACTAAGTGATTGAAACCCATTACAGAGTATGCACTAAGTGATTGAAGTACGCACTAGGGACGGGATATCGCTATCGCGTTCAACTCTTAAAGGCGAAGCTTAAGGGTCCCCTAATTTTTTCTCCATGATATCTGTTCTCTTGGTTAAAACTCTGCACCAGAGGTTGACTTCATCCCCAGGGCTTCGTTGGAGGCTAGTGCCCCGTTGTCGCGTTCTCTTCCTCCTCTCCCAAGTCCAACAAGGAGGCCTTGGCCGTAAACCCTGGCTGTGTCTCTGTAGGCTTCAGGAGGACACGATGTGTAATGCAGTCGGGAAAAAATCGACGGCGCAGTCGCAGCATAGTGAATCGAGTAGGTTACAACAATCTGTGTTGCTTACACAACGCAGACCACTCGAACCTAACACACATTTTTGAGGGTATAGCAGCATGAGAGAAGTCATCTGGCCAGGAAACTGTAGTAACTTCTAGGATGTTATGCAGAGAACAGGTATGATAGTCTCCTGTGGGAATGTCTCAACTGGCCATCTTGAAGTGCTTTCGTTGCTACCACCTCAAGAGCCATTCAAGATGGGTTTGCAGCTTTAACGTGAGCATGACATGTCACATTTCTTGGGTAACGTGCTTAGCGGTAATAGTGAAGTCTAATTAGTACTGTCAGGGCCGCTTACTCTTTACATATGTAGCTCTGCTGGAGCGCTCGCAAAATGACCATTTCAATATGCTATCAGAAAATTGGGGGATATGTAATCTCGGTTACAAAAGATCATTTTAATGGGTCTAAATAACGGTCATGTACAGTGAAGGCAGGCTGAAGTCTACAGTTCAAGAGCTTGGCTGCATCTCGACCCTCTTTAAAGGCTGGTTCACACCGGCGACTAGCACCGGTCGCGCGACCAAGTTAGTCGCTTTGCGACTGGTCGCAAACAGTCGCAAACAGTCGCTTCGGTCGCAAAGCGACTGCTTTTGCTCAGTCGCTTGCTGCGCGAATGCAGTCGCAGGACGGCTGGAAACAATCAGCGAAGCCCAGAAGTGACCTCAGCATTTGTTCACAACCGGGCTCGTCGCTTTTTCTTTTTAAATGCGAAGCATTTCTTTGCGTACTGCAGGCACTTTTAGCGTTTCTATCTGCGTATCTATCTATCTATCTATCTATCTATCTATCTATCTAGCCGCCTACGTCTGGGTGATCTCGTGATTACCCCTTTAACTTGGGGTAGACCAAAATTAGTATGTGAGAATAAGATGGTTTGACGAATATGACTCGCTGGTCGTGACACGAATAATGACAATCCCGTCGCGTACGTCGTCAAACTCTTTCGGGCAAACCCTGTGGCACATACCACGGGGCGGGTATGTGCCACAGGTATGCGGGTATGTGCCATGGTGATTGACAGTTTAGACTACCCAGGAACGGCGAGACAAACATTGGTACTTTTAACGCCAGAGCGTTAAAAAGCTGACGTCATCAGCAGCGTTGACCGGACAAATGCAAATAATAAATGTCAGGGTCCCAACAGGAATCGAACCCAATCATTCTGCGTGGCAATCAAGCATTCTACCACAGAGCCACACCAGGTCTCGGAACTGCTTTTCGAATAGACCCTAATGTTCGTGAAACGTCAATTGTCGTTGCAGTGCTGGCTATCCAATTTTATAAACATTACATATGTACTCCGATGATACAGCCGTCACGCCGGGTTAACATCAATTATAGTAAAGCGCCATCCACTGAAGTTGATATATGTTGCAGTGTCCAGGGCTACCATCCTCGCGAGCACAAGCGCTACATATCAGTTTACCGCTTCTGGTGTTGCTACTGCCCATGTTGCTGTTGGCATCGTTACGCAACTGTAAACAACTTGTTATGCAAAACATGCGACTGTGGAACATATGTCTGTGCGTACAACCTTTGTACATATATTTAGCGTAATTTCCTAACGTTTCGCTCAATAAAACATTACAACACAGTCACCTTCCCTACGCATGCTTCGCATAACATCGATTCCCAAGGTACGTGGAATCTGCCGAATTTTTTTAAATGCGAAGCATTTCTTAGCGAACTTCGGCGACTTTGAGGGCGTATCTATCTAGCTATCTATCTATCTAGCCGCCTACGACTTTGCGCTCTCCTGGCCATATCGCTAATGGGATTCATACCAAAATTGGTGTGGTATAATATGGCTGTATGACATACATGAATGACTGGTCATATCATGAAAATCATGACTAACTTGTCATGAAAAGTATGATTTACACGCCATGGCCGAAGTGGTCCAGAGGCCGTTTTCTTAACTTGACATATCCAAAAATTGGTACGATGAGACATTTCTGCATGACCAACATAAATGACAGGTGCTAATATGCAAATAATGACGTGCATGTCATGAACCACATGATTTACATGCCACGCTCGTGGCGCGCTCGCGGCCGTTTCGTTAGCTTGATATACACCAAATTTGGTACTGAATGACGTGACAGTAGGACGAACATAAATGACAAGCGGTAATATGGAAATCATGGCATGTCATGTGCAACATGACTTGCATGCCACGCTCATGACGCGCTCGCGGGCGTTTCGTTAGCTTGATATACACCAAATTTGGTATTGCGTGACGTGGCTGTATGACGAACATAAATGACAAGTGGTAATATGGAAATCATGACAGGTCATGTGCGACATGACTTGCATTATACGCTCATGGCGCGCTCGCGGCCGTTTCGTTAGCTTGATATACACCAAATTTGGTATTGAGTGACATGAGTGTATAACGAACATAAGTGGCAGGTGGTAACATGAAAATCTTGGCATGCATGTAATCTACAACGCCATTTACATTACCAGGCTCATGGTGCGCTTGCGTCCAGTCCGCTAGCTTGATATACACCAAAATTGGTATTGCGCGACGTTACTGTATGACAAACATAAATGATAGGTCCTAATATGTAAAACATGACATGAAAATTATGTAAAGCATGATTTGCTCCTTCCTGGCTGCTTCGCATTACATCGATTCCCACAGTGCGTGGGATCTGCCGGCTTTTTTTATTGCGCTCCCTTGGCTCGCTGATAACGAGTTCCGGACGTGACTCTTTGGGTTTGCGACTTCCGGTCGCTCGCATGCGGCCTCTGCCGGTGTGAGCATCGGTCGCTTTCAGTCGCTTTTTTGGTCGCCAGTCGCAAATGGTCGCGCGACCGGTGCTAGTCATCGGTGTGAACCAGCCTTAAGGGGCCCCTAAGCAACTATACAGTGGTTTCTTTCTTGCCTTAACTACCTTTCCTACTGGCGCCGTCTTTTCCCCACCATTTCTTTCTTCATAAAACACGTTGACAACGTTGGCGCTAAGCGTCGAGCCTATCAGGTTTTCGCGCTCTTCGGCTGCGCGCTGTCATCTCCGCACGTGCAGTCAAAAACACATGAAACGAAGTGAAATCAGTTGATCGCGCTGAATAGCCACGCAAGACACGGCAAAAGGGGCGTGCGACTGCATGACAAGGCAGGGTGCGAGACCAGTAACCAAGTGATATCCCTTGTATATGGCAACGTTCGAGAGCTTATTTTCTCATGACGCCACGTGAGCAGAGTGCTGTCGTCGCCAATTGCGCCGAAAAGACGGGGAGCGCCAGGAAAGGATAATGCGTTTCTTCTTTGTGTTCGAGCGGTTGCTTAAGCGTCCTTTAAAGGAGTACTGACAGGAATTTTAAACATTTTCGGGTTCTTGCTCTAAATATAAGCACGGGTGTCGAGAACCCCAAAAAGACTGTCGTATTGCTTCGGAACCCATCGAATATGTTTTAAATGCCGTTACCTTAAAACAGCAATTTCGGTTTCGGTATCGAGAAGGCGGCTTCGCAGCGACGTGTCAACACGAATCTGACGTGACGTCACGGGAAGACTGCAACTCGCCACATACTAGCCACAGCTGTCAGTTTGCTGTCAGTCGCACGTGCTTCTCGTAAACAACGACGGGTGAATTGTCTTCCAGAGACTCTGACAGAGATTCTGCGATTTAGTCTGCATTAGAGTGCAGTAGAACAGGGGAGTGTCCGGAACGAGCTTCGAAAAGTGAAGCCCAAACATGATAAATCCGCTTGTGGCGCTGCGGTCGGTAGTCCGCAATGCGTCGTCGTTTTAAGAGTTGCGCGCGGCTCCCCCAAAGTGGCGCAAGGGTAGAATGCCCGCTTCCCACTCAAAAGGCCCGGGTTCGAATCGCAGCTGTATATGGTGCATTTTTGTTCGTTATTGTCAGTTGTACAGCTGTATTGGTTTGCCTTTGTTTTTAAATCTAGCTTCAGTTGCTACGTATTGCTTCAAAATGTGACGCCAAAATATGAAGTAAAGAAGAAGTTTGACAGCGAGCGTTTTGTTTGCAGAGCCACCGCACGGGATTAAACATAAACCGTGAAGTGTGGCCTCCGAGATTTTAGCGAATACAAGACTTGGCCTGCGTGTGCCCGATACGCTGCTTCGGGTCACCGGCCGCTGGCTCGCTTCAAAAGAAAAACTGAAAATAAACGACCTTAGGTCAGCGGGAAACCGCGAACGTTTGAATACTGCAGAAGCAGCAAGGTTCCGTCTGTTTTTTCAGTGTTCCTCCTGACACTAACCAAAAAAGCTATTTGGCTGGTAACTTGAATGAAGCGATCACGAGGTGTGCGTAAACAGGTGAACGTGTTGACATTGCGGATACAGATAAAGTATTCTTGTACAACTGACGTTGCGAACATTAAGCTTAAATAAAAAATAATGACAAAAATCTACGGCGTATTCATGGCCGACCTAAGTAAAAATAAACTGATGGAAACCGAATATTTTCGCTCGCCAATAAATACGCTCGCTCTCAAATTTCTTCTTCTTTACTTCACATTTAGCGTTACCTTTTGTACCAATACGTAGCAACTGAAGCTAGATTTAAGAAACAAAGGCAAACCAATACAGCTGTAACAAGTGACACTAATAATAAAAATGCACCATCTACAGCTGCGATTCGAAACAGGGCCTTTTGAGTGGGAAGCGGGCATTCTACGTCTGAACCACTTTGGCGGGGCCGCGCGCAACTCTTAAAAACGACGACGCATTGCAGACTACCGACTGCAGCGCCACGAGCGGGTTGACCCTGTTTGCGCTTCACTTTCTGTGCATTGGTGCTGCGGCCGTTCCGAGCACTCCCCTGCTCTAGTTCACTCTGCATGCGGGACGCAGATTTCGCAAACCCAGTGAACTGCGTTCGCCTGTGATGATGTCCATTGCGGTGAGGCAGGCTTGCGGATGCTGGGCGACGAAAACTTTAAAATTGAAGTAAAATATTTTACACGTGTTTTCTGGCTGCTGTATGTGGAGCGCGTTGATAGTGCACATCATGAAAACGAAGAATGTCCCTTTTGGGGTGCCTCAAAATCGCGTCAGCACTCCTTCAAAGCCTAATTGTTTAGCTGCCCTCGCAGACTCCCTCTCCTGTTGGTACTACAAGACCATAGCGCTCCCCTATGACCACGTTGCCAAGCAGCTCGAGAAGGAAGGCTCGGACATCAAGCTGGCCAAGGTGCACGGCCCCGACGAGTTCCAACTGATTGTGCAGCACGCGCGCGGCTGCCCGACGCTCACCTTCTTCCGCGACGGACAGCCGCTGGAGTACGAGGGCGGCCCCGATTTCAAGGATATGATCCTCTGGCTCAAGAAGAAGACCGGACCCCCGGCTCAGCAGCTCACCACCATCGACGTGGCCAAGGCCTTCGTGGACAGCGAAAAGGTCGCCGTCGTGGGATTCTTCAAGGACCAAACGAGCGATGAGGCCAAGGAGTTCCTCAAGGCCGCGGATGCCGCAGACCGGCAGATGTTTGCCATCACCTCTGACGACGCCGTCTACAGGGAGCTTGGTGCCAACAAGGACGGAGTTATGCTCTTCAAGAAGGTCAGTATTGCACTGGTAGAGCTCGGTGGCATAACAGAGATATACATACGGTGACAATCTAACAATAAAAAGTAAAATGTACAGTGGGGACGGAAAGAATCGCGAACATGTGGCATATGACTTCGCTACTGTTTCGCATTTCTTCGCAAGCGTTTGTAGGCTCGATGGTGATAAAGAGCCACCAGGGTTACCCATGATAAAATCGAGAACCGTCTAGCATCTTTTTTTTAAGTGCGGAGCACTTTAGGGGGCCAGGCTGTCGTATGCTGTCGTCGTCGCTTGGCGTAACGCAGCCAAACCAGCTGTAGCACAACCAGCTGTAGCACAACCAGCTGTAGCATATTGAGCGCGCGCTCGCGCCACACAGAAGTCCTCCCTATTGTTCTTCGAGAGCCTTGATAATGATATTAACGTAGGCAAATATGCATATAGCGTAACCAACTGCAGCATATTGAGCGCGTGCTCGCGCTAGAGGCCTTTTTACTCTTCTTTGACGCCTTCATGATGATATAAATTGCGGAGATTTCAACAATGGCTAGGGAAACACGACAACACAGCCTACTCTCGGGGACAGCTTTTCTTGGCAGCACTGCGGAAGCTACAGAACCAAAGCGCATGCCTGCTGCCGCGCCAAAAAAAAAAAAAAATAGTACTTGAGTTTACTAATAATTTTCTCATTTGTGTTGCTGAAATAAATATTGCTTTATTAATAATGAGACTGAAACAGTTGCGGGAAGTTCTAGGTAAAATACAGGTATTGTTCAACCTTGCAAGAATGCTTGCCTTTTCTTTCCATTTCTTAGACAGCAACACCTTTTCAAAGCCCATTCCGTTTTCCAAGGGAACGTGGCATCCGTGACGTCAGTGTGTGGCTGCAAACGCACTGTTTATTTCTCAAAGAAAAATATACTCGTAATAGGACACTAAAGTGCACACTGAACAATCGAAATGTTTCTCCCATTCATAATTTTCATGTATATGTTTTCTTAAACGCGTTAACGATGTGAGCGAGCAAAACCTGAAAGCAACCGCAAGCTCCCGTACTACTTGCGGAGCAACACGAATGTGCGGCAGCCTCGTCTCCGTAGCCTTCGCTCCAATGTCAAGTTAAGTTGTCGCCGAGTATACGTATGAAAATTGAAAGAGGAAGCAAGCGAGAAAGAGAAAGAGAGAGAAAGACAGAAAGAAAAACAGGAAGAAAAATAGAAATAAACAGAAAAAGCTGGAAAAGAACAAGTAAGAAAGAGATAAGGAATGAAAGAGGAAACCGAAGGAAAACAGAAGGCTGCCCAGCTCAGCACTTCCTTCAGGCTTCGCACTACTAGGGTGAAAGAGCCTTAATTTTATTGCCTCCAAATTCGGAGCGTGATGAAAACGGCGCGCTAAGCCGCTGAGCTCTTCACGTTTCTTTCTGTCCCCCCCCCCTCTTAAAATGGCGCGTCCACTCGCGTGCGCTCTTTTCTATGACGTAAAGGTTAGGAAAATCCAGTAAAAAATGTAACATTGAGTCGTTATTTCACACAAGAGACAAGGCACCGCTGCACTGGTGACCACCATCCCGATATTCTTGTCATGTTTGTTCCAAAAGAAAGTTTTTCATAGTGCTATTCGCACGCACCTCAGGGTCACTCTGGCCAGTCGTCATTCGATGCACTATAAGCTGTTCGGTGTGCTTATCGTGTACCATTCTTTCGGCAGCGACAAGTTGAAACGTGGCACCTCTTTCTTGCATCGTTCACATACGAATGCACATCGCCCTATGGTCACCACGATCGCTGATTTTTTCGTCAACTACTTGTATTGCCGCACGGAGGTATGCAAAAAAAATAATTCCTATATTTATTCTTGGGTTACGACCGTCCATAGCGGAAGTATATGTGCCGCAATTGTTGAGGTCGATGCGCACTCGAGTGATTTTGGGCATTCTCCGTTCGCGTAAGCCTCCGATAAGTGCATCTCGGATCGGTACGACCATGCGCGAAGCACTACACACTGCCCTTTGGCTTAGCGTTCCGAAGATTACGTGCACGAAGTATGCACTTGCTGTGGGCGCATAGCTGAAGTCCAACCAATGCTCCAAGGGTCCAACGGATGAGACCAGTGTCACACGGGAATTCGGAAGGCCTTCCAACCGATAGTCCATTTACTCAATAATCAAGCACGAGCTGCTGCACGGGACGTTTAGAAGAGTGCCGAGTCGATATGATATCGAGACAACGGAGCACCCGACAACTCTATCCAAACTTCGATAGCCATTGAGCAGCTGAAGCGGAAACACCACGATCGTTCCCTCACGTTAAAGGGACACTAAAGGGAAATATTAAGTCGACGTTGATTGATGAAATAGCGGTCCAGAAACCTCGTAGTGCTACTTTCGTGCCAAAGAAAAAAATGCTTATTTTCAAATAAAATCACGTTTTAGTGGTCCGCATCGCGTTAGCGCCTTCAAATCACCCGCCTAAGCGCAATCTCTGATGTCACTGTTTCCGTGCCCAACATTGCCCGCCTTTACTGCGCGGCCGCCGACACCAGCAGCAGCAGAGCGAAAGTAGCGGGAGCTACAGCAACAACGGCCATTGGACAATACTCTGCTTGCTTGGTGCAACTGGGACTCCGCTAGATGGCGTCACCTATCCAGCCTAACCAAGCGAAAACGCAATTTTTTGAACCACTCGCGCCTTTACCCCATAGTAACGCCAGGCGGTTCCTTTTTCTATGAATCAAACAGAAACGGACAAGGAGCATTTTATTACGTGTTGTAATGCACGGGAGCTTCTTTTTTTACTACACCTGGTTTGATTACCAGTGATTAATTGTAGCCGGTAGCTGTGATGTCATTGGGATCGTTTCCTAGATGTCCCACTCGTAGCGCATGTGGTGTCATACATTTGCCTTAATTTCTCGATTAGTGGAGCACTGCTGTTGATAATATTGACGTTTTAGATATTCCCAAACATTCATCTTTCACCCTGGCGCAAATTGTTATTTGCCTTTAGTGTCCCTTTAAGTGTGCTCATACTCACGATTAAAAGAAAAAAAAAGCATTAATCAGCATGCTGTGAAAGCAGTATAGGTGAGCGTTACGAATTGTTTAATAGAGCACTTTCCACTTGAAACGTGCAAACTGCACACTCTCGACAACAGCCATGTGCATGTCTTCATTGTGCCACTCGCTCTCAGAACAGTTTCGCAGCTCAATGATTTAAAAACTAAATATGTATTCAAAACTACGTATAAACAATTCACTGAAATTTCAGACAGAAATAACATATACATTTGGGCTTTCAAGTAGATTTATTGTATTTGACTTCTGGTGACATCAAAATAAACATAAAAATCCCCAGCGCCACACAATTTTTGCAATAAAAGCCTAAACGCCTCATCGACGGTTAAAAAATACCGTGTAGCAACGTGACAAGTCCACTGAGTTGATATAGCTGTGCCGTTTCGATGGTTATCGACTACATGGCCTTTCAAAAGTGCCCATGTGACACATGTGTAAAATGCGTCGGCATACCATACTGTCCGGAAGACTTCTCTTTTGCTTGCTAGTTAAATTGCACCGATTCGTGCACCGGCTACTACCCCGGCTGAGATCGGGCCGCGCCATCACTGAAATCTGTTCGTGGCGAAAAGCGACAGATCATCCGATCGCCCCCTGTCGTTGGGTGAAGAAAATGAAAGCACGAAGAGGCGGTTGTCCGCGCAATGACGACGGCGGGGCACCCAGACACCCACACACTTCCTGAATGCTTGGAACGTATGTTACGGAAAAACTTTATTTAGGTCCGTCGGGGCGTGAACTAGCATGTAGCGGGCCGCTCCCACGTCGGGGCGGATAGGCCCAGCCTCTCCTCCACGTCGTGGGCACGTTGGACTGTCCGTAGTTGATTTTTCAAATCCGGACTGCGGTAGCGCAGCATCCCACTTTGAACGTAGCTGCATTTTTGTATGCGGCCATGGGCAGCTCTCTACTTGGAGTGATTTGAGGCTGTCGCAATGAATGGGCCAATAATGTATACAGCGTACCACGGTCTTTGGTGCTATTATGATTCGTTATGTGCTCCTAAATGCAGTCCACCATTGTCTGCAAACGGCGCACGCTCGTTCTTCAGCATGCCTATTCGGTACACTCTGGCACGCGAAAGCTAGACATTGCAAGGGTCGTAAAAGCGTGCACACATGTACAGCGTTCATTCTCTTCGCTTTCAAGCTTGGTTGTGAGTGCGCTTTTAACACTTGCAGTTGGGAATTAAAACGCCTCGCACATTTCTGAGTCAGAATGAAACGTGTGACTCTATTCCAGCTGCAAATAACCTTGGTGTCGCTGCGAAAACCAAGCAATCAAAGTTGTCTATGATGTTATCAGTTGTAATAGCTGTTAACATAAATTATGTTCCACATTCGCTGGCAGCAAGTTTGTTGCAAGCTTCGTTTTGTTAACTTTCGATTGCATCGTAATTAAACGACCATGTTGCACATCCGTTCGCAGCAGGTTTGTTACAAACTTAGTTTTGTGCACTTCAGTTTCATCGTGATTTAACGACCAGGTTTCAGTACCAACCGTGTCTCCCGGTGAACGCATGTTCGCATCAAAACGGATGTTGATGTTCTCTTCATATTCTTGCAGTTTGACGAGGGCAAGAACACGTTCTTCGGCAAGGCGGTAACCTCTGAGAACATTCAGAAATTCGTCCATTTGTACGGCCAGCCCCGGATTGTGGACTTCAGAGACGGAGTGAGTAATCTCCATTTTTACTGCAAGTCGCTAGCCAAGTCTACCTCGTCACAAGCTCCTTGGCATTAGAGAGCTACAGCTTAGCGTTAGGGTCATAGCGCGGGTTAAGGGAATAGCGTAACTACGCTGCAAACGTTCGTTGCGGACAGCGCGTTTTAGTAGAGCGGGATAGCTTTTACGTGCCCAAGCTGTGACAGCGGCGTCGCCTAGCGGAGGGTGAATGCGTCAAAAAAGGTGGAAAAAAAAGTGAGAATGCTCGCCTATATCCCCACATGCAGTAATATTACTACTTTATTTAGTAATAATAAAAGTAAAAACCATTTTACGCAATCGTTTGCTACGAAAGAATGTGGATTCATCCACATCAACGCTAAATTCAGTTCCAAGCGGGCGTCCAAAACCGCCGCCATGTTTTACGTACACTACATTAACCACGCAAACACGGTAACACTAAATCTGAAAAATAGCCTGCGTATGGCAAACGGTTACGGGTCGTCTAGCGTAGTGCGCATGCACATTTCGATCCCGCTATTCCGGCAAGCCCGCTAAACTATAATTGTCTATTAAGTGTTCAACATGTTGGTACTGCCACGACAGCGGTTCTTGCGAAGAGGGAAGGCCATAGTTCAAAGGACACTAAACGCAAATATTAAGTCGATGTTGATTGTTGAAATAGTGGTCCAGGAACCTCGCAGTGCTACTTTTGTTCCAAGTAAGTTCTTATTCTGAAATAAATTCACGTTTTAGTGGTCCGCACCGCGTTAGCGCACTTCAAATCACCTGCCTGAAAGCGGACCTTTAGACGTCACAGTTGCGATGCCCTACGTTGCCCGCCTTTACACCGCCACAGCAGCAACAACGGCCATTGAATCTTGCTGCAATGGACGTTTGTGTTGGCCGGGTTCAACTGCGCCCCGCTAGATGGCACCACCTATCCAGCCTAACTAAGTGAAAACGGACTTTTTGTATCGCTCGGGCCCTTCTCCATGGTAATGCCAAGCGGTTCTTTTTTCCAGGAATCAAACAGAAACGGACAAGCAGCATTTTATTACGTGTTGTAATGCACGGAAGGTTTTTTTTTATTGCAACTGGTTTGATTACTAGTGATTAACTGTACTCGGATCTCGGAATCATTTCAGAATGTCCCACTCGTGCCGCATATGGTGTCATACATTTACCTTACTTTCTCGATTAATAGAGCACTGTTGTCGATAGTATTTACGTTTTAGACGTTCTCAGACTTTGGTCTTTAAGTGTGACGTAAATTGTTATTTGTCTTTAGTGTCCCTTTAAAAACATTTTCGTGGAGTGGGCAACTATGGCAGAATGCATGGCGGTACCAGCACGCACATAGTGATTTCTCTCAGATTTATTTAAAGGAAGCCAGTGTTTCTGAGAGTAGACTTATTATTTCTTCATTAACAATAATTTGCTCTGATTTGGTCAGTTATTTGCATCTCAGCCGTCGTAGATTGCACACGACTTGTGGCTGCTGTGTGACATTGTCTGCATCAACAGCTTGATAACGTGTAAAAGGTGCGTTTTTTTAAACGGCGAAGCTGATTAGGGTAGCCGTTATATGTCCGACCCTATATCGAAAAACCTCGATGCGCCGTTGCCTATCAACCGTTCGCCTCCCACAGCTGGTGTGACGTCATGGCAAGCCTCGTGTGCGCCGGGGTAGCAGCCGCGCCGACCGCACCGGAGCACTCGGGCCAAGCCGAACATCGCTAAGCCCCTACTGGAATGACGTCATTCGGGGGCGGAAACTCCCTCTACCTCCCATAAGACGCGCTCTCCCATGCTGATACGCTGTGGCAGCGCCGCTTCCACCACTGGCGGCCGCCCGGATATCCAACTAGAAAGAATGCACAAACAAAACATTTCTTTCATGACGTCAGTTGCGAGGTCAGCAAATAGAGGGCAAGGGCGTGAAACCGAGAGGACGAGGGTTGCCGCGGAAGCTCTCCTTTCCCACTTCGCATGAAAGCGGAATGTGTTCGGGCTCTCTTGCCGGTCCGCTGACCACTCGGGCGACGCGGCCGTTCGTTAAATTTAGTCAACCAGTTTTTCTAAAATGCATTTCTTAGTGGACTGCAGGCACTTTGAGCGTTTCTATCTATCTATCTATCTATCTATCTATCTATCTATCTATCTATCTATCTATCTATCTATCTATCTATCTATCCGCTTACGTCTGGGGGCTCTCGTGATCGCCTCTTTAACTTGGTGTAGACGAAAATTGGTATGGGTGGGTATGGACAGTTTGGGGAATATGACTGTGTGGTCACGACATGAATAACGTGAAAATCCTATCGCGTACGCCGTCATACCCTTTCCTCCAGACACGTGTGATACATACCCGTATACTACGGGACGCGATACGCGGGTATGCTCCACAGGTAATTGATAGTTTACCTCTACACCATAACGGCGAGGACAGACATTACTAAAGTGTGAGAGCGTTAAGAGAAACTGACATCGGCAGCGTAGACCCCTACGAAATCAAAGATAAGAAATCAGGATCTAAGCAGGAATCGAACCCAAGCATTCTGCGTGGAAATCAGGTATTCTACCACATAGCCATGCCAGGTCTTGAAAATGCTTTGGAAAAACACTGCAGGGTCGGTGCCACCTTAGTTGTGGTTGCAGTGCTGCCTATTTAATTTTGTACCAAAACAATACATGTGTAAACCTATGACACAGACGTCATGCCGAATTAACTAACGTCAGTTGTGGTTCCAATATTCACTCCACTTTTATAGAAGTCGAATAAGCATTACATTTGGGTTCCTACACTGTAAACGAAAATTACTCCCAGGTGGGAGTAAAACGCCTGTCCTCTAGCGACCCCCCTGTTCGGAGTAATTTTTACTCCGGACCTCCGGAGCAAAGTTCTTACTGCGACTGGCCGGAGTGATTGCGTGGCGCCGCCGGAGTAGTTTTTACCAGCATTTCTCTCCGCCTGGCCGGAGTGACTGCGGGGCACCTCCGGAGTATTTTTCGCTGTTTTTTCGCTCCGGCTATCCGGAGTTTTCGCGTGGCACCTCCGGAGTATATTGCGAATGTCCTTACTTCGTCCGGACGGAATTTCAGTGCGATGGATCACGGGTAAATTTTGTTTTAATCCTTTCCTCCCCTGTTAGTTCATTTATTATATGCTGATCGTGTCACCCGTTAGTTAGATGAAGGAATTCTCATGCAGACACTGCAGAGTTACTGTGTATTTTTTCCGCAGAGCTCCAGCAGATGAAATTCAAGAGAACACGTTCCTTATTGCTTGATTTATTCAAAATATGCTGCAGACCCCACATTTGGGAAAAGAAGAATAGAAGAAACAAATATACAAAAAGCCACCAAAAAAGAGCACAAGAAGACAGATCACATGAAATAAGCAGCACTCAAGTTTTAAGGCAGCGCGTTGAAACGAAGCCAAGAATGCTGCAAAACGATGCACAACAAATAAAGGAAGCGTAGCCGCCGGGAACATCTGTTCACCATCTCCGAAGGACCATCCATCAGATTCAATGACGACGCAAGGGTTCAGGTGATTGTTTCCTGCATAGTTTAGCAAAAACATAATATATGAGAATTGCAAAATCAGGCCAGAGGCACGAAAACTGAGGATACTGAAGCCGCGGGTACTCCATTAAATCCTATACAGTCTGCCAGTCCATGAGAACACCCAGGTTCTTAAACGGACCACACAAAAAAGACAGGACAAGCGCTCAATATCAAGAAGCAGATCCCATGTATTCGGGTTGTCAGCCAGCCGCTCCATGACAAAAACACACCTCCGTGCCGCGGACAAAGTTCAAAACGGGTGAAGGTTTTCCATATATTTCTAAATGGATACCTCTACTTCTGCTGACACATTCAAAAGCATTTTTTCACTAAAATGAGCGACTTTTGGTACTCTCGAAGACAGTATCAGGAATACCTCTACCGATTAACTTGTTAATTTTATGAAATATTATAGCTGATTATTACAGCCGCATTTTAGTGTGTGCTCATCGTCCTACTTCCAGCATACTATTTAGAACTAACAGACAATGATGCCTAGGATAGTATAGGGGATGTTAGTAGAAGTAATTTTAATGTAAATTTGAAGAAAGAAAAGTGGACGAAAAGATAACTTGCCACCGGCAGGGACCGAACCTGCGACCTTCTAATAACGCGTCCGATGCTCTCATCGGACGCGTTATTCGAAAGTCGCAGGTTCGGTCCTTGCCGGTGGACAAAGAGAAACGTGTAGAGAGAAACGTGGACAAAGCATGCTTGTGCTACGGGAGCCCTTCCCCGGTTCTGCAGAGCTCGACGAGATACGAATGTGTCGAACTTGCCGCGAGTCGGTTCTTCGAGGGAAGGTGCAGCAGTTCAACCGCGATGTACTATAGAAAATCATGAGGTCGAGCAGCTTTGCGGTGCTTTCGCCTTGCGCGACCAAGTGGAAACTGCGTACTTTTTAAATGCGATGCATTTCTTAGCGAACTTCGGCGACTTTGAGCGGATCTATCTATCTATCTATCTATCTATCTATCTATCTATCTATCTATCTATCTATCTATCTATCTATCTATCTATCTATCTATCTATCTATCTATCTATCTATCTATCTATCTATCTATCTATCTATCTATCTATCTATCTATCTATCTATCTATCTATCTATCTATCTAGCCGCCTGCGACATTGTGCTCTCCTGGCCGTATCGTTAATGGGATTTATACCAAATTTGGTATGGCATAACATGACTCTATGACGAACATAAATGGCTGGTCATATTGTCACGGGTATGGAAATGCTACCCCTGGCACAGCCGCTGAAATGGAACCGAATGGACGACGACGACAACGTTGTTGTTGTTGTGGGGCTGAGTCTGAGCTGCCTTGTTGATCGTGATTCTGTGCGCTCTGTGCAGTGTCATCTCGATCAGTTGTGATTGACGACATCTAAATAAATACTCCCCGTAACATCTTTGGTGGAGGTGAAACATCTTTGGTAACATCTTTGGTGGAGTCATGAAAATCATGACTAACTTGTCATGAAAAGTATGATTTACATGCCACGCTCATGGCGCGCTCCCAGCCGTTTCGTTAGCTTGATATACACCAAATTTGGGATTGAGTGACGTGACTCTATGACGAACATAAATGACAGGTGGTAATATGCAAATAATGACGTGCATGTCATGAACAACATGATTTACATGCCAGGCTCAGGGCGCGCTCGCGGCCGTTTCGTTAGCTTGATATACACCAAACTTAGTATTGAGTGACGTGACTGCATGACGAACATAAATGACAATTGGTAATATGGAAATCATGACACGTAACGTGTGACATGACTTGCATGCCCCGCTCATGGCGCGCTCGCGGCCGTTTCATTAGCTTGATATACACCAAATCTTGCATTGAGTGACATGACTGTAGGACGAACATAAATGACCCGTGGTGATATAGAAATCATGACTTGTCATGTGCGACATGACTTGCATGTCACGCCCATGGCGCGTACGCGGCCGTTTTGTTAGCTTGACATACACCAAACTTGGTATTGAGTGACATGACTGTATAACGAACATAAGTGGCAGGTGGTAACATGAAAATCTTGGCACGCATGTCATCTACAACGCCATTTACATGCCACGCTCAGGGTGCGGTTGCGTCCAGTTCGCTAGCTTGATATACAACAAAACTGGTATTGCGCGACGTGAATTTATGACGAACATAAATGGCAGGTCCTAACATGTAAAACATGACATGCAAAGTATGTAAAGCATGATTTGCTCCTTCCTGGCTGCTTCGCATTACAACCGATTCCGACAGTGCGTGGGATCTGCTGTTTTTTTTTATCGTGATAGCGTATTTCTCAGTAAACGGAAATCGCTTAAACGTAATTGCTTCTTTAGTGGAACTACTGCCTCAGTTTATGATTCTGCACCCCTGTTCATACCTGCCAACTCTCCTGATTTCTTCCCAATTGTACGGTCGCAGCCACAAACCTCCCGATAAACTGCCTGAACCTAATGTCGAAAAAAGAAATGCCGTAAAACAAGAACCAGCGATTAGGGTAAGGCGGGGCAAAATGAGATACGGGGAAAACGCGACATTTTGATTTTGCCGACCCTTATAGCTAATACAAAAAAAGTACTTTCATTTGTTTCTCTATTCCAGTGATAGCTGCTGTTAGTTGTCCACCTTTCTTTGTGTAAAAGTTGATGATCGCTCACAGCGTTCGCGCGGGAAAAATTACGCGACTGGTGTCAGTGTGTTCGCGACCCGTCAAAAAAGGGGCGAAATTCTGCTCGGCCAAATTTTCGGATCCGTGCATGAAGCTACTCCTGCGTCAGTACAACAACGTAAGTATTTATTTCTTTACTTTAGACTACTAGCTACATACGACCAGAAGTTTGGGTCATTTGGTGCCCAGGGACAAAGCACAAATTTTTTTTGAATTCGAGCATCTGAGAGGGGCAAAACGCGACAAAAAGGCATCCAGTTGCCTTAGAGAGTGTCTTATTATTTGAACCATTTACTTGCACTCATTATATATTATATTTCTTTGTTTAGGAGGGTTTGGACGTTTAAAAGAATATCATATAGAGCTTCCTGGGAGGCAAACGACATGAAAAAGCATTGATTGCTGCTCAGGACAGGACTCACTCCATCCGCGCTGAATCCAGGTTGTTCCGCTTTCCCAACGGATGCTCTCAAGAGGTGCATGAAAAAATTGGCAGAATCTCCAAGTCAAGTCGTTCACAAACACGTCTTGGAATCGATCTTTAATGACATTTCTCCAATACAGAAATTAAAAATATAACAAGTGCTAGAAAATCCGTTTCTAGCACAGTTTTAAATTCATTGCCTCACAAAACCCAGCTGACGAAGTTAAAAGCCACGAAACGCCTGAGCAGTTCTGCATCAAAACGGCGAAAAGAGGCGAAGAAGATACGTCAGAACATATATAGCCTCCAATGGTTTAATAATCCAATGACGTGCAAGCGTTGAACAAAAGACAGCATTAGCACAAAGAAAAACTGGCGGTGTTTAGGTCTGCAAGGAGTTTCGGAGTAACAAGCCACCGGGTTCTGTCTGGATTCAATGCGAGGAGTGCAAGGACAGGGCTCATTAAGACTGCTTAAGGGCCCACGGAGCGAATTTCAAGTCCTTCTACTGCAAAAACTGAAGGGATGAATTTTTTTTCACACTGTCTCGTTTTGCCCCACGCAGCGTCTCGTTTTGCACAGCAGGTTGGGGCAAAATGAGGCATCTGGAGCATTTCTTATTTATTTTTTAAATAAGCTTTTGAAAGTTGCAACATGGTCATATTTATGTAGCACATACCTTGTACCCAAAGGAAAGTTTCTGCATTAATGTTTAATGTTAACGAGTGCAATAAGAATAAATATTCACTATTTTCAAATTTCTGTCGCATTTTGCCCCACCGTACCCTAAAACAACACGAACGTATTTATATGAAACACCAAAGCAACGGGGACGACCAGGCCACTCGAAAGGTTCGCAGGCCACCGCTGTCGTCTGCTGGACTCTCCTCCTTTCACTAGAAACACACAAACACGCACACATCCCAACCGCTGACACTGGTGGGCACGTCCCCCGTTTTACGGCCCAGTTTAAAGAGCGCACGGCAGTGTTGTATGCGTTACCGAAAAAAAGTAACTAAATACGTTACTATAACGAAAAAAAGGAACGCGTTATCCGCGTACGTTCCCAGCAAAAAAAACATAACGCGTTACCGCTACCAAAAAAAAGTAACGGACGTTAACTCTGCCGTTACTGCGCAATGACAAGTTTTAATCAATGTGTTTTTGCTGAAGGAACCAACAATAACAAAGTTTCAAATCTCAAATTTTTTTTCCACACAAAATGTCTAATAGCCCAAACAAGGATTATACCCAAAATGCTCAATTAACGAGAATTATTTGTACAAGTTTCAATGTACGGGACCTTAGCAATGTTATAGCAGCTTAAAGATGCCTGTAGAGTTACATGTGATGACTTCTGGCTCTGTGGTACATGGTGCAGCCATTTTTCTCAATGTGACGTTATACACAATATGAGATTCAATCATTCACGCTATCCTCAAAGAAAGCATCACTGAACTCTTAAGAAATTTACAGTAATCGGTATTTTCCAGGTCCGAAGAGCACCTCCAGTGGAGATCGTCCAAATCGAAATTCCTGGTCCTTGGCCTCCGAATTTGCCCGCCGCAAAATACGGAGGCCTGCATTGGCGCGTTTTTTTTCTTTTTCGTAGGGGGGGGGGGGGGGGGGGGGCAGGGGAGTCATTTGCACGCTTGTGACACCAGATGTCCTTAGGCCACACCTGTCGTCACGTTTAGGCGAACAAAAATTATGCGCCCGCGCACAATACCTACGCGGAAAAGGCCTGATGGCGTCCTTATATTAGCAAAATAGATGCGCAAATATTGTAGTAGTAAAGAAATTCTTTAACGGCCTTGTCACGGAAAAAAATATCTGCATAAATATTTTTTGTTCACTTTAACCTGTATAATTACCGCAAAAATTTGCGAGCGTTTATGTCAGGGTGTTCAAGATCAGCCTCGCCCGCCCTGGAGTTCAGTAACCAGAAACGTAGCTGCTAAATTATATTGCCACGCGCGTTATTTTGATGTGCTCGGTTTAAACCAACAAAGACTGCGAGCAATGCTCGAAGTCTTTGTGGGTTTAACCCGAATCCTCTGCCCCGTCACGACCACGTGACAATATCACTGATCTTAAGCAAAGGCCTACTGCTATGCAACTACAATTCTTGTGCAATCACATTTAAAAAAAATATTTTGACAAGTGTGATGCTGTTTTCGTTTTTTTTTTTCAAATGTTTCAAGCGAACCCTATAGTCGTATACAACTTAAGAAGTCCGGAGAGGTCCCGCCCAGACGACCGAAGCACGGCTGCCGATTGCCTCCGCGGGTAAAGAAGTCGTCCCGCTCATGCACTCGGCTATGTTCTCCGAAAGCGTAGTCACCGCCGGCCGTCCAGCTCATGCATGGCGTCAGTCTGGAAAGCGCGCCCCATTGGTGCAGGCTTGTGTGCATCCGCCTTTTTGGAGAAAGGGCCACGCACTTCTGAAGTTGTTTCCGACTATAGTTTCCAGGAACCTTTTTTCACTTATATGTTTGTTATATGGGGGAAATAGGTCGCGTGGTACGTAAAAAGGTAGTGTAGTTCATGCATGGCGATGAAACAGCCTTTGGAGAAAAAAATTTCTCCAAAGGCAGTAGGCTGTTTCAGTGTTATCGGTATTCAAAGACAATTAAGATATGTACTTGCACCCTCCCTCCCAGGTTTCTAAAAATTTAATTTTTTTCAAGCTCCCAGGGTGACATATTAAATGCCGTTAACTGCTCCAAATCAAGATTCTTCTGCTCCAAAACCGAAATTTTGCTGCTTCAAACACAGCTCCCAATTCAGGTTAAGCCAGCTCACCCCTTGTTCAGCGGCAAGATTCGCCAGGCCAACTTGCTCATCTTCAGCAAGAAGAGTGACGACTCCAAAGAAGTTCTGGAGAACTTCAGGGAAGCTGCTGCTGCCTTCAGGCACCAGGTGAGGCATGTTGCACAGCAATGACTTGTTGCAAGGCATCCTGCCCAGATCAAATTCACGCCCTTAATCAGATTTTCTTAATCAAATGAGTGCTTAATAACAGCAGATTGTGAGCTAATCCAGTTCCATGACCGACCGTTTTTAGAACACAGAAATCACAGATGAAGCTATCATGCTTCCTTTGACCTTGATAGTTTCTGGCTCCAAAACAAGCTTCGATATCGGTCGCAGTTTAAGATCTTACCTGAAAAAAAAATTGACTAGTTTCACGCCATGAAAACTGTTGGGCAGCGAAGCTGTGAGTGTGCGAGTGTATTCGATTGGCTAGTGCGATCGCGCGGTGTACAAAATTCCGCGATAGATTTGAAATACGCGCGCTTAATCTTGATTAGGCAATACAAGATTGCGTGACCTGCAGGCTCGGGCAATGACATTAGGCATCACACGATTTGGCGTTGGCACAACCAGAATCCTGCCACGTGTGATCCCATTTTTGTTCTCTGATCCATTCTGCTGTCTTCATCTCTATGCGTTTACTGCTCTACGATGCTCTCAAACGCTGACTTCTATCTCCACGCGGCAGGTTGGCTTCCAGGCCTTCGACATCGACAACCCGGACTTCTGGGACATGCTCGACTACTTTGACCTCGAGAGGAACCAGGTGCCCGCCCAGCGCTTCGTCAAACTCGGGCGTAAGACGATCCACTTCAAGCCCGAGACGAATTCTCTCAAGGCCAAGGACATCAAGACCTTCGTCCAGGGCGTGCTTTACGGCACCATCAAGCCGGACCTGGTGTTCCAGGAGCTGCCGGACGACTGGGACAAGCACCCCGTCAAGGTGGTCGTGCAAAAGAACTTCGATGAGGTTGTCTTCGACAAGACCAAGGACGTCGTGGTGAAATTTTACGAGCCGTGGCGCGACCGCTGCAATCATCTGGCGGCGATCTACGACGCGCTGGCCGAGAAGTACAAGGATCGCAAGGACTTGCTCATCGTCAAGATAGACGCCACGGCCAACGAGTTCGCGCACACAGTGGTCGACGAGTTCCCCACCTTCCAGCTGTACAAGAAGGACACCAATAGAGTGAGTTTCAATGTGTGTGCGCTTCTGGGCGAATGTGCGTGTTGTCTCTAGACCTTTTTAATGAACAGCTGGATCACGTCCTTTAAACGACGACGTCATAGCTTCGGCAGGACATTTCATGCTGGTCACGCGCCTTAAGAACACGAAGAGGTATATATCAATGTGCAGAGAGCATTCATTGACAACGTGCATACAAGTATACATATACAAATCTATACACTCGCTAACCTAAAAAAATAAGAACTCCGCCCACGGAAACGTGGCGCGCCTGCCCTTTACCTGTGGAATACATATCGTGCTAGCTGGCTTCCGCTCGAAGCATAAGTACTTTTTTCTCGGTTAACGTTAATACTGCGCCCATTAATAGTGAAATGTTCGTCGTTTGGCTGAGCAACGGTGTCAGAACCCCCAAAGAAATTTACCAGAGCTTTAAAGCTTCTGACCTAAAGTCGACAAAAGCGTGGTCTGCATAAAAGTGAAAGAAGTCGGCGACCTGAAGCCCTCGAGAAGTGCTTCATGTCGTCACGAAAATGAGTAAGTGCTATTGGATTGAGCATTTATGCAAAGTATCTCTGTGCGAGGAAATGCGATGGCTGTGGCCTTTTCTTAGATTGTAACAAAGTATTGCCTATGCCAAGGCTTCATCACCATCCGTGTTCGTTCGATGCGCACAAGTGCACTCCAATTACTGCGTAATTAAAGTCATGACATTTTCCATCTTTAGCCAGGACGACCTCTATACGATTGTCATCTGGTGTTCCCGGGTTGCACTGTTGGATCAGCTGAGTGGTCCCGAAGCGTTGTTTCATTTTTGTTTTTGTTTTTTTATGCCAGTATGGCCTATACACACGGTGTAAGAATAAACATTCTTTCACCGTGGCTGTACAGCATAAATTAAACAAACACGTACAACACTGTTTCCTAGACGAATTACACGAGCGCTCAATTCAATTCAATCAGTTTGTTACAATACACAAGGTACAGTATACACATGTAAGGGGCAGGGTTGGCAAAAAGGCAATTTAATGCCTGACAAGGCGCCGGAACCCGTCCCAGACTATAAAGCGCACAAAAAGCAGTAATGTACACATACTTTAAAAAATATTTTAACAAAGAAGCAGCCACAGTTACAAAATTTTTTTAAGAGCTTATAAATTATTATTTTTTATAATAATAATAATAATAATAATAATAATAATAATAATAATAATAATAATACTTTATTAACATTTTCGCACAAGAACACAGGATGTAGTATAAAATTGGCCTGCCAAAGCCACATTGGGCTTGAAGGGCAGAGCCGACAGACAGCGGACAAAAGGAATTGGTTAGCTTAAGACCATACAAATACACACATTTTTTTTTCTTTTCGCGCATACCTGCTATTCGAGTATCTATTTCGAATCAATATCCACCGACACTGTTCATAAGCACAAGGTGAGGCTCTGGGGCTCAAAAATTACGCGAGAATGTACAGTCAACGTTTACTAAAATATTATGCATTGATTGGACAGCGGGCGCGCCTCTCGCACCATACGTAACAAGAGGTAAGCCGTTATCACCATTCGCTGACACTGAGTGCAGGTATGTTACATCTTAGAAACGCGCCGGTTGCGTTTTCGCGTGTTGGCTCACATGTAACCACACTGTCGACGTGCATAAACGTATACTCGTGAGCCATGCGAGACTACGTTCTAAAGCCCATACTGGCTAAACACACTTGGCAAGCGAAGGGGTGATCATGACACTAAAAGCTCACGTGGAAAGCCGTCTCTAGAAATTCGATACGTCACATTCGTATCAACATTACAAGTAATCGTTGAATAAACATGAATCCACTGTTTCAGCTTATATCGTAGTGCGTCTTGACGGTCGCGGCACGCGATAATGTGCGTGCTGCTTAACTGTTACATTCGATGTATATCCGCTTGGTGATACCTACACTGCACTGCGGTAATCATTTCACATGCGCATGCATTCGGATGTGTGAAGTATTAACGTTGTAAGAATAGTCAAGAAGCGGCGACGAGTTCTATTCGTTTCGTGATTCCATGGCGCCAACGAGCTGCAGGCAACCGAACAACCTGCTCACTCGCCGAACACACTTTCCCCTATAATGCCCCACGTACCCGCGAGGTGCTCTGGAATTGCTTGAAAAATGACTATTTGAAGCACGCGAAAAGCCTTGTTTGCGTGTTGGACGCAGTGTTAACGATGATCGCCGTGGTGTGTCGGCGACACATGCAGAAAGGGTGGCGAAGGGCACACACACATTCTGTGCGTCCTCACACGCACAGAATGACCCATGTGGTAAAGCGCCTGACGCCACTTGCAGCACCAACGCAGAGTCAGTATTGTCTGTCAGCCTTGCCGACGAAGTCGTTATCTCTCTAGGCTGGTGCAGGATCCCTAATATTTTTCGGCGGCTTGCCATACTGCGAGTCTTGTGATGAAGCCGAACCGACGCTGTCTGGAGGCAGTGATGTTCCGTCCTGGACAGAAGAATTCCCTTTCCGAGGCCCGAAAATTCCTTATTTCCGGCATTTTTCCCCGCATACATCGCCAAAAATCCCCGCATATTTCCCTGCACAAAAAAAGTTTATATATATATGTAGTGTTCGACGTGTTTCAAGCTCTTCCCATCGCTTTCATACCGTCGCATGGTCAGCGCAGCTTAATAAACTCTGCGGTGTTTAGCATTACGTATCTATGCATTTTCTAACTAACACACACTGCCGAATACGTACGTATTGATATTGCGCCTCAAATATGCGTAATATTTGCTTTTTGATTGACAATGTTCATAAGTATGAACAGATTCACCAGATCAAGATGGACGGGCTTTGAGCACGGGCTTAAACTTTCGCCGCGCAGCTGAATCGCTGGCCACACAAACCAGCAGTCAGTCAAATCAATGTCATCAGTGTTTCTGCGTTGAATTATCCCAAGAAAGACTATGGTCTTTAAAAACGAACCTTAGAGGCTGTGGTTTGGCGCGCTACATGCGCCAGGAACGATTGCGACATGCGAAAGCCTCATGTCCACAGTCTTTTGATCGTTATAAAAAAAATTTTTTTTCGCCGCCCCTCAAAATTTTCTGCAATATCGCGAAGATTCCCTTTTTCCCTTTCGTCCAAAATGACTGTCGAAAATTCCCTGAAAAAGGGAAAATTCCCTGCACGGAACATCACTGTCTGGAGGGTGACAAGCTGTTGTTCCCTGAGTGCAGTTAACGGAACAACCTCATCAGCAAAGCAGATATGCAGTGTTAAAGAAATGTGTGCTTTCTCTCAATACACTGGTGTTCGTTAGTGATTGGTGCGATATGGTTTACTTGCAAGTTTCAGTACGCCGCATCATTGTTCACAATATTGTGCTGCACTTAATAATGTCTCTTCCGAGTATCAGCATCCCCAAAAGAAAAGGTGTTCCAGTAACTCTATCCGTATTCCTGTATCTGTATTCCGGAATACTTTTTTCGTCTTTTCACAAATGTATCGCCGAAATATCCCATTACGTCAAAGAGAAATGTATCTCAGTATCTGCATTTTAGAACTACAACGCATGTATTTCGATATCTGGATTCGGAATACTTTTCTGTATCTCTGCCCAGCAGGAGGACTATGCGGAAGCAAGGCGACTGTGGTGTAGTTTTTTTTTATTGAGCGAAACGTTCCGAAATGACGCTAAAGATATAAATGCTGTACGCACATACATGTTGAACAGTCGCATATGTTTTATATTACCGGCAGTCCACAGTTGCGTAACGATGCCAACAGCAACAGGAGTTTTACCAGCACTAGAAGCGGTAAGCTGATATGTAGCGTTTGTGCTTGCGAGGATGGTAGTCCCGGCTAGTGCTACGTCGACCAACCTCAGTCGATGGTGCTTAAGCATACAATTGATGTTAACCCATCGTGACACCTGTATCATAGGAATACATATGTAATGTTCATAAAAAAATTACACCATCTCCCGCTAAAGGGAACCATGTGTAGATGTGAAGCGAGCGGGCGCTAACGCTTACACTGGCGGCGGCGTTGACGCTGGCGCTCATCGAAGCGTTGCGCAGGAGAGAAAAACTGGGGAGGCGCTAAGCAGGCAGTGATGGAGCAGTGTTTCCTACTGGAAAATGCCAATCGCTGCTCACACATGGTCTCACAATGCATCAGCGCAGAAAGCCACACGAGCCCTCCTGCAGTACTTGAAGGCAACATCACTGAGCGACCGCCTATGAAACCCTGCACTGTGTGTGTGGTGTACAATGTGTCCCTCTTTCTCTCTCTCTCTTCCCTTCTCTCTTTTACTCCCTTATCCCCCTCCCCAAGTGTAGGGTAGCAAACTGGACATAGTCTAGTTAACCTCCCTACCTTTCCTATAGTGGCACCCCAGAAGAAAAAAAAAAGGACGGGTCGAGTTTTGTTTTCTTGACTGGTTTGTTGATGCTTTCCTTTTACTGAATTATTCCCCGTCATTCATTCCGTGCATTACTCTCTTCATTTCCCTGTCCAGGTTGTAAGGTACCATGGCTGGCAAACGCTCAAGGGGCTCTCCAAGTTCATCGAAGCCAACGTAAAGTACCGCAAGGCAAATGCTGAGGTGGTATGTCTTTTTTTTTACATTTTTCTTGTAGACGTATTTTTTTTATAAGCGGGAATCGTAGAAAAGGTCCAGGAACCAGCAATGCCCCCTCATTCATGCTGGGGTACGCCCCCCCTCATTCTTGCTTGGAAAATAGACCGAAGTCTAAAAGAGCGCTTAATGCGCGAACACAACCAGGTGCGGAGACCTCGAGGGAGATTTATGTGGTTGCAGGTATTTTTCGCACCTCAATGCGAATTCAGGCCTTCACCCAATCCCACTGGGTGAAGCCACATACAGGATCTGCACGTTCTGCGCACCACTTGGCCACCGCCGATTTTATTGCGATAGCAATTATATGAACACTCTCGGCTGAATTTCGCCGTCGCCGTCTGTCGACGCCGTCATGTCCCGGATATGTATATGTATGTGTATATATAAAAAAGGCATAAAGAAAAATAAATCAGTAGAAAAAAAATTCTTACCACCTGACCGCGGATTCGAACCAGCGACCCCTCGCTCCGCAGCCTGCTGCGCTAGCCAACACAGCCACAGGCCATGCTCGTGCCAGCGATATAACGGTGAGCTATTCATACGCACCATTTGCCGCGCGCGGTACGCAGATCTCGGAACAGCTTGAGCGTGTTTTCTGTCACGCAACGCTTTTACAGTTTCTTTCAAATTGAAAACTGTCCTTGAGGTGCGCAGGAAAAAATGGCTCCCTTCTGTACCACTCATGATGTAGAAGGAAAAAAAAAAGAACACCGGGCACACTTGGCGTCAAACGCCACCGCGTGGCAGGAGACGCAGAGGGTAATTCCACGTGCCGCAGTTTAAAAGAAAAAGAAGTATCAAACAGCGTCGAAAAGTCATATAATCATATAATAAATCCTTGGCCAATCCCCTTGAATGGGTATGAGCCATGTCAGAGGTAGCAGGAAAAACAACAGCGTCGGCTTCTGCATTGTCGACACTCGCAGCGCGTTGCTCAAATACAAACACGTAACAACTGCGACGGTTGTTAGTTCACGCTTGTCCTGTGTATACCTATGCGTCCGTTTCGAGCGTCCTTCTTTGTGCTGCAGTGGCGCGTTGCAAGTATCGAGCTGCTTGTCGTTCTTCGTGTGACAAACTAATTTCTTGCTATCGCATTCATTGCTTCGCCCTAGTGGCGAAACTGTGACTTTTTTTAATGCTTACCATTTGGAATGGCTTCAGCGCCCGAAGTATTAAAAAAAATATTAAAGTTTATACTAGCCGTGTAAATTTTAAGAAAAACAGCGAAGCGGTCGATCTTAGGGGCTTAACGTGGCCTTCTCGGTGATGCTAGGTCTTTCCTTGGCGTAGACAGAGTAGTCGAACCACTGACGGTCACAGGCCATGCAAGAATGTGCAAACTCCAGCGCCACAAACTAACGTACGTGCAACCCTGGCTGTGGCGCCCCCGGTAGAAGCGCGGGCCTTTCGTCGCTCGTACTCCGCTCGCGCCACGCCGGGCAAACTCGGCGCGGCTGCTGCGCAGCTGTCTCGGGCAGTGGGCGTGGCTTGTCGGGGGGCTGCTCTTCGGTGCAGGTACAGCTGTATCCCAGGTACAGCTGTATATGTACAGTGCTGTCCACTGTTAGGGTGAACACGGCTCAGCGTGGCCGCCCTCTGCGCAGCGCCAGTGCAGCCGGCGCGGCCGCGCATTGAAGCGTAGTCGCGCATGCGCGCGCGGACAAGCGGGAGATGCTTTATCTCCTCTGCTACATCGCTCAGGCGTGTCGTTCCGTAGTAGCCAGGCGGCGGTCCCGCTTGTCTGTAGTACAGCAAGAGCGGCGCGCTTGTGTGCGCCTGCGCCACTTCGATTCGATGCGCGGCCGCGCCGGCTGCACTGGCGCTCCGCAGAGCGCTGCCACGCTGAGCCGTGTTCACCCTAACAGTGGACGGCACTGTACATCGATGACATTCCTAATCTGAGTTCACAACATTACAATTTATTTGACTTGAGTTTAGTCAACCACAGAGTACAAGAAGAATGTGTATTTCTGCCTGGCTATGAGGAAAAAATGAAAAAAAAACGCGTAAAAGCAGCTTGTCAAGTACGATCATCCGCAAAAACAAAAGTTTGCTTACTGTACGTGACATGCATACCTGCCTATGATCCCAGATTTGAAGTAATGTGTAGAATTTTTTTTTTTACTGTGTGTAGTGGTGTTGCATGAACTTCCATGCAGAACGCATTAGCTAAAGATTGTTCAAGGGTGGAAGTAAGCAGTAATGTGTAAATTCGTGTTTTGCGCAAAATTTCTTGATTGGGGCAAGGTTTGAAAATTGACGTGTGATTTCCCTATCTTCGCAATCTTGTTTTCCGCATGTTTTACTTAGAATTATCAGGTACAGGCTTCAATGCACGCTTGAAAGCTGCATAGCTTTCAAGTATAAAGAGTGATCACTGAGCAAGATTTCAAATCATCGGCTACTTACTGGTGAACCCCTAACATACCTGAGCAACTTAGTTGAGCAAATGCGTTAAAGGTGACCACTAAACAAGCGGCAATGCAGATGACGCCTTGGAGCTTTTTCGCCGTTTCGCACACGCCTTCATGGTCTTTCTGCATCCCATTCTAGCACGTTTGAGTTATTTCTTTTGGGACACTGCCAATCCCAACATTGTGTTATTTCACACAGGTATACAAGAGTTACAAAGGGTTACAGAAAATAATGAAAAAAATTCATAAGATCCCATGTACCATGGGAATCGATGTTATGCGAAGCATGCGGAAGCAAGGCGACTGTGGTGTAGTTTTTTTTTATTGAGCGAAACGTTCCGAAATGACGCTAAAGATATAAATGCTGTACGCGCATACATGTTGAACAGTCGCATATGTTTTATATTACCGGCAGTCCACAGTTGCGTAACGATGCCAACAGCAACAGGAGTATTACCAGCACCTGATATGTAGCGTTTGTGCTTGCGAGGATGGTAGTCCCGGCTAGTGCTACGTCGACCAACCTCAGTCGATGGTGCTTAAGCATACAATTGATGTTAACCCATCGTGACACCTGTATCATAGGAATACATATGTAATGTTCATAAAATTAGGTTGCCGGCATTGCAACCACAACTGACGTCTCACCAGCGCTACGCCTGAAAGGGTCTTTTTCCAGAACAGTTTCGAGACCTGGCGTGGCTCTGTGGTAGAATACTTGATTGCCACGCAGAATGCTTTGGTTCGATTGCGGCTGGGACCTTCACATTTATTCTTTGCATTCGTCTGGTCAACGCTGTCGATATCAGTTGTTCTTAACGCTCTCGCATTTAAATTATCATTGTCTGTTGCCGCCCTTCCTGGGTAGATGTAAACTGTCAATACCTTCGGTGCATGCCGCTGCCCGTGGTATACGGGTATGTGTCACACGTGTCTGGAGGAACGGGTTTAACGACGTACGCGACGCGATTTTCAACGTTATTCATGTCATGACCAGCCAGACATATTCGTCAAACCCTCTCATATTAATTTTGGTCTACCCCAAGTTAAACAAGCGATCACGAGAGCACCCAGACGTAGGCGGCTAGATAAATAGATATGTAGATAGAAAAGCTCAAAGTGCCTGCAGTTCACTAAGAATTGCTTCGCATTTGATAATGATAATGGACCTATATTTTTAAGCAGCGTCCAAACGATAATGCAGAAGAAACGTTCCAGCAGTGCCATGAAGAAAAAAGACATGGCTGATCCCTATGTCAAAGGAATCCGTTTAACAAGAAAGTGCAACGTGTCTTCACAGAGGTAGTTGAGCGTTTATTGTGCATTGTTTCACCACAAGGGCGAAGGAATGAATGCTACAGCAACAAATTGAAATGTCACGCGAAGAATGGCAAGCAGCTTGAAACTTGCTGCGTGCACCTCAAGCTGAAAGGACGCACGAAATGAGCATACACAGGACGAGCAGGGACTAACTGTCACAGCTCGACATCTCAAGCGCGCAGCTCTAACACGAAGAAACACACGACCGCACAAGTATACACAAAACGAACGCCACCAACTGTAACAATTGTTGCTTCGTGTGTGAGCAGCGCGCTACTTTCGTAAACGCGGCCGCTGCGCTGAGCGAAGAGACCTTCGCACACTTTTAACCACTGTAACTTCATAGCAAACTTGCGGTGGAAGCACAAGACGTAAGCGCACCAATGCCTCGATCAGGAGATAAGCGCGCGCGCACGAGCGGCCACGCCCCGTGGAGGCGCGCGCTCACCGCAGCGAGAGGCACAGCGACCTTTAGAGCGCGCACTCCGTGCCACCTTCGCGCCATCTCGCTACTGATGACGAAAACGCGCTGAAGTCGAGGAGCTCTGAGGACCGCCAACGGTATATGGTGTACCGTAAAATGGGGTTACTTTGTGACTGCAGGGGTTACTTTGTGACACGCGCTCGGTTTTCTGTACTTTATATCGTGCGCCACGACCAGGCGCCGCAGAAAAACTATAAGCCACTCAACAAGCTCGCCGGACATGCCGTTTCACCTAGCGGCAGCCGGCTGACGTTCCCACGCTCCGGAGCCTCTCTAGCTGCCGACATGTTCAATGGAGTTTTAGCGCGCATTGTTGAAGCACCGTAAACTCTCTGCGCTCGACCCGTCCGCACGAGAAAAACAGCGAAAACAGGTATTTACTTGTGATTGTTAATATGTAGGTTAAAATAAACTATAATATAAATTTAATCAAGTCACGTATGTTGAAGTTTATAGAAAGGAAACTGAAATGTTGGTACTTCACGGGGTAACTTTGTGACGCGCCAACTGTCACAAAGTTACCCACTCTGTTTTTAATTTAAATTATATGATATTTTGTCGAAAGGAGGAAGATGCTCAACACCCCAGCGGGAAAAAGCGTATCGGTTGCCGACGTAGAACAAGCGAGGAAGACAGGAAAACCGACAACCGGAAAGAAGGGCAGCTCTTCCTCCGGTATCAGAGCTAGACGACCTAGGAAGAGGTCTTCTCTTGACGGCAGCCCAGAAGAAAGCACTGACAGCGATTGTACATAACGCAAATGAACTTTTGATGGGGTAACATCATGAAGCCCTTTTTTTCCCAATCATATTCAGCCAAAAACAACGTTGTCACAAAGTTGCCCCACACGACGGGGCAACTTTGTGACAGCTTTTAACCTGAATGTAGCCGTTTGTATTAAAAATGCGGATTTGTAGAACATACCATCGTGTGAGGGAATGTTTCAGCAACGTTATGCCACTATTCATTCGCCTTTATGTTGATAATTATCCAGCGAGAGAATGAAAACGTACGAAATGTGTCACAAAGTAACACCATCTTACGGTATATAAATAGCTTGCCGTTAGCAAGTTTAGGTATGCACGCTCTCGTGGCCGAGTGGTTTCGCGCCGCGCGCTGCGGAGCGAGAGGTCACAGGTTCGACGCCCGGTGACGGAACGTTTTCTTCTAGTCTTTTCTTTGATCTCAGTATGTTAGTTTATATTTTACAACATCATATCCATGACGGAAATACGTCAGAGGAGCCGTGGTGGACCCCGGCATAAAACACTTTCGTGTTAAAAAAGCGTGCAGCGTTCGCTCTCTCTCTCCACAGGGTGAGCGCTGAGGTAGTGGCGCCCTCTCTTGCGCTCAAGCAAATCGGCCGTCACGACAGAAGCAGCAGCCGTGCCCTCCGACGGAGACAGTCTGCGCAGCCGCCACGCCGAGTCTGCCCGCGCGCAAGCCGAGCGCGAGCAACGAAACTAGGGTGGGGCAAAGCATTAGGGAAGGGCATTTCAGCTCCACTAGCGTGAAACCTGGGGAGGGACGAAGGATGCACCCGCTTTTAGTTGACGCGCACGCTGCGAATCTAAATTGTTCAACTACGCTAAAGAGAAATCTCCCACAGGGACTACATTGCAGATTGAGGTTCAGTGCCTATATATACGGGGTGGCAGGTAAACGGTTGTGCAGCGCGTTGTATCTCGCGGGTGAGGGAGCGTTTCCATAGTCAACGCGCGCCGTTCGCTCTTTCTCGCCACGCGGCGAGCGCTGAGGCGGTGGCGACTGAGAGCGAACTCTCTTGGCGGGAGAGAAAGTGGTCGCTCTCCTGCGCTCAAGCAAATCGACCGTCACGACAGCAGACGACGGACGATGCACGCCGACACGCTCAGACCGTAAGGTGCTTCGACCCCAAAAGAAACAAAATGAATAATGACTGCTCAAGTGCTCCTTGCTGAGTACTATGCGCCTACGGCTTGCGAGATTCGACTGTACTTCACCGGTCGCGGGCATCCTTCATCACTGTCAACATGTTTCATATAGCGCTAGCCCTGCGCATACCTGCCAAGTCCCCGGATCTTCCAGGACTCCCAGATTTCGACCATTTCTTACATTAGTGCGGTTGGAAGGACGATTTCCCGGAAATCAATATTTCTGTTCGTGATCTGGCCCCATTGACAAAAATCCAACCCAATCCGATTCAGACTTTTTGCGAAGCCGCCGCGTGTAGTATTATGTAAACCACTTTTGGAGGCGTTGATGTATAATCGTACAGTATATTCTCTCGGTTGATTTAAATATACGTATGATAGTATCTCGGTCAAACTAAACAAGCTGATACGAATTTGTGAAATTCCCAAGTCGAATTCCACTGTGTCAAGTGGGCCGAAATTCAGATGTCCCGACCATTTTTCTGCGTCGTGGCAGGTGATACGAACCTTGGTACCGAAATATTCGAGCGACGGCCTACAGCAGCGGCCTCCGGAGGCACGCGCTACCAGCACACACTATCATTTGCGACAACTACTGTGGCTGAAACCACAGTCGCTCTTTACACGATAATGGCGACGACGAAACTGACGGAAATCCGAAAGTTCATGCGTGTCCAACGCTCACCCAGTCAAAGCGACGCTGCTTTCCGCAAACACTGCGGAGAAAACCGCGGCAGATGCGTTCATAGGTAGCAACAAACGACGGAGCTTTGAAGGCACGTTCGCGGCCAGCACATGCGGATTGAAAACAGAACTACCGTTTGTCGCAACTGCCGCGCACAATATCGTGGTCACTGCGACGCGATCATCGATAGCGACTACAAGCTGCGAAGGTGTTCGGCTACCACATCGATAGATTAAAGGTAATGAAGTCGTAAAAAAGTGCAGGTAGCATTTCGGCGTTCCTGTCGATCTTCTCTGATCACTATGGTGGAGCGGGCTTACACACTTAGTTCTCACTCGGACGTAAGCGAAGTTTTGACGCGCGCTTTCGCGGCAGCCAGCTGCGCCTTCCCTTATTCGTCCGTTCACACATGTTCCACAAAGACATACGCAAGTTCTTGCGGCGGAAATAAATATTTTGTACGTATGTCGTGGATAGCGAACCGATTTTGCAAGTTTTTATATGATACGAATATTTCGGGCGATACAAATAGTATTTTGCCCTTGATATTCTTATCACCGTGATTCAAAGGGGAAACCCTACCTGCGTTGTCGGCCACTCTGAGACATAAGACCGCGACGCCGATGTTTACGCTTACGGGCCCGTTGGGAACTTCTCTCCCCCTCTCACCCGTTTCGGAGATGTTTTTTGTGAAGGGAAGAAAGAATGACGAGGTTGATTACGGCGCCTAGTCCCACCCTCCCTGCATTTCGGAAATCTCCCTAATTCAGGTTCCTTGAACTTGGTTACAGGCATGCTCTTGTTTTAGGAGCTTGCTCGGCAAGCTTCTTAGCTCGCGCCTTGTCCGGCGGCGGCGTGTACACTTCTCCGGTGATTCCAACAATGCTCACTAGATGGCGCGCCGCCGCTCAAGGCGACGCACACCACTCTCGGCACGTGCGCTTCCTTTCTCTTCGCCGGAAGCTCACGCAGTGAACACTCTTCGTTACCGCTCGGTCGCATGAACACTGTTTCTTGCTTCGCTCGGCCGCACCGTCACCGTTTCTTGCTCCGCGCATTCAAGCAAGAGTTTCCGCAGCATCCCAACCAGCTAGTACTCCAAGATGTCGACCACGGTGACGTCAGTGAAAACGTGAGCCATGACGTCAATATCGCGAGGCGCATGCAGGGTGCGCGTGTTCTTGTCCTCCTCTTCCTTTTCCCCACACCTCCTTTCATCCCACTCTCCCCCCTTCCACAAAAGCGATGATGCTTTACCCCAACCGGGAGCACGAAGTAACGTTGGGGAGCATGCTACCGTTCGCTACCGGTGCTGTTTGTAGTGGTTCTGGGAACCGTAGGGGGAGCTGAGCGGGTAGAGAGGCGCGGGCCACGGCTGGCATTGATGGCTTGCCCGTTTCGGGCGTGTGCGACGTCACCAAAAATCACCTCCTCTAGTTCACGGTGCGGCCGCTAGACGCGGCACTTTGTAAAAAAAGCATTAAATTCATTATTTTCCTGTAGTTTCTGCCTAAAATGTATGTTGTGTCTCTCGATGTCCGGACCCAATCTTTCAATTTGGTTGAAAATCTTGACGGCAAAATTTTCGTTCAATATACATTTAACAGGAGGCTACTGTGCTCCAATTTGGCGATGCATCTGTGCAGACATGTGCTCTATGTACACATCCGAAGGGGCCTGTCGACTTGTCATCGTCTTTAGTCGGCCCATTTTATGTGCAGTACAGGGCGAAGGCCTCTCCATGTGGTCTTCAATATCCCTGTCTGTGTTCAAACGAGTGATTCAGGGTTGTGCGCAAGTTAATTGGAAACTGTTTACTTGGAATATATATAATCAGCATAACAGCCATGCAAGTTTAGCCTTTTGGTGCGCAAATGTCGCGTCTGTAGAGAAAACATTATAACCTAAGTATTGTCACGTCCTCGCGGCATTGACGAAAGGCAGCGGTCGGCGTGTTCAAGACTCAAGAAGTGTTTATTTGGCCGTACTTGTGCCCGGAAAATGAAAAGTCACACTGCAAGCAATACACGCTTTAGACTTATAGCGACGAACACAGCGTCAGCCGTCGACAATCCAATCATCGGCGGAATGCGTCGTCGTTTACACAGTGACCACCGAACTTTCCAGCGTTATCGCGGGTGCTCGCGCAAGATCTCGAATGACTATTCACGTCCGGCGCGCTATCTTAACGAAAAGATCTATAACAACCGCGAAGCTTCTCAAACACTGCGGCGTTGTCTGCCCCGAGCGTTGCAACAGTCTTTTCGGGGAAAACCGAAATACAACAAAATAAACACTGGTAACAGCACTTTACTATTGCAACGTTAAAGCCTAGGCTATACCATATCATTTACATTTTGCGATTGTATAATACCTTGGTTTCTGAGTTTTTTGTTTCCTATTGTAGTAGTGCTAAAACGTTGTCTAATCCCCATCGCAGAATAGGCCTACATGGTGCTTGGCATCTATTTCTAAATAAGAAAATATAAAAGCCGAAGTCGAGCACTTATTCTGCATCATCATACTTGCCCTCGCGTAATTTGCGTGCTGTAAGGCTTAACATGAATACCTCCAACGCGCCAAAATCTTGCGTTGTATTGAACGAGACAAAGGACTCACATGGAGCTTCCGCCCGTTTCAACTTTTATGTATTTGTCTTGCTGTTATGTAGGACTTACAGTTGGACGAATTGGTACGGATGCATTAAAAAAAACACCGTGATGACGCTTGCGTTCGTTTGGCCACATTCATTTCGTCTCTTTCAGTCATCCCATTTTCTTGATATGCTAGCTGGTGTGTTAGTTGCTCCCGATTCTAATAGTACCGTAGACTTTCGTTAAACGAAACCTGAAGCGACCAGGAAAATTTGTTTCGTTAATCAGGAATTCCGTTCATTGGGAGATGAACAAGGGTGCAGAATTCAAGTATGGAAACCGATCATGTTAATGGCAGTTGTTACGTTTAAGCAGAAATTCCGTATAAAGGATTTCCGGTTTACCGAGTTTACTGTACTACGAATGTCTTGTCTTCTTTGGAAGTCTGTAGGTGTTCTTTTCGTTGGAAGTGCTGGTTTTTCAACGCAATTATTTGCTCCGCAGGTTGAAGAGGAGAAGGAAGAAGTAAAGGAGCAGGAACAGAGGAAGGCAGAAGAGGTAAAAGATGACGAACAGGAAAAGGAGGAGGAAGAGGTAAAGGGACAGGAAGAGGAAAAGGCGGTAGATGGGGAACAGGAAAAGAAGGAAGAAGGAAATGATGTAGAGAAAGAACAGGAAAAGGAGGTAGTGGAGGAAGATGTGGAGGAACAGAAAAAGGAGGAGAAAGAGGAAGAGGGGGGATGAAGTGGTAAAGGAGCAGAAAGAGGAAAAGGAGGTAGAGGAGGAGGAACAGGAAAAGAAGGAAGAAGGAAAGTATGTAGAGAAAGAACATGAAAAGGAGGTAGCGGAGGAACAGAAAAAGGAGAAAGAGCAACAGGAAGAGAAACAGGAGAAGGGGGGATGAAGGAAAGGATGTAGAGAAAGAACAGGAAAAGGAGGTAGTGGAGGAAGATGTGGAGGAACAGAAAAAGGAGGAGAAAGAGGAAGAGGGGGGATGAAGTGGTAAAGGAGCAGAAAGAGGAAAAGGAGGTAGAGGAGGAGGAACAGGAAAAGAAGGAAGAAGGAAAGTATGTAGAGAAAGAACATGAAAAGGAGGTAGCGGAGGAACAGAAAAAGGAGAAAGAGGAACAGGAAGAGAAACAGGAGAAGGGGGGATGAAGGAAAGGATGTAGAGAAAGAACAGGAAAAGGAGGTAGTGGAGGAAGATGTGGAGGAACAGAAAAAGGAGGAGAAAGAGGAAGAGGGGGGATGAAGTGGTAAAGGAGCAGAAAGAGGAAAAGGAGGTAGAGGAGGAGGAACAGGAAAAGAAGGAAGAAGGAAAGCATGTAGAGAAAGAACATGAAAAGGAGGTAGCGGAGGAACAGAAAAAGGAGAAAGAGGAACAGGAAGAGAAACAGGAGAAGGGGGGATGAAGGAAAAGGATGTAGAGAAAGAACAGGAAAAGGAGGTAGCGGAGGAAGAGGTGGAGGAACAGAAAAAGGAGGAGAAAGAGGAAAACGAAGAGAAACAGGAAAAGGGGGGATGAAGTGGTAAAGGAGCAGAAAGAGGAAAAGGAGGTAGAGGAGGAGGAACAGGAAAAGAACGAAGAAGGAAAGGATGTAGAGAAAGAGCAGGAAAATAAGGTAGAGGAGGAGGAACAGAAAAAGGAGGATGAAGAGGTAAAGGAGGTAGAGGAAAAGAGACAGGAAAAGGAGGAAGAAGAAAAGGATGTAGATGAAGAGCAGGAAAATGAGGTAGAGGAACGGAAAAAGGAGGATGAAGAGGAAAATGAGGTAGAGGAGAATAGACAGGAAAAGGAGGAAGAACAGGAAAATGAGGTAGAGGAGGAAGAGGAGGAGGAACAGAAAAAGGAGGCTGCAGAGAAAAATGAGGAGGAACAGGAAAAGGAGGTTGAGGAGGAGCAACAGCAGAAGGATGTAGAGGAGGAAAAGGATGAGGAAGAACAGAAAGAGGAAGAACAAGAGGCAAACGAGGAGGAAAAGAAAAAGGAAGATGAAGTGGAGGAGGAAGAAGGGGACAAGGACGACAAAAGGAAGGGACGAACTTTCAGCGGACAAGCTTTGCCATGCACACACCCCACACCCAGGGCTGGGCAGTATCGCGATACAGGTGTGCCCGCGCGCACAGAATGACACATGTAAAATACCGGACGCCGCTGACGGCAGAATCGCTGAAGTGGTATTGTCATCCTCTGCCAACTAAAGTCGCTGTTTCGAAAAACATGTCCCCCCCCCCCCCCCTTCCACCCCGATTTTTTTCTTAGGTGCAGAACCGTTTCTAGAGTACGCGAGCCTTGTGCGGAGGCCGAGCCGACGCTGTCTAAACGACAGCCTGTTTGAGAAGCTGCTATTTTTTTAAGCACTTCCCTTGTGTATCTGGCAATCACCATGTGATTTAAGCGCATTTTTGTTCATGCACGAAATAAAGTTTTCGGTTGAGAGTCAGAGCTCGTGTCGTCCGTTTCTCGTCCTTTGTCTGTGCCGCGCTGCACATTTACCCCAAGACTCAGTTGGCGCAACGAACTTTTCTCTGAAGCATAATAAATGTACATATTTTCTTACTTTACGGGTGTTCGTTGGTGATTTGAGTGATATGCTTACCTCCCAAGTTTCAATGTGCTGGAACGTTAATCACACTATTATCCTACACCTAATATATGCCTTAGCGGAGCGGCATCCCCGAAGTAAAAAAAAAAATACTCCAATATCTGTATGCTTGTGTATTTCTGTAATTGTATTCTGGGATAGTTTTTATGGTGGTTTTGCAAAAACATCTCTGAAGTATCCCGTTACGTCTAATATAAATGTGTCTCATTAACTGTATTTTAGGCTTCCAGCACATGAATTAAGATCCGGTTATGGAGGTGATCCCGATGTTTCGGATGATCACGGCGACACGTTGAAAGACTGGTCAGGCGTGCTTGCTCAGTACCTGGCAAACATCAGTTCATTTACACATTGACACTTGCTTACAAAACAGATCTCGCTAAACCGACCTCGCAACAACTGGGCTGTATCGGCACTAGACGTTTCCTTCCGAGCCGTTAAGAGTTTTCACTATATATAAATGAACACGTTAGCATTATGTTAGAAATGTTAGAAAAACTGGCCACCCTGTATACGAAGTGTCTCTCGACGGGGAGGATACCAGATTCTTGGAAGAATGCCAACATCATCTTGATCCATAAGAAAGGGGACGTCAAGGACCTGAAAAATTACAGGCCCATCAGCTTACTGTCCGTCTTCTACAAGCTATTTACAAAAGTAATTGCTAACAGAATTAATAAGACATTAGAGTTCAATCAACCAAAGGACCAGGCAGGATTTCGTACACACTTCTCAACAGACCATATTCATACTATCAATCAGGTGATAGAGAAATGCGCGGAATACAACCAACCCCTATACATAGCCTTCATAGATTACGAGAAGGCATTTGATTCGGTGGAGACATCAGCAGTCATGCAGGCACTGCGGAATCAGGGCATCGACGAAGCCTATATAAACATAATGGAAGAAATCTACAGCGGATCCACAGCCACTATAGTCGTCCTCCATAAAGAAAGCACAGAATCCCAATAAAGAAGCGCGTACGGCAGGGAGACACGATCTCTCCAATGCTATTCACCGCGTGTTTACAGGAGGTTTTCAGGGCCCTAGATTGGGAAGAGTTAGGGATAAGAGTTAATGAAAAGTATCTCAGTAACCTGCGATTCGCTGATGACATTGCATTGATGAGTAACGCGGGAGACGAATTACAGCGTATGATTACTGAACTGGATACGGAAAGTAGAAGAGTAGGTCTGAAAATTAATATGCATAAAACTAAAGTAATGTGGAACAATCTTGGCAGACAACAGCGCTTTGCGATAGGTGGCGAGACACTGAAAGTTGTAAAGGAGTACGTCCACTTAGGACAGGTAGTAACCGCGGAGCCAGACCATGAGAGTGAAATAACTAGAAGAATAAGGATGGGATGGGGCTCATTCGGCAAGCATTATCAAATCATGAATGGTAGTCTACCACTATCCCTCAAGAGGAAGATATATAACAGCTGCATCTTACCGGTACTTACCTACGGAGCAGAAACCTGGAGACTTACAAAGAGGGTTCAACTGAAACTGAGGACGACGCAGTGAGCGATGGAAAGGAAAATGATAGGTGTAACCTTAAGAGACAGGAAGAGAGCAGAGTGGGTCAGGGAACAAATGGGGGGTAAATGATATCACAGTTGAAATCAAGAAGAAGAAATAGATATGGGCCGAGCACGTAGCAGGTCGGCAGGATAACCGCTGGTCATTAAGGGTAACTGACTGGATTCCAAGAGATGGCAAACGTGTGAGGGGGAGACAGAAAATTAGGTGGGTAGATGAGATTAAGAAGTTTGGCAGGTATAACGTGGCAGCAGAAAGCACAGGACCGGGTTGATTGGCGAGACATGGGAGAGGTCTTTGTTCTGCAGTGGGCGTAGACAGGCTGATGATGATGATGATGAAATGAACACTAAGTTCTCGCTGTGTTTTCTCATGCCTGGATCAGTGTCGGCGCCAAGCAAAACAGATGCCCTCTCACACACCTCTCTCTTGAGCACCAAGGTCCTCTCCTTTCCTATTTTCTCCTTTAAATATCTCCTGTCTCGTCTGAGACCACCTTGTGGGACCAGCCCCTTTCGATACTCCACCAATGAAGCAGAGAACTTTCTCCCTCGCAGAGACGTGTCTCCGCCTCCAGTTTCTCTCACTGTGCTGCCCTTATCATGCAGGAAATCAACTAAAGAAGCAATTAGTCATTCTGGTCAACATGCCTATTTTAGACAGCCGGTCACCTGTCTGGAGTTTTGTCTGAGACAAGGTGCCACCGCCTGTTTACAATTACTATAGAATTCTAGCACGCAGCCACATCATCCTGTCGGGAGAGGCGCCGTGACAGGGACAAATTGTTTGTCAGTCTGCCTATGTGAGACCGCTTTCGCCGCACGGGCGATATACCAGCGAAAACAGCGGTGAACGAAAGGTCGCGGAGTTCGGCGACAAAGGCGCGTCCGGGGGGCGAACGGCTTTATGGCCCGTCAGAGCTGCAGCTTTTCATAGTAGAAGTTTTGCGAAAATGATCCAAAAGCCGGGTCAGTTCATTATTCCAAAAATTTTGCTCCGACTCAACAAAAATATAGCAAAATTACATAGACGTCACGCCACCTATGCGGGTGGCATCCTCGGTATTCGCAACTTTCACGTACGTTGGCGCCGCCGAGCGGTGGCCGCCGGAAACTCTAGACATTATTGAAGTGTTGGACCTGCTTGAGACAGCAAATGTTGCCGCTTGTTTTCCCGCGCTTGTGGTCATTTTGCAACGTTGTGAACGTGTCTCCGCGACCTTCACATCTCCAGCAGTTTTTGTTCGGTATAGCTGATGGCGCTGTTTTTGTCGTTTTTGCGCCGTACCGTGTTATTTTTTGCACTTCTAGAACACCGAAAACGTAAAATGATAACGGTTAGGTCACTTCTTAAACGTGACAATTGCATATTACCGCTGGATTCATTCGCTGCTTCCCGACTTAATTCTCGTGGTATTCTGCTTTTCTTTTTTCTCAAGAAAGCGCCATAAAATCATATTGCTGGTAATAGAACATGCCTCAATTGGTTCTTGTGCTTCGGTATCGAAAAGCAGCACATGTTTTGTTTTTTACAGCGAAAGCTGTGTATGGCTAGGAGAAACGAAAAACCGCTCGGCATCTGTGTCACGAGCGGTCTCCATTGGCTGTGCTATCAGTTACGTCGTTCTGAGCGTCGTACCCAAGCTCGCGCGCCATTGGCTGGGCCGTGAGTGACGTCGTCCATCCCGTCGCAGCCGGCGCCGAGCACGCGCGCATCAGTTTCGACTGAGAGCTTCCATGGGTAAGCCACGGATCCTACGAACTCCCGAACAGCGGACAACTTTAGAAGAGCGCCGACAGTGGAATCGTGAGAGAGCTCGCATTCGCCGGGCCGATGCTGCAGTCCGGGCACAAGAACAGGCCCGCGAGGCCGAGTGCCGGCAGCAACTGCGTACCGACGATCCGGCAGCCTTCCAAGCCGCGCTAAATCGCGAACGGGAATGCAAGCGCCGGTGGCGGGCGGATCCTGCAAACCACGCCGCCGAGCTAGCTCGCGATGTCAAACGCTTGCAGCAACGGCGTGCCGAAGTGGAAGGCTTCAGTGCAGCGTCGGGTTGAACCCACTGCTAAACACCGGGGCCGCACATTTCAGTTTCGCTGGTTAACCATTTGTACGGAGTGCTTGGGCGGTGATTTTTTTTTGTCTGCTTATTCCGCTTCGTGCTGTTAGTGAGCTCAACAAGCGTCGCGGCAAAATGCAATGGAAGCAAAACTATAAGATACCGCGCGTCTCCGAGAATGTATCTAATATTACTGAGAAATTTGTACTAAGCCGCCCATTAAAATATTGTTCTAACACAGCAGACGCTGCAAAGCGCGATTAAGCACTGCTGGCAATTGCGAAGAGCGTTTTTGTCTTATTTACAATTTTGCGTATATTTATCTTCCCAATGTGGTACCCGACATTTCGTTAGTTATTATAGTAAGTTACCACTCCCCTGCTTTCACAAAAAGCTAAATCAAACGCAAACCGAAGCGCGTCGAATTGCACTCTTCGTCAAACGTGTACTTTACTATACCGTCTCTATCGGTGTGATCATATCAACGACCGTCATGTTCGATGTACAGTCGCGCCACCTTTACGCCGTGAAAGTTGCGAATACAGTGAAACCAAATGAGCGGAGGTCGCCCAGTGCACTGCTAGTCAGATATGTCCCTACAACCAAAGCCTCCTCTATTTTTTTCAATGCCAGTGCAAACGCTCGCTCATCAATGGCAGCCGTCGGTATGCCTTAGTTCAGGGAGTGGTCGTGATGCGACGCCACATGAAGGGTAGCGCTGCTTGCGTCACACGTGCGTCCGAACGCTTTCCCGCGGAGATGCGATAGCAGTGTTTCCCTCTCCAATATCATGCGTCTGTCATATTTGTTCCTTAGTGCTCCTTCTTTGTGGCTCGAAGCAATGCCACTGCCGCCTCACAGCGCTCTTAAAGTCAGCGCATGCAGCAGCGTCGAAGTGACAATTCCCGACTGGTTGCCCGCAGCGCCCCGAACGGAGACGTGCAATCTCAAAACACCGTGTCTCTTACAGAGCCAGCGTGGACCGCCAAGTGAACACGATGGATGCAAGACGCCGCCCCACGGATCTGTACATAACTGCACAAAAAATTGCTTTATCTCATTTCCGTGGTGAGGCACCACATAAAGGGTGCTCTACCCCATGAACGCAAAGCACACGCGAAGGCTAGGCGATAGGCGAGAGTAGGAAAGAGCTAGAGGAGAGGGTGGTGAACGGCCTTATTGGGCGCATCTGGCTGACATTGATAAAATGGAGGAGGCGTTATTGTAACGGTAGATTCAGGAGACGGACCGAAAAGGCGGACGAGGGGCGGATGAGGAGAATCACTGATGTGACCTCACGTAACGCACCGTCCACCCCTCCAAATGCGGATTCGGTCCGTCGTCTGAATGCACCGATACATGAAGCAAGCTCAAGGAGTTGAGGCTGAAGACGACAGAATTCATGCCAAGGGGACAGGGGGGGGAATGACAAGAGAACAAAGAAGTTATGAATGGCGACCTGAAGAGTACCGTCTGTTTATTATGTGCGGTCTCGTTACATAATTTTGGCGCAGCCGACGACAAGAGCCATTATGTGGGCGACTTTCTTTGTGGACAACCGCAGCGACTCTGCGGTATTCAAGCAATATCAGGTCTAGGACGACACCGCTGTGGTACTTCCTGAATATGTGACTACAGGTGTGCTTATGAACCTCATTCTGAATGAATCCTCCATGTCTTCAGAGGAACTTTCCAAGCAAAATTTTGTGAAAGTAAACATCTCTAAGTACGTTCAACGAGCTGGTGCTGACACCAGTAAAACGGAATTCCACAATCTGTCCTGCGTCGTCTGACAAGTTAACGACAGTGCTGCGAGCCATTACATTTCAACAGCAGCAAATCTCGCAGCAAAATACTGTTATTGAGACTCTTGCTTGAGAGTTGACGAAGCGGGCAAAGCAATCATCGCGACGAATACAGCCAGACGTATTTGACGATGTGTCCGACAATCCAGAAGCGTGGTTAGCTTGCTATGAACAAGCTGCGAAAAACAATGGATGGCTGTCTGACGAAGACTCGGTAATGTATATGCGACAGTCCTTTCGCGGGGTAGCAAAAAATTGGCATCAGTGGCGATATTGCAATCAGGAGCCTGAACCTTGGTGTAAATGGAAAGAAAGTTTCCTGGCAACTTTTAACAAGAATTCGATTGAGCGGTGGCATGAGGCAATATTCTACCGTTTTAAATCTGGAACGCCATCGAGTATTTTCTTGAAAAACGGCGACTTTTTCGCACAGCTGAACCTGGATTGTCAACCTCGTCACTTCTTTCTCTTATTATACACGGCTTACCAAGAGATTTGCAACGACAGGTTTCTGTCCGAAAACGCCCTAACTGCTTCTCCAACTACTCAAGCTATCGTCGCATCCTTGAGCTGAACGAGGCTTTAAAAGTAAACAAGATATTTCAGAGACGCCAAGCGTTAGCTACTTGAGCGACAAGTGCTCGATGGATTTTGGAGGCGTCAGTTCTGACATTAGAGGAAGCGCAACTCTCGTAAAGAATAGACCCTCGAAAGATGAATGCAGCTTTGGAGCACGGAATAATTCTAAACTCACCCCTACGACGCATGAAACCGTCCAACTTGTGTCATCAAGTTTACTGCACATAGAACTCGAAGTAAACGGCGAAAATATGCGAGCACTCGTAGACAGCGGAGCTTCAGTTTCAGTGATAAAAAGAAACAAAGCGAAGTCCGAGGACATATTCAGAGGCAGAAGTGTCTCTGTACGAGGTTATGACGGCTCAGAAAAAGAACACTGCGAATGGATAAGGATATGTCTGAAGTACCAGTCACAATCCGTAGAAATGCTGGCATAGGTGATAAAAGGCATCGACTATGACTTTCTACTCTCTCGTCCAGACATGAAATTACTGAAGCTTAACATACACTGGGATGACAGTGTGTCAGTGAGCCAAGGAGTGCAACCTGTGGGAAACAGAGACAAAATGTACATTGTGACCAAATCAGATGACATCCCTACAATATATCCGGAATTATTCTCCTAAGGTGGCTATACTCCAGGCACAACAAAGTCTGAAGTTCCATTCAAACTGTATGACACAACGGTTGTACGAAAGAAACCATACCACCTCACCCGGGAAAGGAAAGCATGCCTGAAAGAAGAGCCTGGGAAGAAGCGGGATGCAGACATTATTCGTCCGTTTGTTCGCCACATGGATCGCCGATAACCATAGCGTCCAAGTAGGATGGGAGCCTTCGGCTTTGCACGGACTACAGAGCCATCAACTGCCAGACGCATCTTATTTCCTTTCCTATGCATACTACTGAAACGGCGCCACAAGGGAAGAGGAATGCACACGGAAAAGTGTGTTCCCTTGTGGCGCCGTTTCAGTAGTATGAATTTGTACCAACTTGCCCAGTGGTCAGTCCTTCTAACCCGTCCTATGGCCAGAAAAATTACACCATCTCCCGCTAAAGGGAACCATGTGTAGATGCGAAGCAGCGGGTCGCTGACGCTTACCCTGGCGGCGGCGTTGACGCTGGCGCTCATCGCAGCGTTGCGCAGGAGAGAAAACTGGGGAGGCGCAAAGCGCGCAGTGATGGAGCGGTGTTTCCTACTGGAACATGCCAATCGCTGCTAATGGGCAATGAGAGACAGAAGACTCCGACTGGACACAGAAACCCGCAGTCCGCTTTTAGTTAACGCGCACGCTGCGAAATTTTTCTTGTTCAACAATGCACAGGAGAAATCTCCCACCGGCACCACCTCGCAGGTGAAGATCCAGTGCCATCCAGTGAGAGGGGGAGCGTAGGAGGGGGAGAGAGGAGGGGAGGCGCATGCGCAGTGAGGGTGTGGTTACAGTGTACTAGAACAACTCAGTGCAATGAGCGGAGCGGGCGCCGCCGCCTTCGCGCGTCACAGTGAATGGCACCCGAAGCGGTGGCGCTGTCGTCGGCCACTCTTGAAAGCTACCGATTTGTGCGCACACGTGTCTACGCGCGGCCGTCTCATTTCAGTGGTGTTAGCGCGACGCGAGGGCCAAAGGACTGGGCTGGGATCATCCAGGCAGTGGCAAGGCAGATAAAAAAAAATACGTTTAATTAAAAAGGGGACAACGTATATAAAAAACATTTGGACGAGGAAGCAGCCCTCGACGCTAAATGCGCCGCCCTTTTATAACCCCCGTATTCAGAAACGCTCCTTGACTTGATTTCGAACGCTCTGTCTTTAGGCGGTGCCAAGGCAGCGCAAACGCGTTTCAAACGCGCTGCATGAGGCGGTGGCAAGTCAAGTTAAAGTGAAGGAGCGTTTCTGAATATGGGGATAAGCGCCGAAACGCAAGGAGGAGGAGGGTGCAGCTCCGTGGTTCGGACGCGCCCAGTGTCTCGGTGAAAGCAATTTTTAGCTGATTTTGAGAATTTATTGTGAATTCCACGCCGCGTGCTGTGCTATAAAGGTGGAACCGCATGGCGCGTTTTCCGACGCGTTTGAAGCGCGGCTGGAGGGACGCGCGCGTCTTTTTGACGAACGCCTTCGCGGAATCGCGCCGTTTCGTCCCGCATGGCGCGTTTTCCGACGCGTTTGAAGCGCGGCTGGAGGGACGCGCGCGTCTTTTTGACGAATACCATCGCGAAATCGCGCCGCGTCGTCTTCCTACTCGGAGTGGAAAAGAAAAAAAAACGCCTCGCGCGTAGCGTCGCCCGCTCCTCCGCCAAGCAGAATTCAGCGTGCAGCTACTTGATGGTTTGGTTTCTTCCAGTGACACTGCCCTCCGCGCAACTTGGTAGAACTTTTTGAAGCCGGCGTACGCTTTTGTCGAAAACACGTGGTGGACGTGCATTCGTGCATCGCGTGTACGTTTTCTGGAGTGCTCAGAATGGATAAAGCCGCCTTTAACGAGGCCCTGATTATGGAAGTTGAAAAGCGCCATGTCCTGTGGGACCTACGAGACCGCGACTACAAGAACAACATCAAACGTGACCAGGCATGGCGAGCTATAGCTGCTGCCCTCGGCGTGGACGGTATGTGCCAAACTTGAGTACACGTGGTGTGTTTCTTGTCCTACTTATTCAACATGCATGCGCCTCAGTGATGTGGACCTAGCATGTTTACACACCATTTTCGTATACATCTCGAATACAGAGAGAGTGCCGCCGTGTTTCCTCTTTGTTTTTAATAAGTGATGTGTCATAAGTGATGCTGCATGCAGACACCTGATTTATTGAATTGCGAGAGACCAAGTTTAATCATTACAAGCTCTTTTTTTTTTCTGGGCATTTGGTTCTCATGACTATGTTTTTGAAGGAACACTAAACAGACAAAATATTTTTCTGGTATAAGTAAATTACTCTTTAAAAATACCAATATCAAATCGCCTGCCGCGAGACGACGTTTGGTAAGCGACAAATGCGAAAAAACAATATGCGGCTGGCGACGCCACCTTGAAATTCCCGAACCAATCACCGTGACATTATAGATTTTGAGGGCGCCTACTAGAGCCTACGCAGTTCCTAGTGGGTGAAGTGTATGAAGTGTATATATAAAGCATAAACATCTTTGTACATTGTATACATTGTATACATGTATGTCGTATGATTATCCGTATTCTATCTCCGTACTTTCTATCTACACTACTCTAGTTATCCTTTGATCATTATGTACGCGTATTTCGGCAAAAATGTATGTGAAAGCTGCCTTGTGTATGGGCCACCAGGCACATTCAAGCTGCATTTGGATGCTTTTCGCCTCAAGTCACCTCCAAGTATTATGTTGGAGATAAACTTTATTGATGAAGTATATTGTTCCCTGATGGGTCCAGAGACTTGACACAGTTTCAGGGAGCTTCTTTGAATCAATTGCACTAAAATACGAAAAAATAAACTTTGAAATCCGTGACGTCACGTGCGGATATTTAGGGCGCAAAATTTAAGAATGAAACTTTGACCTTGACTTTCTCCTGTAATAATAAAACTACGATAGTAATGTTGAAGTCATTACAATTATCAGAGTCAAATAATGAATCTAAACTAATTCAGTGCCTTAATTTAGTGTCCATTTAAGGAAATGACAGCAGTAAAAAGCTAGCGTGAATTAATGGGTGCCTGTCGAGCTTTCTTTATGGAAAAAAAATCAACTTATGCAGAACATTTCACTACTTGCATTGCTATCTTCCTGCGAGAGCATATGTGTCACCACTCAAGTTCGAGCTTTTTACCGCATTGCAGTGACCCAGGTGATGAAACGATGGAAATCTTTGCGAGATTTTTTTCATGAAGAAACGTAAAGAAGTCAACACAACGAAAAGCGGTGCCGGTGCAGACACAGTCATCAGTGTACGGTGGCCGCATTACAATCAAATGCTGTTCCTGCTGGACACATTGGAATACCCTGAGTGAGCATTTCTTTCAAATCACGCGCATTAAACAACGTCGTTTTTTGAATAATGCATACATGATGTATGCGTACTACATACAGTTTAATTCGTTCTGCTTTCAATATTTTCGTAGTGTTGGAAAGACACAGCGCTTTATTTTCCCGAATTTGTTGTTTTATTCATAACAATTAGCTCATTTCAAGCACCAAACTTTCCGGGCCACGTGTTATGATTGCTTTAATTTATAGCGCGTTGTTTCTGTCTTTATAAGCTAGAGTGTTGTTAAAGTCTTCATCATTCTTGCAGAACAAGCGGCAACCTCCAAGATATGGAACAGTTCAACGGAAATGGCACTTCATGTCCAGAAACTGACAGTTCTGGTGTCAATCACATTGAAGACAATATGGATGCTCCCGGTGTTCATACTGCCGCTACACAGGAAGGCGGGGAGTGCAGCAGCTTCACCACCAGCCGACAGCACACTGTCTCGCTCAGCAAAAAGGAAAAGGGGTCAAGATAAGGCATTCGAGAAAGAAATAAGCATCCTAGGAGAGATGGCGTCGAAGAAGGCAGACGCTTCGGAACTCTTCGGACTTTTTATAGGAGACAAGCACCGACGGTGCCCACAGCATTTACGAGGACAGTTCGAGATGGAACTTCTCCAAGTTGCGGCTCGCTATGTCGACAACGAATAAATCTCTCAGTTTAGAATAGTGGTGAACTGTAAGTGCATTATAAAAGAATGTCAGACATAAGTGCAAAACAAAATTAGCTATATACACATTTATTGTAATGCAATTTTTTTTTGTGTAGCATGGAAACCTTTTCCAAGCAAAACAGTTTTACAATATTGAGACACTACTCTTGCACTTCATCCTCACAATTGGGTTCAGCAATATCCAATAATTTCCACTGCCAGGGTACGTTTCCTTCATTGGCAAAGTACTCTGCATATTGCTTGCGCACGTGCAGTGCTGATCGAGCACCCCTCCGTGCACGTGTTGGCCGCAAGCCAAATGTGGCCGATTTGGTGCCAAGTGATTCTCTCCATGCACCGTGAATCACATTTCCACACACGTCTTCGTGGTCAGCAAATCCAACTGGACTGTATGAATAGCGTCCACTAGACTCCATGCACAAGAAATTGTGCAACACACACGCTGCCTTGACAGCCCGTTTGGCGTTTTCAGGACTGAGGTTAATGGGGCCACGAAAAATTCTGAACCGTGCCTGTAGAATTCCAAAGGCATTCTCTACGCATCTCCTGAAAAGGGAAAACAAGCATGTATACGCAGCAAAGTGATTGCTACAAACGAGAAAAATCGCGTGGTCATGCGGAAACACTTTTTTGTTTGTGCCAAGTAAGCAACACAAGAAAGAAATTTCAAGTTATATAGAAGGTAAAAGCAAAATTCAAGCTTCTCAATAAAAGAAGTCTACGATGGTAATAAAAAAGTAGCAAACAGTGTTTTAACAACTCATTCGAAACAACGGAAAACAGCGGACACTTGAGCGTACCAACTAGGTTTCAAGCATAGTACAGTGTTGAACCTAGAAGTTCATGCAAGCTTTTGCACTAATAATACCTTCTTTCTGAAGCTGCCTTTTAAGTACTCATAATTATCATAATAAAACGGGAAAGCGAGAGCGAGGGCGCGCAAGAAAGGAGCAGACTACATAAAAATTCCGTTTGTGTCATTTAATCTCGAGTAGAAGCTTTTTACTCTCCAGTTATTTAATGTGACTTAATGTACAACTAGTCGACTTATCTAATTTACCAAACTCTTCATTACATTATACTTACAGCAAGAAATTTGTTGAGCATGAAAGCATAATTAGAGTGCCAAACGCAACGCTTGATCAAAATGACGTATTTTCTTGTTTAAAGATGAGCTGGAAATATACACGCACCGTGCACGGCTCAGACGATAATTGAATATTCGTTCAGATGGATCTTCCCTAGATCCAGGGAATGGTCTCATGAAGTCATTTCGCAGTTGGAACGCCTCGTCCCCGATGAAGGCATAGGGAAGTGCTTTGTTGGAGCCAGGTAGCTGAGAATACGAAGGTACCTGCAGCTGACCCGCATCCAGTCGTCGGCCGATCGGAGACCGTTTAAAGACGCCTCCATCACTTATGCGGCCAGGCGCCCCAACGTCGATGAGACGAAACAGGTATCCGCTGTCTGCTACAGCCATAAGCACGATTGAAAATGTGCCCTATAAAACGAACACATAAATGCGTTTTCGTGCAATAGGCTTCGTAACAGGAAAAATCGAAGTTAAAACGAATTGGACAGATCGGCAACATTGTAAGGCGCACAGAATGTGAACGCCTAAAACACTTTATAATGAACTAAGTGAATCTGCTACTGCTTGAGCACACGCAATCATGCACTTATGTGTGCAAGGTACCAATACTAAAATGTTTGCATCTAAATCAAAATATAATAAAATGAATTATTTATATGACATTTACCTTGTAATTGTAGTACAGGCTGCCAGAGTTAGCTGGTGCCACAATCTGGACATGCTTGCCATCTACTGATCCCAGGCAGTTTGGAAACTGCCACCGTTTCCAGAAGCCGTCAGCAATGTTGCGCCACATATGCTCATTTGGAGGCTTCACAGGTACGGGCCACAGCAGCGATGGCAGTTGCATGAAGAAGTTAAATAGTTGAGCATCAGGGAAAAGCCACTACAGAATGTAAGTAAGTAGTCTAGATGACATCACAGAACTTGAGAAAAATAGGCTGAATCAGTGGAGAGCCAGACTCTCCACAGTCATTCCACGTGATCTTTTTGCGTAAATGACGCACCTTCATATACTGAGGAGTGAGATCATCCCACAGCACCTGCAGGGTCAAGTGGATCGCTTCTCGCGCAGTCTCCAGACCAACACGAAAGTCCTTGGCAATGTCGATGATAGCGTTACCTGAGCATAGGTACCTGTGAACATAAAATACTACTTGTAGAAAGTTTAACCAAACGCCCACTACTGGAGCGGTGTCAATTACGCCCAACGCTATGCCGTAGATGTTTTAGGTCATTTAAGCAATGTATAACGTAATTATTAAGGCGTGCTTTTAACAAGCTTCTCATTTTCTCACCGGCGTTCGGTCACTTTTAAAGACGAAAGAGCATGAACATGAACATAAGGCTAATGTATTGCGCCTATATGATTGATACCTTCATAGTATACACACATGAGCATTTTGCTGAGCAACTTTCATTTTCGAAAGGAGGGCGTACCAAGTAAGCATATATACAAAGTGCACAGTACACTGGGCCATACATGCAGTCATGTTGTTAGTTACCTCAGTGTCATAGCCAGACGTTCGCCAGATGAGATGGGCTCCTGTACCACGTGCATTTTTGTCAGTCTTTCCCCAACACGGCTATGAAGCAGGTCAAAGAGTTCGGGGGTCATTCGATAATATTTGAAGAAAAGGTCCGGATCATTTTCCCTCATGACCTGAAACTGCATTTAACAAACACATCAGCTGCAGGGCATCACTATCGCTAAATACTGGTATGACAATTGGAAATTATACTACCAGTGTATGGTACTCGCTTTCTTGCTTTCTTCTCAGCCATGCAGGCCGCACCCAAATCGATCTCGTCATCCGCATTTGTTCTTGCTTGAGTATCAGCATCCCCCCTTAATAGTATCAATCTCCTTCTCTGCTCCGTAGTTAGCGGCCAAAGCTCCATTGTCGACGCGCAGTATGGAACAAGCAGCGGTCCACTGCGCAAGTGCGAGTTAAGTCATCTAGAGACCCGGCAAACGCGTCGCGGAAACGCCGCTGCTCTTTTTCCATGCGGGTGCACTCGCGTCGGCGGCAGCGCGGGCGTTTCCCGCGCGTCGCGTTTTTCGCTCGCGAAAAACGCTCCATGCGGTTCGGCCTTTATATTTGGCTCGCGTGTTCTCGAGAGCCTGGACTACCGATCGGCAGCGTTTTCTGAGCATGCTCAAAAAGTGTTGCAGGGCCCCTTTAAAAATTATAGTGCCCGAGTTTTGTGCACGTGCCGCTTACAGTTGACATTCATTATCACGAATGTCACGCGGATATTTGGTTTCACGAATAACAATTGCTTCGCAAAATTTAATACTCGCGAATTAGCCACATTGCATGAATGCTGCACTACGGGCAAAAAAAAATAAAAAAAAATACAGAGCATTGACTAGCCTTCGACTGCTACCACCTTTTCTTGCTGAGAGACCCGAAATCATACTTACAGCTTAACCCACCAATGCGGTTATAAAATACGCGGAGAATAATTGAAAAACCAGCCACAATAGCGTTAAAACAGCGGCGGCGCGTAACCCAACGCCTGTTACATTCTCGTGTGCCACGTACGCTGCCAAGGAGAGCCAGGGCGAGCTTTCAAGAGTGGTCGATGGCAGCGCCGCCGCTGCAGCTGCCACCGCGTGCGTCAGGCAGCGCGGCGCGGACGCGCCACTGGAAAGTATTCTAGTTCACTGTAGTGTGGTTGTCGCGGGGAGGGATGCCTAGAGGAGAGAGAGGGGGAGAGGAGGTTTTTTATTTTTTTAAAGGGTTTGCGCATGCACAGTAAGGGTGGTCACGCCGCACACCACCACCGGATTAATACCCGTGGCACACGGGCAAAAATAAAGTACTTTGTAGTAAACCCCTTTTGTCGCCAAAAGGGACCATTTGCAGAAAGGAGTTGCGCCGATGACACACGGCACCGGACTACTGCTTTAGGTGGTTCCTCAGAAGAACGCTGCCAGAAAAAATGGCGCTGTTTGTGGAAGCGGAAAGATTGGAAATATTTAAAAAAGCACGCGCACCTACATTACATTCAGAGATACCAGAGCATAAAAACGTTTTTTTTTATTGTCTGACGGCTTCCAATGCTCATATTCGTAATTTTCTTTCTATTTTTCCACTTTTAGCAGCAAATTGATTCGTCTGGCCACTATGAACAGTCGGAGTTTCGCTGTCATCATGGCTGTTTTTATGCGCTTCTCACCAAGCGTTTTTGTGGGACGCGGACCGCGTATGGCAGGGACGCCGGTGAGCGTCTCTTGCCGCGCACGTGCAGGTACCGTGGAGTCCCGCGTTCCTCGATAGGCGATGCGTCTGTGAAGCTCTCGGCAATTGCTTGGTACACCTCACCGTTGAGCTTCTGCCCTCGCGGGGCGTCCAAGTGGTCCTCCCAAAGCTTTATCAGCGCCCAGGTCGCCTTTTCGCTCCACTGGACGCGCGGTTTTTTTCTTGGAATTGGTTGACGGCACCGATTCAGCAGACTCCATCGTTCATGCGTCACCGACACAGCAACTGCCGCTGCCAACACTAACATGGCAGCGCTAGTGACGTAATGCTGGTGGTTGAGAGTATAGGTAGTGTATAAACCTTCACTTTTCAGCAAATCGCATTACTGCTCAAAACAAAAAAAACATTTTCTCAGGGCAAGAAAATACTCACAGGGCGCCGCAATGTTGCGGCACGTTTTATTCTATTGATAAATTATGCACACTGCATGCGAGAGTACTCCCTTCCTGCCCGAAAAGTAGATGCGGGATCTGCTTTTCCGGAAAGGATCTTTGCCGGAAAGGAGTTACTCCTTTGTCGTGTGTCACTGCGCTCGAACGCCTTTCCGGAAGATGTTCCCTTGTCTGAAGGACTTTAGGGTGCCCGTGTGTCAGGGGTATAAGCTTCGCCATACGATGCTTCACATCTAAAAATTGGAATATCACACGAAGAGCGACAATCAAGAACGACGGCCGCGGGGATCGCATTTCGGTGGAGGCGAAATGCTACAGGCCCGTATACTGTGAGATGTTAGAGCTCGCGAAAGAACACCACATGATCATAATTTTCGGAGCACTTCACTTACGATTTCAATTACGGCGTGCCTCATTATCACATCGTGGTTTTGGCACGTAAGACCCTAGATATTATTATTTGTGTATCAACGAGCGAGAACGTCCATTCAACAGGGAGATATCTGGTCGATACTAGATCATTTCTATCGATAAGGATGAGCTTTATTTTATTCTAAAGGAGCAAGGAAATGGCACATACTTGGCAAGTCTCGAGTATTACTGCGCTACGAAGTCCAGATATAAGTAGTAGTTTGAAAACTGCGGCTTTATGATATTCACGGGTGTGCGACACCGGCACGAAAAAGGAATTGAATGGTTACACCCACAGTTATGTCATTTCTGTAGTGAAGCTTCTTATATTTAAATGAACTAAAATGGTGTAGTTAGCGAATTATTATCACTCTATGCAAACTAATTTCGTTAACCCCTTCGGCGCCTGTAGTGTAATGAAAAATGTGCCGCACATACATTGACGTGCTCACTTAAAAATCAAACACGGCAAAAAAAATTACCCTCAGGGACAGCTGCGTCGCTAAAGGGTCACTACTTTAAAATGCACGTACGATTATCGCTCACCTTGCGAGTCCAGCCATACCTTGCTGAGGCAGGAAGGGCATTTGATTATTAAATGCGAAGCATTTCTTAGCGAACTTGAGGCACTTTGGGCGTTTTTATGTACGTATCTGTCTATCTATCTAGCCGTATACGTCTGAGCGCTCTCCTGGTTGTCTGGATAACTTTTAATATACCGAAATTGGCATAGCGGAGGATCAGTGTGTGTGACGAACACGATTCACGGGTTATGACATGAATAACGCAAAATGCCTGCCGCGTAGGTCATGAAATCTTCTCCCTCAGTCCCGTTTGATACATACCCGAATAACATAGTTAATGTTAGGCCGGTATGCGCCACAGGTGATTCACAGTCTGAATCCACACAGTAACAGAGAACACACGTATTGAAAATTCCGGCAGATCCCACGCATTGTGAGAACCGATATTATCAAAACACAGCAACGCCTGGTTCTCACACTATATGAAATACGTTTTTGATGTCTGCATGGCATCACAAGACCTCGTTTCCACGCCCAGGACAGGAGGCATCATACATCATTTCTTCTAACAGGCATCCATGACTTCAAACATCTCTACTATACATATTTCACTACACCTTGACCCCTCGTTGCCGTGATCGCGAACTGATCCGATAAGAAGTCCCGTCCAGCTGCAGTGCTCACTGATCACGGTGATGATGACCTTATTCCAGAACTTTCAAGTACCCCGCCCACACATGCATACGGGTTTGTGAAATGTGCGTGCGTTCTCAGTCATAACGGACAAGTATAAGCACTACTTATCAGCTTACCACTTCTGGTACTGGTAATAACCATGGTGCTGATGACATCGTTACGCAACAGCAAACAACTTGTTGTAAAACACCTATGCGACGCTTCAACATATGTTTATTCGTACAACATTTGTCCTTAGCGTCATTTCTTAACGTTTCGCTGCATAAAAAAATTAGACCACAGTCACCTTCCCGCCGCATGCTTCGCATAACATCGATTCTCACGGTACGTGGGATCTGCCGAGTTTTTTGTATTGTTTTTAAGCCGATGACCGTCTTTATGTCTCTGCTTACTAAGCGCGGAGATTGAACCAAATTATACGGTGCAGTCTATAATGCGCTCTTCTTTTGCCCCTGGGTAGAGCTCTCATTCGTACTGAGTCGTAAACGGCTTTTTGACAAGGTAGTCAATCGCACCACCTCATTTCTGAGCAGAACGGAGCGCGCATGCGCGTGACGTTCTTCTAAGGCAGCAGTCACTTAGTCTCCAAGACAGGGTGGTTTGCCAGAGGTTTGAGTGTCTTGCATCGGCCACTTGTTTTAATAGGGGAGCACGCACGAGTAGAATTGCCGAGCGGCATCCGCAAAACGATGGCTTAATTTTTAATCCTGTGTTAAAAAGGAAATTCGAATGCGCCGATGCAGTCCCCATTTTATATTGATCATAGGAGTCTATGCCGCAAGTAGAGCACTAAATAAAAATATTACCATGACAATGACATCCTTCAGAAAAAGGTGCCTTTATGAATCAGGTTAGCTGTTTGTCACGACGCTCCTAATTAGACAGTATTCCGTATCTAACGCGGTCTCTGAGAGTTCGTGATCGCATACGGGTGGCCTAATTTTCGCTCGACAAGATGTGTGGCAAGCTGCCTGCCGTGGCAGTCGCATTTTGTGCGGACTGCACTTCTCGCAACGTCAGCCTTTGCGTGCCTGTTCATTTTGGTTTATCATTTGAATTTATCAAGGAAACTACGCATTGGTAATGCCCTCCTGTGGTAGTTATGTGATGTCTCAAGCTTTGCAAACCTATCATACTATTTTCTACCATGGTAGGAAATAGATAAATTATGATCGATACAGAACATATATTTCCGGACCCCCGTGCAAAAGAGGGCGACGTACACGAGCAATATACCTTAAAAAGAATCACAAATAAATCACTGGATCATTTCACCTTGGCTTTTCACGAATTTACGCAGCGCTTACATCTGTCCAAAATATGAGGCGATTGACGCAGGTTTTGCACGGTTGCAAATGTATGCGCATTGTAATTCTACAACCCGGGCTGTTTCGTGTGATTGTATAATCAGTCTTTTTAACTACATATCATGTTGTCTAGCGGTGGCTGATGATAGCTAAATGACAGCTAACATTGGCATGCGTTGGCTACCGGATGGTCTAATGTCGGCTAGTGTTTGCTCATACTGGATAAATGATGGCTAATGCTAATTGAGGCTTGTGCGGCCATATTTCTGGTAAAACGCAATTTCTAAGAACGCATACACGCTATGCGACATATTCATATTCCACTTTAGAAATTACGCTTACCAAGTCAGCGAGTTCAGTTTTGATGTTTCGGAAGCTGCACAGATTCCTTGTTCACAATGATGCGCATTTGGCGCCGTTATCCTGTTATGACCAGTTATGTGCATCACTGGACAACGGGCTACGTCCGCTGCATTGCGAACAGGGGACCTCTTAGAGGTTACGAAGCGTCAACAGTGTTTTCTTTTTTACTTGATCAGCGACAGTAATTCACAATGTACGCTATGTGACAGTTTTCCAGTATAGGGAAGTGCTGCTTCATTTTATCCCTTAATTTGTACAGCGAAGTAGGTGTAGCCGTATAAAGCGCATGCCGCGGATTTTGGTGGCCACATAAACACGACGATGCAATTAATGGGACTAATGAGCTTGCCACCTGTCAAAGGGAATGAGCGGACATTTCATTGGCTGAGCGTTGACATTAGGTGTTTCATAACGAAAAAGTTTGAAGATAAGGCAGTTTTGGTCGAAGTGCAGCTGTAATGTGCTACAGCATCGCTTAAAATTATTTGAATGAAAAAAGAAAAAAACAAACGTCTTTTAGATATACTGGACACATGTTTTCGTCTCTCTCTCTCTTTGTTTCTGCCGCATAGCACTCGCAAAAGATAGGCTTGAATTATCCCCTCACTCCTCGGCACACGCAGCCCCTACATTTTTTGCACCACTCGTTACATATTCGAGTGGCGTGTGAAACGACTGCGCGAAAGTGGGTTGAAACATCATAATGCGGCGAACGCTTACTTGAAAAAACTCTTCCCTTGCGGCCGCAGTTTTCATAAGTATAGTTCCCAGATGATAGGGGAACACGCACATTGGCCTTATGATCCCAGGCACACGCGATCATCGATTCCTTTTTGTTATGCGCAAAGCATCGTGCACGCCCAACTAATTCGGCGTTACATGAAAGTGAGATGATCGACTGAATCGATCGCAACTTCGCAAAATGATAGTAAGCTCTAAATTAGTGGAGTAGAAACAAGGTTGACTCGCTGACGTGAACATCACCGTCTTCAGCGGTTGCAGTAAAAAACGAAGCGAGGTGCATACGTCCTGGGAATTGCTGCGAGTGTCTAACATGCGGTAAGGTGGCATGGCGCCGCGAAACGAGTGAAGACAAAGTTACGTTGCGATAGCGTCCAGCTTATTGGTCGTTCTGCAAACTAATCATATCGGATGATTCTGCTGAGGCGAGGCGAGCTGCTGTTTCATTGGTTTTCACTGTTCTCCTTAAGTTAGGCTAAGCAGCAACAAAATATGCGGAGGTAGCGGAAGATGAGGGAGTTTACCCAACTGCATTTATGTCTCAAAACTTCATATTAAATACATTGTGGTTTGTTGAAAGAATTGGTTATGTCAGCTTGGGAGCCATTGGAATGCGTCATCATGAAGAAACGCGGGGAAAGTCGTCATTCAGTTGGTGAACAATTTTGTGCGAAAGAGGAATGAGAACAGATGGCGGAACATGCACAGAGGTGTGATAGAGATTTTCTTAATGCGATGCCTCAGTATCATTCGCTTCTCATTCACAGGTTTGTTGCGGCAATTCGAGCAAGACTCACGAGGCCGTTGAAACACCGGCCGCCTATTAGCGAGGGTAACGGAACCACGCAACAAGCCAATACGACGAAGGCCGACTTCGTTGTCACCGTCGTGCAAACAAAGGCTTCCGAGTCCAATAAGGCAGCGTGCTCCTTGATGGTGGCTCGATTGTTGTGGTACAACAGGCTGACACGCTTTTTCGGGTGTTTCTTCGTGAGCAACCTGAGCGGCAAGACACTGAAGAACGCCGTCGCCACTTGGAAGAGCCCGTACACCGTGTACGCGTCGCTTTGGTTTTCCATATTCCTCGGTTACCAGGTCATCGCACTGACGTCCACGTCCAGGTCTGTCGACATTCACAAGACGTTTCCCCGATACTTGAGGTTCGTTTCTTACGCCGTCACTGTGGCGAAGGTGTGCGTCAACTACGTGTCCTTCTGCCTCGGATCCGAAGGCTTGCTTGAGTTCATGAGGGACGCGACGGCGTTCGAGACATCCACAACTTTTTCGCCAACGGTTAAAAGGAGGCGCGACCGTGGTCGTCGCCTGTTCGACGCCATCGTCCGGGCCATGCTGCTGACATCTTTCGTCGGTGCATTCATCATCGCCCTCACGGACGGTATGAGAAAGCTCCCTCTGGCATCCGCTCCTTTGCGGGCTGTGGTCGGAACTTTGGTCCTTTGCAGCGAAGTGGCCTTCTTCTTGTATGACTCCATGTTACACGTCATCACGACGCGTTGCTCGGAAGTGCTGCTTCAATATTTAGAGTCCGAGTTGACGACGCTCGAAGCTAACTGCTCGAACCAGATGACCCTCACTCACTATGCGCAGCTCAACTCGGCTTCGAAGATCGCAATGGTTCGCGCGAACGTGTGCAAGATCAAGGCCCTCAAGGCAAGCCTGGACAAGATTTGCGGTCCGGCGATCGTGGCTTCATCCTCCAGTCTTCTGGCGTTGCTCTGCCTCAACGTGTACAGGTCTTTCACACTGGATGTGACTGAATTGGAGCTTTGGTTGCCCATCGTGTATACGCTCTACTGTGGTCTCTGCTTGGTCGAAATGGCTTTTGTGAGCGATGACCTCTCGAAACAAGTAAGTAATCTAGGTCGGTATTAGAGCAATTGATCAATTCAGGCGCATTGGTCTTAGTTCGTGTAATAAGGATCAGTGTGCGGAACTATGCGTATGCTAAGTGCTTGAAGACGGCGGAGACGTTTGCACCTAGTTTCGGCATCTTTGTTTTCCTGAAAGTAAAGTTCCTAAATGCTCTGAAAACACAACGCATAGCCCCTTGAGCCGCGTAGGTGTTCGGCACTACGATTCGTTGAAGAGAAAAATATCCGAGTCCGATGTTGTTTACCGGAAAGAGCTAACTAATACTGCAGTACTATTGCCGACGCTAACACCACTAATGACGAGTATAGTCTATACTTTAATGGTTTGTCACGCGCAATACTTCTAGCAAGTATTGATTGTGTTTTATTCAGCGCACACATTTCACTTTTTTTTTTCATTGCGTTTGTTCCGACCGGCTCTTTAAAAGCATCAACTGTGAATAACTGAAAAAAGAGATGTTTTTTATGACAAGGCAAATCCAAATACCGCGCCGAGCGATGTGCTGAAAACGAGGAATACGTCATCTTGCGGAGGGGGAGCGAGGAAATGGTTGGAAAGAAAGAACACAGGATAAAAAAGACGCTCTTTTCTGTCGTGTGTTCTTTCTTCCCAACCATTTCATCGCTTCCCCTACACAAGATATTTAACCAACTTGCCGAGCAACTGACTGTTTTGAGGAATACAAGATTGTTTGAGAGGTGCGTAGTCAAATCGACGCAACTGAACTACATATTTAAATATTTGAAGGGCCGCATTCTTGTTGCCATTTACTTGGTATTGCAGTGTTGTTGTGCGCAATTTAAAACAAGCAAAATTACGTCTTTCAGGCTAGGAAGTTAAAGGACACCGCCAAGACCGTGACCATGATTCATTCACCGAAAGAGTATCTGCAACAGGTGAACAACGAGCTTCAATAACGCGTAACATTATGAGATATAGTAGTACCTGCAGCGGAAATTTCTCTCATGCAGATACGGTATCTTCACAGCACCATCCAACCTGAGGAAATGTGCTTGACCGGTGCAAGCTTCTTTCGCCTTGACCGTGGACTTCTTCTTACAGTAAGTAACATTACATCACAAGGTCAACTAAAATCGCAGAAAAGCCGGGCGTAGCATGCACTATTGGCGAAGGCTAAATGGCACATCGGAGCCGATCGGTTCCTAGCCAACGCCTCCTCTAGAAAGATGCCTGCGGCGTCGCTCGCGATCCCATTGTAGCAGCGCTGCCTTGAGTTGTCGTCGCTTGCCTAGCGATGGCGCCACGTTCTCCCCTCTTGTTTTCAATGGGGGATGGCGTGGTGTGGGCGTCGGGGGTGGTAGTGTGCGCATGCGCACATTTGTGTTACAAGTGGCCACCGCCAGGATCGCCAGCTACTGCCCTCATTAGAAACGACGAAGGAGGGAAAGGGAAGGGCAGCAAGTTTGTGGCTCACGCGGCAGGCATCTTTCTAGAGGCGTTGTCCCTAGCTGATTGTTGCCGCCCGAAGTGATGCCAAGTTATACGAAGTGATGACCAAGTAGGTGCTAAGTTATACGAAGTGACGTCAAGTGATGAAAGTTCCAGTCGAGTCCAGGACAGTCTCTCCCACCGTTTCGGCCGTACTACGTCGTGAAATGATTTGAACGGGTCGAGTCCATTAGTCTCGCTCGGCACCGCGCCGCGACACCCCTTAAGCCAAGCGTTAAGCTGCCTCCTCATCGGCATTGCGAAACTTTTTCAGTCTCCCCATGTCAGCGTCTGGCTCCGCCGCCATGCGCCGGATTTATAGAGAACGAAGGAGCGCATGCGCAGTTGGCCGTGACGATACGTCTGGCGCGACCGAGCGGTTGCGCGCAGTGACCAGGCCGGTGGTGCAGTGAATGGGTCTAGCGAATCAGACGCAGAGCTGTGCGACCGGTTCCTAGGCAAGGCGCGGTGACGCATAAATTTCACGCTGGACAAGAGAAAGGACGAAGACAAGCGCTGATGTCATCGCCGCGCGGAGTTTTTCTTGTTGTTCGCGTTAGACAGATTGCGACCGGCTATAATAGCTCCCCTGTTTAAAAAGTGACACCATGTCACATTTCAAGCTCCTTACGAGCGAGGGCACTGTAATACTTATGAACCCACACTCGTTTGCAAAATATGTATTTCGTTAAGGAAACACTGTTGTGAGTGGCACCAGCTACTCCTGTGCTTTGATATGACTCTTGTGTTTCATAACAAGTCTATTACAAGATAGCGCATATCAAACTGGTACACCGAATTCGCGTACATATGTTTTTTCCTCGTCGATTTGGTACAGAAGTGCGTAATTTATTGATGTTTCAATCGCCTAATAAAGCAAAGTAGTTTTGAACAAATGTGCGCAGATGCCGACGTTAAGTTGTATAAGACGTTCAGTACCCCCAGGTACTGAATGTTTGTTGCATGTATAAAAACTTGAAGGACGCTTGAGCTTCTTCTTCAAGAGTAGAACGGGATAACGTAATCGGGCACCGTGCGCATCGCCTTCTAAATTGCTAGCCTCGTTTCTGTTCTCGGCTGACGCCTCAGCCGTGCCGCAAGAAAACGGACGTCTGTGCGCGTAACCTTGGTCGTTTCAAACTATCCTAGAGTGCCTACTGCAATTACAGTTGCGAAGTGCGCACTACACCATAATTACTCCTTTTCCCAATCAGCGAAGGGCCCACTACGAGTCCGTAAAGATAACACGCCAATCCTACACAGCTATGGTGGCGAACACAGCTGCTCAATTTCTTGGTGTTTCTCTGCTGCTGTTGCTGCTTCTGCTGACAATATGTTCCCAGCGCTTTGTAATCGGTGGGCCCTTTAAAATATCCACTCATTGCGCAAAGCTCACATCTGGTCGCCCGGCGCGATTTTCTACGCTTCTGCCGCGCAATATTCACGCGTTTAAAGCGCCCCACACAAGCCTATGAAATTGAATGCTAAAAAACGAGCGGCTTTATTCTCTCCTGGCGTTCCACGTCTTTATGGCGCACTTCCTGAAGCAAGAACGGTGATTCACGTGACGTCATTAAGGTACATACCATCGATTGGTCCATATACGTGAAATATCCCTTGTGAATTGTCTCCTACACTGCTTTGCCATGCGGCCGCCCACCCGTTCTTCGTTGTCTCGCATGACTATCGTGAGCGATCAACTGATTTCACTTCATTTTGTGTTTCGGACTGCGCAAGCGGAGGTAACTGCGTGCAGCGCCGACAAGCGTGAAATCCCAATAGGCTGAACACTTGGCGCTGACATTGTACATGTGATTTCAAGAAATAAGCGGTGAGGAGGAGATATCGCCTGTGAGAAGGGTAGAAGTGAAGGCGAGAAAGAATCCACTACCTCGTCTTTTGAATGCGTGGTGGTTAGGAGCCCCCTCAGAGACACTCCTCCCACTACATGACGTGCCTATACAGTGAACTCCCAATTGAGTGAACTTAAAGGTACCCTAGAATATAGTTCACTTAAGTGAAAGTTCACTCAAGTGAATGCCACTAGTTACGGAGCTGCATGGGGAACTACAGAATTCAGGTCAAATGTGTGAAATGCAGTTTATTTCGAAAAGAATTCTGTAATTGTCATTTCGACTGGCGCCCTTAGAGCGCTAGGAGAGACAAAGCATTCCAGAGAGTCTATATTTTAACGCGATAGCGTTAAAGAGCTCGTTTCGCAAATATTCCGGCGTTGGTGTCGGCGTCGGCTGTGAGCGAAAAAATCATCATCTTGTCCGTGACCGAAAAATCGAGAAAGATGCAAATAAAATAAATGATCAAAAATTGGGGGACAGTTAAGCTTCGCCTTTAAGAGTTGAACGCGATAGCGATATCCTGTCCCGAGTGCGTACTTCGACCACTTGCTCACTTGTGCACCAACTACGTGGTTTTAAGGGAATACCTGCAGTAAGGTGTGTGCCTTTTGTAATGGGTGGCCGGCTTTAAACTACGAAATCGTTATGATAGTCACATGTTGTGACGCCCTATGGCAGTGTACGCTTGCACCACGCAATATTATTGGGATATTACATGGTATATTGTGACACCTATATAAAGGACGCTTGCGTTTGTGAAGCATGAAAGTTATTTTCACTGCATTTCCAAGCAGAGGAAGTTATTTTCGCTGCATTTCAAAGCAGAGGCGTGGCTGTGTGGTAAAACACCTGCTTGCCTCGCAGACTGCCTGGGTTGGATCCTCATTCGGACCCGGAAATTTTTATTATTTGCAGCTTTCTCGATTTTTCGGTCACGGACAAGATGCTGATTTTTCGCTCCCAACGAACGACGCCGACACCGACGCCGGAATTTCTGCGAAACGAGCTCATTAACGCTGTCGCATTAAAATTTCCGCGTCCGAGTGAGGATCGAACCCAGGCCGTCTGCGTGGCAAGCAGGTGTTCTACCACACAGCCACGCCTCTGCTTTGAAATACAGTGAAAATAACTTCCTTTGCTTGGACATGCATTGAAAATAACTTTCGTGCTTCGCAAACGCAAGCGTCCTTTATATAGGCGTCGCAATATAACATGTAATATCCCAGTAATATTGCGTGGTAGAAGCCTACAATGCTATCGGGCGTCAGAACATGGGACTATCATAATGATTTCGTAGTTTAAAGCCTGCCACCCATTACAAACGGCACACACCTTACTGTGCGTATTCCCTTAACACCACGTAGTGGGTGCATAGCAAGTATACACTAAGTGGTTCAAGTACGCACTCGGGACAGGATATCGATATCGCGTTCAACTCTTAAAGTTGAAACTTGAGAGTCTCCCAACTTTTTGTTCACTGTCTCTGGCACAGGTTGTTGCTATGACACGAAGTCTCCGAACTTGCAAATATATCCGGCAGTTTCCGCTACAGATTCAGGATTTGAACCTGCCTCAGCCATTACAACTTTGTCGCATTCTACTCTTTTCGGCTTCGGACAAACACTGGAAACAATTTCCAAATCTCATAGCTCTAACAATTTCCAAATCTGATAGCTCTGCACAGGTACTGAAGCGCACGTGGCTCGCTTTAGTCTCCCGCACGGCCGCTTAGCCTCGTCGGCGCTGCGTGTACAAGCGATGTTGCACAACCGCCGATGGATGGGCGATTTGGGGGCGGGACACATCGGCTACGCCAGTGCTGCAGAGCGCAATACTTCATTAATTGATCTCAAGAATGAGCTCGGCTGCGCAGATAGAGTTCGTTTAACTGAAAGACTTTTGCATAGAATGCATACGAAATCCGCCGGGGATTTCCCAAAAGTTCGTTATTCTGAAATATTCGTTAAACCGACGTTGGGAGAAAGGAGAGTTAACTGTAGTTTTTTTTTTCTTTTTTTTTTTTTTTTTTTTACAAAGCAGTTTCAAGCAATGACGTGGGTCTGTGGTAGAACACGTGCTTGCCACTCAGAAATGCTGGGTTCGAACGGAAGATTTTTATTAATTTATTTGCATCTTTCTCAATTTCTCGTTCTCAGAGATCGCTGATTTCTCCCTCACAACCAAAGACGATGACGCCGATACCGGAATTTCTGCGAAACGAGCTATGTAACACTATCGCGTTAAAATTGTCACGCGGTTATGAAGCGCCGATTTATAAAAAAATTGGGGGACCCTTAAGCTTCGCCTTTAAGAGTTGAACGCGATAGCGATATCCCGTCCCTAGTGCGTACTTCAATCACTTAGTGCATACTATGTAATGGGTAGTATGCTGTAACCCTTTGTGCGGCAGTGGGACACATACGTCCCACTTTTCCGTCTACAGAAAAAATTTTCTCCCACATCACCCGTTGCAATTAGCGCAACTTTAAGTCACTCATAGCAGGGCTGGGCAAAGATACTTTGAAATTGTATCGCGATACGATACAAGATACTCGGGCAAGAAGTGTTGGAGATACAGATACAAGATACTTCAGGAATGAATGTATCCGATACGATACTTCCAAATTGTATCTTAAGATACTACGATACATTTGTAAATTTGCTATTATATATCTATATAATGACGCTGCAAATACCTATGTACAGAAGTGTTTGCTTGAAAATGTGTTAACTTCGACCAACCTTGTTTATTTTAATGAAATATATGTTTGAATCCCGAAAGTTATGTTTTTCTTGTTTAATGTATATTAGTTTCATTCCGACACAAGTTATTGGCATTCGTTTACTTGACACTTTTTTATTTGATGGGTGTCGCTGCTCTACTTGGCGACCAGCCAGTGGGTTGCCGTCTAATTGCAAGAACTTCCCAATAAGAAGCCTCCGCAAGATGGCACAAATACCGGTGCAGAGTCTTACCTTATCCGTAAGCGTATTACCGTTTTCGTAGTACCGCATCACCTTCAGGTGTGGAGCAGCGACAATGCTGGTAGCGATATTTTTTGTGAAGCATCATGTGAAGACGATAACTACCGAGTCAGCGCTCACTGTTCACTGAGGACTTAGAACTGCAGTGATTTTTCATGTTCTACATTGCGTAAAGTGTTTGTTAGCAGCATATTCACTAACGTGCAATCTTTTACCATTTCCTCTCCCGAGAGAACTTTGCCCAGAAGCTTCCCAGATGTATTTTACGTGGCAAAAAAGCGTCGCAGGATATCGCTGCTATTCACACTATTGCAACTTCGAACCTGCTTATCTTCTTTTTTGTAACACAGAAAAAATATGACTTTACAGGGACCTAAAGAAAGGAAAGCGAATATACCTAAGTCAAATAGCAAGGCGATTCCGCAATAAAAAATGTCTGTGAATAAGCACACAGGGTGTTTCACGTAAGGATAAGGAAATATTTAAAAAAAATAGCGTTTAACCAGTTGACTGAATGAAACCAATCGCATATGGTTTACCATCACGTGGCGCTCGTTCTGGTATTTTTGATATTGCGCTTACTTGGTTGATTAACTGTGGTCAATTATGCAACATTTTTTAATATTCACTTTAGGGCAGAGTGCGCTTCGTCACATCGTAGAACGCATTTAAAAATGACCGAAGCAATTGTTTGTTTCGCGGCGTGCATTCGTCATGGGAAATATTTTCTGGCTTTTAAAGAGAACACACGAAATATCAAATAAAGCCGCCTGACTGCGCTCATGCGCTATCGTACTGCAGCGCTCTTAAATGCGCTTGGAGCGAAACAACCGGCGCGCGGACCGTCAACTTGTCGCTTCTCGGGGACGATGGTGTTTCTTTGCCGTGTGTGGCGGTCAGAAATTTTGACGCGCTGTGGAGCCGATGCCTAAGCCACGGCCGCTCATTTCGCCGCGGTCCGATTGCCGGTTGTGTCGCTCGAAGCACGTCTTTGAGCGCTGCAGCAAAATATGTACATATAGCGTACGAGCACCGCAACATGGTCATATTTCTCCGGCTCTCTTTAAACGGCGGAAGAATCACTACTATATAGCATGTACCTTTCCGCAAAAAATCAGATCTGTCGTTTTAGAATGCCCTATAAAACGTGAAGAAACGCACTTGGCCCCGAAATAAATAACAGAACTCTTACATGTTTTTCATCTTAGTTAAGAAATTAACCGCAGTATAAAAATACCCCTAATGAGAGCCACATGGCGGTAAACCACATCGTTGCTTTTATTCGGTTGAGGTTAACTTCTTCTTTAGCAAATATTTGGTTCAAGTTACGTGACACCCTTTATTAACACGATACAAGTGGCACCCCTAAAAGCTATGAAAATAGAGCATGATGTATGGTCAACTAAGGTGTTAAGGACATACAAAAAAACTCAGTGCCCACGGAAAATACCACTAAAGGGCTCGAATGAGAAAACCGTAGTACTTGGTATTATGTTTCTAAAATCCCCTTTCCAAACGTCTTTAAGATTTGTTGTTATAATTTTCATTATTATAATGTAAACTCAATTTTGTTCTTTTTATTAAATTGGTAAGCAGAATTTTCGTTCCTGTAAGCACTAGGCACACTCAGATTATTTAACCTTTGCCCTAACAACGCCTGAACAGTACACTCACATGGAATGTAGGTATGTAAATAGTAACAATGACGCAGACACTTAAAAGTACGAATAAGTTAGAGAAGGAATAGAGGAGGAGGTTACAGAAGAGTTTATAACAATTAACAAGCGGAAAAAAAAGTCACGCCATATCCACGAAGTGAATGATGATGAGTGGGCGAAGCTCGATCGTTTTCATCCATGGCAGAAAGAGAATGTGTGGTCTGGAACGCGCTTATACTTCATGGTCATCAGCGTCATCGTCATCGTTATCACGGGGAGTGGGTACATTCCACTATACATGGCTATCTACCTACCTACCCACTACTACAACTACTACTACTACTACTACTACTACTACTACTACTACTACTACTACTACTACTACTACAGAGGAGGGACAGAGCCACACCCTTAGGATCTTCGCCCCTAAAAAAACTACACAGTGGCCTAGGTAATGTGTGGAATGCAAATGGAGGACAGCAAAGAGACCACTTGTGCTAACAATCAAGCTATCATTAAAAACCTACTTGCATAATTTAGCACGAAGAACAGACACCGTACACCAAAATATCATCTGTTACGTAAATGCTTGTTCTATTGCATATAGCATTGACACCGGTGGTGGGACGGTTGTTATAATCTAATTTGCATATAAGCCACATAGTGTGCAAGTCAAGCTTACATCGACGAGATCTGTGAAATCTCTGTGTGAAAGCAGCGAGACGCAAAGCAACCCCGATTCTTGCATTTTTGAGGATTTGTAACAAAGCACCACGCAAGAGAAACTTCAATAAGAACACTGTAGCCGCAACCCAATTTGAGCGAAAGACGCCGCACGCATTAGAGTACGCAGCACAGTAGCGTGGCTACAAACAAGGTTCATGGCACCGACACCACTAAAAAGAAAGAAAACATCGAGAAACAAAAGGTCGGCTGCACGTGGACGTTCGCACGTTTGTTTTTGACGAGATGGCTCGAGCGCCATCACGTGACACTGCTCCACCAGAAAGACGCGTATAGACCTTATTTCCTATGCTCACTGGAACACTCTGGCGGAAAGACAAATAAATATCACTGTCGTCAGCTTTATTGAGGTGGCTTAGTGGCAGCAGTATCAGCTTGAGAAGAGGAGTTGTCAGCGATTATTCTTTCGCACGGTAGTGTGTTGCGATAGCAGTATCTTTTATCTTAAGATACACGATACATTATTGAATGTATCGGAAATACAGATACAGATACTCGTTTCGCGAGACGTATCGCGATACAGATACAAGATACCCGAAGAGTATCTAAGATAGTATCTGAGATACATGTATCTTCGATACTGCCCAGCCCTGACTCATATCTTACCTAAGTCTTGATATTCTCGAAGAAAATTCTTTTACCACGCTTTCGAAGGGTGGATGTAGTGTTACAATAGCGTTGAATTTTGGTTAATTTTTTATGAGAGCTTCTGAATTTTCCTCTTCTTGAGATAGACAAAACCTACCAATTAAAAGGCCTAATAATTTCCTCTTTTTTCTGATTTTTGAGAGAGGCGATGTTAGCTTCCAGTCATCACGTGTTTTTGTAAATTTGCGAAATAACTTGACCGATAAATGCATCGGAACAATCCCCTGCGAAATTATCCCGCTAATTTCTCAGCGCAATTGCGGATATTATTGCGTGGAAATATTTTTTTCTGATATCATATACCTCTTGAAATGTAGGCACATGTTCAGGGATAATATCTGTACTCGACAATTTCGACAGCAAAATTAAGGATAGCCAAACGGTAAAAAAAATGTGGTTGATGTATGCGGTAAAGTAAGCTTTACAGGAACATACCCCAGCGCTTTGAAGGCTCAAGAGACGCTACTGCAGGTGGTGTTCTCCTGTTGAAATGAGGTCCGCACAACTTTCCACTTCACAACTAGAGAAGTGACACAGAGTGCCACTTGCTCCTGCCGTTTAATCCCAAAATACCCGTTGATGCAATCGCGAGATGGTGCCTTCATGAGAGAGTGGGACAGTGTTTTCCCACTTTTTTGTGACATATATGTCCTGGGCAGTTTTTTTCAGTAAATTTCTGTCTTAATTTTGATGAAATTTGTTTCATACTATTTCTTTCTAGCTTATATCAATATACCAAAGCCGGTTTTTATATCACCGTGTCAAAAATATAGGACGACCTACAAAGGGTTAAACCAGGAGAAATTATGCGCGGCAACTGTGGGAAATGTTTTCGAACTTGCTACGCACCCACTACGTGGTGTTAAGGGAATAAGCGCAGTAAGGTGTGTGCCGTTTGTAATTGGTGGCTGGCTTTAAACTATGGAATCGTTATGATAGTCACATATTCTGACGCCCGATGGCAATGTACGCTTGTACCACGCAATATTCCTGGGATATTACATGTTATATTGCGACGCCTATATGAAGGACGCTTGCGTTTGCGAAGCGTGGAAGTTATTTTCACTGCATTTCCAAGCAGAAGAAGTTATTTTCACAGTATTTCCAAGCAGAGGCATGGCTGTGTGGTAGAACACCTGCTTGTCACGCAGACAACCCGGGTTCGATCCTCACTCGGACCCGAAAATTTTTATTATTTATTTTATTTGCATCTTTCTCGATTTTTCGGTCACGGACAAGATGATGATTTTTCGCTCACAACCAACGACGCCGACGCCGACGCCGACGCCGGAATTTCTGCGAAACGAGCTCTTTAACGCTATCGCGTTAATAAAATAATTCAGGCTTCGTTCTCTACAAGCGCTACGAGCAGGCACACTTCTCTGCGGCCACATTTAAATAATCTGTACCAGAAACACAAATGTATGGCAACATTATTCAAGAAATCGCTGTACAGCAATGTTCTAAATTTCACCTGTCGTTGTACACTGGTTATCCGGATTGGGCTGTCTTGCTGTAGGCACGGCGGCCAAATAGGTAATAACGTCCGATGAATTTGACTGAATAAGTCCCTCAGCAAGCCTATGTTCACATTTAATGAAATAAATAGCTAGGATTTAAACTGGACGCAAACAGAGTAACGTAAGATCATTTTGGTTAATACTGCTGTCGTGAGTAAGCTCCAAATACGGTGCATATTTTTATTACATTTCGAAAAATGTCGTTTATCAGGGGAACTGTGACGAGCGTTTAGACACACTTGTTCTGTATTATGCATATCTTTTGCTGACTTAAGCTAATGTATCCACCTCTGTTGCTTGAGTGGTATACGTGTATAAAAAGGACATACGGCGCGCTGTCAGGCAGTCGTGCCTTTTTGTCATAAAGGATAAAGGTACACTGTCATCTTTTATGAAAGGGAACACGCCAGCACGTGGCATGCGCTCTGTAGCGGCTGCCTCCAGCACCATCAGCCGACAGCTAAGGAAAACACATCTGCTGTTGGCGTCATCTATTGGCGAACGAGATAACGAGTCATGGCCGGTCATGGCCTCCGAGATGGCGGGCGCGCGGCGGGTTTCTCTCCGGCCGTCCCAATCGCCGCGCTCCCCAGCAAAAAAACGTACATCGCGTCGCGCGCCCGGCGACCGCGAGATGGCGCATTCACTTGGGATTCTGGCGGCAGCGGAGACCGCGGCAGAAAGCAGAGCGCGCGGGATTTCAGCGTGCGCATGTTTTTTTTCTTTGTGGTGCCGTAATCTTCGTGCAGTATTTATTGCGTAGATTCGTTGTGCTTCGTTCTGTGCATAGTTCCTATTTTTACTTTACATTTTAGTTGTACTTATGATATTGTATTCATGCAGCACTGAGCTGTCTTATGCGAATAATGCTTTTCTTACGTCTTTGCATTTTTTTGTTTTATTTAATTTCCTAGCATGCATTGCAGTGCAATGATCGTTGCACAGTGTTTACCAGCAGATTTTCGTGCGTGATTTTTCATGATCTTAGTTTTCGCTTCAGTTTTACGATATATATTGACTGCATGAAGGCCACAATCTGCCACTTCACTCTGTGCGGATAATGCTTCCTTTATGCCGATGTCCCTTTTTTACTTCTTTACGCTGCTGTGACGGCATTCACCTGCTATACAATGCCTGTAAAGCATTCCGTGTAGAAGGAAGTGCCTGCAAGTTGTCAATAAAGGAAATATAAACAAAGTGTTCTTAATGGAAAATTTGAGTGCTGCTGTACGTGTGTTTTCATTTCGCTATATGTTGTTACACCGAAAGGAAAAAAATGCACAATGGAAGCAAGCACCGATGCCTGCTTTTTGCGATACTGCTTCCAAATGGACTGCTTCCGTCGCAGGCCTTACATCTAGCTTACAACATTATCAACATATCTATTGTGGGCTCGGGGCCAGTGGTCGGCCGAAGCCCTCAGAGAAGACGTAGGCGACAAGAAAAACGCGTTTAATTTACGAAGGACCGGCAACGACTGATCGGTCTTTAGCGGCAGGGCGAGCGCGAGCCCCGGGCGTCATCACGCCCAGCCTCATCATCGTTCTTTTTTTTCTTCTCATTCACTAGCGCCCCCATACTATACAGCCCTCCAAATTTCGAAGCATAGTAAGTTTCTAGCAAATGCGGATCTCTTGCAGAGGCACCGCTTTTCTAATTGCTCTAATAAAGGCGGCGCAAATCTACAGCAAAAAAAAAAAAAATCCCATTCGAGAATTGATAGGCCCCGGCATTGACTTGGCCTCTCTTGACCAGACATTTCCAAATCAGCGCGAGGTTAATAAAAGCGCAAAACCATTTTTTTTCCTCGTCGCATGCAAGCTGCGCCAACAGCGCGGCAGCTTTTTCTATCCCAAGTAAGTGCGCCGCGGTGCGGAGAAAAGAGTGGGCCACGCCCACCTCGGGAAATGCGCTCTCTCCGTGCGATTGGGACGGCCGGAGAAAAACCCGCCGCGCGCCCGCCATCTCGGAGGCCATGGGCCGGTAGACAAGCGCTGATATACATTATGCTCCCTCTCCGCTCGCACAACGGAAATGCCTGCAGCTTGCGCCGTGCTCGCGCACCACACTCGATTTGTCGGCCGCAGACGACTCGCTGCAGGTATCGCCCGTTGCGCGATCTGAGAGAGAGCTTAATCTAGCAGCGCTTGTCTACCGGCTATGGCTCATATCATGTTCGCCAATAGATGACGCCAAAAGCGGACGTAATTTCCTTAGCTGTCGGTTGATGGGGCTGTAAGCAGCCGCCGCGGAGCGCAGGCCACGCGCTCGCGTGTTCCCTTTCATAAAGGACGACAGTGTACATTTCCATTAGGCCATGCCGCACCAAAGATTACATTCCTTTGGTCTCTAGAAAAGATGCGTCCAAGTGTTATCAACCTCTCACTGAAAGTCCGAAAGCGTCCCCTCGTTTAATTCAATTGCAGCGCAGGTCGCATTCTAAAAATGTCGTTTTGAGCTCGCTTCGGCGCTCCCGGAGCTGACCACACAGCAGATGTGGCCACGTGATCCTGCCTAGCTAGCACCGTCGCCACGCCGACGGTGGCGCCAGCTTATCTCACTGTCCGGACTATAGCACAATTCCTACTATGCAAATGACTATGGGAGAGATAACGCCAGCTGTCTCTCGCAGCGGAGATTGTGTTTTGAAGAACATGTGTGTTCTAGATAAGTGGTTACCGATTTAGAGAACTTTGTACAGTCGATCAGTACTTGCTCTAGACACAAGAATTTTAACATTTTTGCACATCACTTAGAACAGGGGTCTCAAAGCCAGCTCAGGCAGTGGGCCGCCCTCGAGACATTTAATCCCACTAGGGCCGGGAAAGCGAAGACAGTTAAAGCACGGGGAAAGGAGGGGGGGGGGGGGGGCAAGAAATAAACAAAAGATTTGAAAGTAAAAGGCTAGGTCTTTCTCATATCTCATATACGGGTCATTTCTAAAGGGCATTTGGCGTCAGAAGATTCGAACAACATATCGACGCTGATCCGCAGAATGCCTAAAGTCTGGATGCAGATTCTGTGACAAAGAGCTTCGATTGTCCCGTATGGAGTGCGCTACGAAAAAAAAAAAAAAAAAAAGAAAAAAAAAAAAACGCCCGAGTGACTGACGTCTGCGTACCATAACAGAAAGCCGTATTACTCGAAATAAGGGAGAAAATAATGCGAGCGCAATTTTGCTAAGGCATAAAATGCCGGACGAGTTCAGTCATGTCCGGGCGCTGGCTGCTACCAGAAGGTCGGCCGGCCGCATGCGGCCCCCGGGCCGGGTGTTTGAAACGTCTGACTTAGAAATAGCGGCATACAGCTCTCTCGCAACAGCGGACCCGACAGTTGGTAGCGCTCACACATCTTTCATAGTATACTGCGTGTTTCAAGAAATGTCTCCTTAAAAAAATCAGGAAAATGCGGTATTTGCTTTTTTTGTCTTCACAGTTGTTTTTTCTGTAGCGGCAGGCATCTTAAGATGGTGGAAGACATAATTTGGGGACAGTAATTTAGAAAGTTAAATTAATTAACTTTTTAATTAGCGGAGTTAGTCTGTTAAGTCAAATGGGAGAATTGAAGTCCTTCATGCGTAGAACCCATTACAGCTTTGAGATTTTGAAAAAGCGACCTCTAGTAATAATTGCGAGGTAGTGAAATTCTCCCAAATTCACCGGCGAAACCGAAACAAGGAAGACCGCAGCTGACATATTCTACTGAGACGTCCAGAATGAGTGAGCGTCGTTATATCAACCATCAACCGACTTCGTTGTGTGTTGTGTGGTCTGCGCTTGAAATACTAGCACGCATGACACACATTACATTAACAAACAGGGCGGAACAGCACCTCTGTAATCGTTGCCTTGAACAATGACGTCATTCTAGTCGTCAGCTAGTTGCGCTCATCGACGCTCGAGTTTCGGTTTCGCCGTTGAGTTTTCCTGAATTTCATTACGCCACAATAATTAATACACGCTGCCTTTTCTATATGTCCGAGATGCAACGGGATTTTCGCGTGAAGAATTTCAGTTCTCCCATTTGACATAGCCGCGTAAATCCAATAATTAAAAGCTATTAATGTAATTTTCTTAATTACTGTCCCAAATGATATCTTCCAACCATCTTAAGGTGCAAGCCGCTACAGAAAAAGCAATTGTGAAAACAGTGAGCAAATATCGCATTTGCCTGATCTTTTGAGGATATTGGACACATTTCTTGAAACACACTGTATATAGCACAGGGCACATTAAATCGTTTGCATATATTGTCTAAACACGCACCAACTACCGAAGAGCAGTAAGCCGTCCCTGGTCCTGCATATTATAGTCATAGAGAAAGGCAGACTAAGTAAAGAGCGGACACTGGCACAGAGCCATGCGGCCGAATCAGAGATCAAGGGAATCGAGAGAGGGCTTCCCCCTCTCTTGAAATGCACTGGGACACCAAGTGGTCGCTTACATTAATTCGCAAGTTTTGGTATTGGTTCCGTGCGCGCGCAGTTTGAAATGTGTTCTAAGCGTGTTTTTTTTTTCTTTTAATCGCTGCAGCCGGTCTCTGGGTTACATTTCTAAATGGTCAAGGTGAGAATTTTTTTTAATGAAGAGAATACACGAGATTGCAAGAATTATTCAGGAGCCGCCATTGCAGCTTCCACTCGGCAACGCGCAACCCCGCAAAATAGACGGAAGACGTGTTGTGATGTTCATTTTCCATGGTGGAAAAAAGTGAGCAAATGTAGAAAACACACACACACACAGTCAATGTTTATTGAATGCAATCAGCGCACTTGCGTTGTAGCCCCACCAAAGTGCAGAGCGGTTGTTGCCACGCGAACCTTCGCTGGTCTGCGTCAGCTGAAAAAAAAATATTCAAGTGAATGTGTCACCTCAACATTTGGGTCGTGTGGGAAAACTACGATGAGACGCGAAAGGGCACAATCATTAAACACGTGAAACTAGAAACAATCGTAATTTTTTTTACCAACATCGCATTGTGAGGATTGCTCAATGCTTTCATGATATAAACCGTTACATTACACGACCTTATTCTATGAGCCTTCAAACCCACAAGCACTTATATCTAAGTTACGACATCGGCACGTTATCACAGACCAAAACATTTTTACAACAGCTCCAAATAAATTCGCCGGGTGAAACCTTCTTCGATCGTGCGGAAGTGAGCATTTTTGAGGCACGCGGTACTTAGCTTCGCGCTACCGCAAGTTATGTTGCGCCAGGCGTCGGAGAAACGCGAGCTACGCGCGTTATCACTTGATCGCTTCAAACGCTCGTTGCCTTCTTGACACGCTAGTCCACTTGCTTACACCGAACTGTCGTCATCTGATAACGCGAGTGCAAAAATAAATGCTCATCTCGGGAATGTGAAAATCATCACGAACCTTTTATAAGTTTACGTCGAAGCGCCCGATTCCTAGCTGCGGCGAAGTCACAATATCCAACGTACCCTTAGCCTAACTACGCATTTACTACGCAGTAGCTGCATCGAGGAACAAAATAGTGAGGGTTCTTACCTTGGTGTCGTCATCTGCAGCAGACGACACCGTATTGCCGTGCTGAAAAGCGCCACTGTCACACAATACATCCCTCAGTACCAGAACTTCTCGTAGTGAATGAGTAAAAAAAAGCCCCCCCACCTCCCCGAAGGGAATCGTGAGGAAATGCGAATGCATTTCGCGCGCGCTTCACTCCATTTATATATGGTGGTTGTGGTTTGAAGAAGGAAAAAGGCGCCTAATTTCTGCAGCCCGGTCGGGAGCACGGCGCAGCGCCTTTTTTTTTTGCTTTTTTCTTGTTTTTTTTAATTTTTTTTATTTATTCATTTTTTTTTTCATATATAGCTCCGCCGAGCTCCGCCGCAGACCGCTTTTAGTTAACGCGCACGCTGCGAATTTTTATTGTTCAACAACGCACAGGAGAAATCTCCCACCGGCACCACCTTGGAGGTCAAGATTCATTGCCATATATACGGGGTGGCCAGTGAACGGTTGTGCAGCGCGAGCAGTCGGTTTTTTCAACCAAGAAACTCGCTAGCAGACGCTGCCTGTGTCGGCGTCGCCAGGCGAGAGAGGGAGAGGGGGGGGAGCGTAGGAGAGGAGAGAGAGGTGGGGTGGGGTGCGCATGCGCAGTGGGAGTGTGGACGCTGCGGGCAGAGATGCCTAGAGAAGAGAGGGGGAGCGTAGGAGAGAAGAAGAGAGGTGGGACGCGCATGCGCAGTGGGAGTGTGGACGGCGCGGGCAGGGGATGCCTAGAGGAGAGAGCGGGGAGCGTAGCAGGGGAGAGAGGAGGGGAGGCGCATGCGCAGTGAGGGTGTGGTTGCCGCGGGGAGGGATGCCTAGGGGAGAGAGAGGGAGAGAGGAGGTTTTTTTATCTTTATTTTTTTTAAAGGGTTTGCGCATGCGCAGTAAGGGCGGTCACGCCGTACACCACCACCACCGGATTAAGCTTCGCCATAAGATGCTTCACATCTAACACCTACCGGCGCGCACACCTCCTCAACCTATCCTCCTACTCCTCCTCCGCGGACAACGCCAACGCCAACGCCGGATGCCTGACATAGCCCTGACTATGAAATGCATTCGCATTTAAAAAACAGACGTCGCCGAAACGCGTGTGAGAACGGCCCTGTTTCACTAAGAGCCATAGCTGGTCTGGGTATGACGTCGTATCGCCGGTGTCGCTTGGTGGCGGAATGTTCATTCACGAATTTTGAACTTATCGTGTAAGAAAATGTCTTTACACGTGGTGGAAAAAAATAAAAACGTACAAACGTTTATGTTGCACAGCGCTTTTCTTTTTGTTTTTTCTTGCGCTACTTGCGCCACCTGAACTCCGCTTATGTTCTCCGGGACCAAGGTACCTGTTATGTAATCACCAACTCGCCCAACAACAAGTGCTTATTCAGTACCTGTTATTTAACGCGAAAATCTCGAAGGCTATTGGGCGAGAAGGTGGCGGGGAGAGCTGGATCTGCTTATCGCTGAGCGTCCCCTCTTGTGCAATTTCCCTTTCTCTATGTTATAGCATTCACTGAAAACCTAAATGCGACATAGCCACAGCTGCGGATGGAGCTAATTATAAGGGGCCCACCTAGCTTGAGTCATCCTGAACAGCCTTCGTATTTAATCTGGTTTTATTGCAGAATTCTGCTGCTTCTTTTAATAACTTCAATCTTGAACTGACATTAAAAAGTACAGTGAAAAAGGCTTTAGGTTTCCATGTTTTCCTTTAATCAAAAGACTTCAAGGCCATAAAAATGCCTGCAATGGCGCAGTTTCCATGTCTGCAACGAATTCCTCAATAAGCAAGAGACAGGTTGAACAAAATGAGCTCTCATTGCCAACGCTACGAATGAATGAATGAATGAATGAATGAATGAATGAATGAATGAATGAATGAATGAAGAAACACATGTATACACGTGCGGCTGCCGAACCATGTGTTACGTGCACGTACATTCGCCTGAGAGAACTTGAAAGCCAAAGCAATTTTTTTTTAAAGACGTTAGTCTTTCTTGGGATACTTGAACGCAAAAATTTTGGTCTGGCTGTCTGTCCGACGTCCCCTGATTCAGCCACTCGGCCAAAGTTTAACCACTTTCTGAACGCCCAGGCATCTTGAACTGGTGTTTGCGTTCATACTTGTGAACATTTTCGATTAAAAAGCAAATACCACGCATATCTGAGGCGTGACATTAATATGTAAGTATCAGGACGTGTGTTTCTTTGTTAGAAAATACATAGATACGTAATTCAAAAGACCCTAGTGTTTTTTAGGCTGCGCTGAAAATGCGACGCTGTGCACGAGCTGCGACGCTCTGCACGAAAAAAGCCATGTGCCGACGAGAAGGTGCTGCCGCTGGCAGGGACCTTTGGTTCAGCACAAGCTCATGTTTTGGATGTGAAGCATCTTATGGCGAAGCTTAATCCGGTGGTGGTGGTGGTGCTGTGCGGCGTGACCACCCTTCCTGCGCATGCGCAAACCCTTTCAAAAAAAAAAATAACCTCCTCCCCCCCTCTAGGCATCCCTCCCCGCGGCAACCACACGCTCACTGCGTATGCACCTCCCCTCCTCTCTCCCCTCCTACGCTCCCCCCCCTCTCTCCTCTAGGCATCCCTGCCCGCGGCGTCCACACTCCCACTGCGCATGCGCGTCCCCCCTCTCTCTCCTCTCCTACGCTCCACCCTCTCTCCTCTAGGCATCCCTGCCCGCGGCGTCCACACTCCCACTTCGCATGCACGTCCCCCCCCTCACTCTCCTCTCCTACGCTGCGATTGGCATGTTCCAGTAGTAAACACCGCTCCATCACTGCGTGCTTTGCGCCTCCCCAGTTTTCGCTCCTGCGCAACGCTGCAATGAGCGCCAGCGTGAACGCCGCTGCCAGTGTGAGCGTTAGCGCCCGCTGCTTCGCATCTACACATGGTTCCCTTTAGCGGGAGATGGTGTAATTTTTTTTCGATGGCGTCCATATCTCGCGCAGCGCCTCTATTTTATCAATGCCAGCCAGGTGCGGCCGATTCAACATAGAGTAGGCGCTGTCTGAGGCAAGGCAAAACATAGTAGTATGGCCGGCACGCGACTATCGTCTTTCGACAACATTTGCAGCGAAGCACGCAGATACGCAGCCATTTTTTTTTCTTCGCAGTCGATGTACGATGTACTGACTTGAACAAGTTCTGTTGCACATACCCGTTCATAATGATGATATTTTTGCAGCAGGGTCGACATTACGGCTGGCTTGGACAGCTTCGCTGTTTCGAAGAAAAAAAAATCCTCTACAGGCGTCATGTAGCGCGAGGAGTCCCTTGAAGACTTCTAGTACTGCGCGGCTTAAGCATTGAATTTTGCCAGGCAGTGGGCATGCATGCTAGGAAAGGTTAAAACGACCAGTGTCACTCGCACAGACGGTACGTTCCCCGCTGTGCTGAGAAGCCAAGCCTTGCAGGAGAATGGTAAGGCGATGAGAACGGGGCCCGATTACGCTACCGAGTTCGATTGTTCAAGACGAAGCTTTAGCATTCTCATGTTTTTTTTTCTTTTTGCTCCCTTTCACAGATTCCATTAGGACATCATTTTTTCACGAGCATTCCAGTTTCTAGGCTGTTGCTGGGCTTTAGCTAGGGGATGCTAGGTTGTTTCGAGGTTATTTCTAAGTTGTTTGTAACGCTTTAGCGAGGTGTTGCTAGGTTGTTCCTATGTAGTTCTTAGGCTTTTTGCTAGGTGATGCTATGTTCGCCTGTAGATAGCTGTTAGGCTCTTAGCTATGTTGTTCTTTAAGTTGCTTCTAGGTCTTTGCTGGCCTTTAGCAAGTTGATGCTACGTTGTTTCTAGGTTATTGGCTGTATTGCTAGACATCAGGATCGTCCAGTTTCGCTGTTTCAAGCGTTGCGCTACATAGTGCTAGCTTCGCCATTCTTTCTCTTTCTATTTTCACTTTCGATGTGCCTCTTTCTTTCTCTATCTCTCTCGCGTGTTTTTGACGTGCTGCGTTTGCCGACCAGGTTTTTCGTTTAACGGTCGCACCTGCTCTGGGGCTTGCCCAATTCCTGTGGCACTACCTACCTGAACAGTTTTGCTACGCGGAGCACAATTTATCGATAGCTTACACAGTTTCACTGTAAACAGTATGAAGAGAGAGTGTGCCGGTTCATGATGCTTAAACAGCTTCGTTGTAAAGAGAATGAAGAGAGCGCGTACTGCTTCATGATTATTATTGTTTTTTGTACACACTGTACAAACCATACTTTTTGCGGCCCGCTCAAGATTCACTGTTAAAACGAGCGTATTCACGCACTATAACACTGACATGCCTTTTGGTAGCAGACATTCTAACAGATATATTTGTTTTTTGTTTTTTTTCAGGTGACCGGTTCTGTCATAACCTTCGCTGTGATATTAATGCAGACGGGCGGTGATTTGAAACGTCGGATGGGCCTGCATTGAGTCAAAGTGCAGCAAGAGCGACGGAACACACTTCAATCAGGCAAAACATTTGAGACTTACCTGCAGAGAGAGAGATTCGAGAAAGAAGAAGAAAATAAAAGGACGCTATTTTCTGCCTCCCGTCGTGGGCTAAAATAAAATGTGGGCGTTCGCCTGAACTGAAATTGATGTCACACTTGCAGAAACTCTCCCATTACACTGACGGTGCCCCTCACAGTCACAATCATCATCAGCCTGACAACGCCCAGGTACTGTGCTTGCTACGGCCACACTGTTCGCGCTAGGTTTTTAATCTCATCTGCCCACCCAACTTTCAGGTACTCCTCGCACGCTTGCCTTGCCTTGTAATCCAGCCTGTTGCTCTTAATGACCCGCGGCAATCTTGCGTTCTCGCAATATGTCATGTCAATGACTCTTTCTTCTTGACTCTGACTAAGATGTCGTTAACATCCGTTTGTTCCCTGACCCACTCCGATCTCTTCCTGACCGTTAAGGTTAAACGAATCATTTTTCTTGCCCATGGCTCGCAGCGCATAAGTAGGCAGCAGCTGCAACCTACAGTGGCGTCCACTGTTAGGGTGAACACGGCTCAGCGTGGCAGCGCTCTGCGGAGCGCCAGTGCAGCCGGTGCGGCCGCGCATCGAATCGAAGTGGCACAGGCGCACACGAGCGCGCCGTTCTTGCTGTACTACAGACAAGCAAGACCGGCGCCTGGCTACCACGAAACGACACACTCGAGCGATGTAGCAGACGACGTAAATGATCTGCCGTGTGTCCGTGCGTGCATGCGCCGCTACGCTTCCATGCGCGGCCGCGCCGTCTGCACTGGCGCTGCGCGAAGCGCGGCCACGCTGAGCCGCGTTCACCCTATAACAGTGGACGGCACTGTACAAGGACGCTTTCTAAGCCTTCGCTCTTTTTCTACTGCAGCTACATTCACGTGGCTCGTGCTGTCCTTGAGGTAACGGGACAAATCTACGTGCCTTTTCGTGCTGTCGACGAGGCAAACTATTTCTGAGTCCTGGGTCCATGGGAAAATTTGCCGCTGTCTGCTTTCGTCTGCCTGTTGACTAGCAGGTAGTACAGATACCGTGCGCTGACATTGGGATAGTGCTTCGACCTACTGTGCCTACGCTGCCACTTCTGGGGGCCATGCATAGTGGTCCAACGCAACTCAGACTTCATTTCTGGTCAGCAGCTGCAACGTACAAGGACGCTTTCTAAGCCTTCGTCCTTTTTCTAGTGAAGGTTAGTCCTTTTGTTCCACTAACTTCCTATATCACTATAGTTGCGGCTGCTGCTCACGAGTATGTCTTGGTTGTGGTTTGTTTTTCACAATGCCCACCCACGGTGAACTTTCAAAAAATTTGAACAATTAGAATTGCTGCTAGAGTAAGCTTGACTCGCTTGTTAACAATCTTGCCGCTAAGATTGACATGAAGTTCGAGGAACAGGGAGTTGGCAACTTTGCTTCTCTAGCTGTAAGTGTGCGCTTTATGAGCGAACAGTACGACACTTTCAGAGCGTCATTTAATGAAGTAGTGGCCACTAACAAGGCGTTGGCAGCACATAATTTAGTGTTGATAAAAATTGGGGGGACCCTTAAGCTTCGCCTTTAAGAGTTGAACGTGATAGCGATATCCTGTCCCTAGTGCGTACTTCAACCAATTAGTGCATATTTTTTATTGTGTGATGTTATTCGAGAAGTTTAAATTGGGGATTAATACAATGTAATCGATAAACTTGAAAGTGGCTTGTGTCAGTCAAGCTTTCGCATATGGCTGCATTCTGAGTAATGGGTAGCATGCTTTAAACCACGAGCAATTATGGGCGTGAGATGTTTTCGAACTTGCTATGCACCCACAACGTGGTCTTAAAGGCTTATTTACACTAGCGCGACACGACACCGATTTTGGTCTGCCGACTGTCTTTGGGAGCGTCTTTTGTCGTGTCGTCGTCCCAGTTACACTGCAACGACGCCAAGAGTCCGCCGATGGTCTGTGGAAGACTCCCTCTGCGCGTTGTCGTGCTCACAGCCTTTCGTCGGCCGATTCTCTGTCACACTGGAGGCGCGCGCGGCAACACCGACTGAACTTGCACGAAGAAATTGAAATAGGCACCACCTGCGCCTCATTTTCAGCCGTCCTCCCTCCTCTGCCATTGTCCCTCTCGTTCTACGCGGCGCAGCTCCCGCCATCGCCCCTCGGCACCGAGGGACGGGGTGGGGACAGACAAAGGGGCAGCGAAGAAAAGACATCCGTGGGGTGCGCTGAGGGGGTATTGTGCGGGGCCTCCGCACAATACCCCCCCCAAGATCTCCCGAACCAACGACATGGGCAAATTTTCGCTCGGCCACCGATCTCGCGACGACCTGCCAATGACACGTCTGCCGATGCATTTTCCTGGTGTTTTCCGTCTGCCATCCTGTTACACTACGACGACATGCTGTTTTTCGAGGCGTCGTCGTCGTCATCGGCCTAGTGTGACTAGACGGTCCGGCGACATCGTCGGCGGGCGACTAGACGGCCGACCGTCTGTGTCGGCATCGAGTCTACGTCAGTGTCGTGTCGCTCTAGTGTAAAAGAGCCTTAAGGGAATACGCGCAGTAGAGTCTGTGCCCGATGGTAATGCGCGCTTGTGCCACGCAATATTACAGCGATATTACATGTGTGAAGAAGAAGATGCGCCTCCATACCTGTTCACACATGTTATATTTTGAAGCCTGCAGTATACAGGTAGCGTGTGTTTGTGAATCATGAGTTATTTTCACTTCATTTCTAAGCAGAGGAAGTAATTTTCACTGTATTTCCAAACAGACGCGTGGCTGTGTGGTGGAACACCTGCTTGCCACGGAAACGGCCTGGGTTTGATCCTCTCTCGTACCCAGAGATTTATTATTATTTATTTTATTTGCACTTTTCTTGATTTTTTGATCACGGACAAGATGATGATTCTTCTCTCAAAACCAACGACGCGGACACCGACGCCGATGCCGGAATTTCTGCGAAACGAGCTCTTTAACGCTATCGTGTTAAAAAGAATCGCAGATATGCAGCAGTACAGAAGAATGAATTACATCGAAATAAAAGGCGTTCCATCATCACAGGGTGAGGACTGCACGGAAACTTGAAGAAGGTTGCCGAAGTAAAGCGCGACGCAATGCACGACGAAGAACTTAGATTCGAAGCGGGCAGCTCTCGCTTCGAACGGTACCTCCATGATTTTCTTCTTCGCGTACGTCGGCTCGTCTCGTCCGCCGCCTGGGTGCGCTTCGCATCCGGATGCGCAGCCGGAGCCATTGTCCGCGGAAGAGATTTCCACCCAGCCGTCCATCGTTTGGACGCACGCTTAAATGCACTTCAAGTGGTCTTGCACGGCCCTTGGGATGGGCCCACCTTTGACCAAACGACGATGTCATGTGATTACATCGTCATATACAGTAAACGCTCGCTAGTCCACGGGACCGAAAAGAATGTCAGCATTAACCGAATTCAGAATTATCGAAAGTATGAAGAAAACAATAAAGAAGTGTATATTACACCAAGGCAGTTTCATTTACTTGAGTAATATGTATATCCTGTACTTATACTGCATATGAGGAGCGTAAAACCTGCAATTTTTGTCCTGCTGAGGCTTTCACAATTCGACATCGGCTGGAGACCCCTATGTCTTAAAGGCCGAAACGTGCTCGCTTCCGTAATTACTTCCGCTGCCACCACCACCACGCGCACGTGAGAATACTTTTTTCCCGGTAATCGAAATAAATTTGCCGTATCCACCGAAGCCTTGGTCACCAACAAAGCGATTGTAGATGGCGACTATGCCTTTTTGACCATCCGCAGCCAACAATGTGTCACACGAGGAGGTAAACGCAAACAGGCATAAAAACGTTCTGGCTTTCCGAACGTTACCGTGCGGCTCACTACTATGACTATACCAGCGAGGACTGCGCCGCCTTGTTTGGGTTGTCCGCCAACGTCGATTTCCGCTGTTTTGCGCCACACACTGGCAACGCTTCGCGCTCAGCATCATCCAAATTAACCAAGTTGCTGCCAATTATGACCGAGTCAACGAGACTTTGATCCCATTAAACAATGCATATGCTGGCCGGGACCGGCCAACACGTCTGAATTCTCGGATTTTCTGAATTAACGAGGGTCGAATAAACGAGTGTTTACTGCATTACAATGAGGCCAACAATTTCGGCGATATACGCTGCGATGATGATGCCAAATCTTTGCATCCCATACGGCGATTATTGGAATCTCGTATGACGTCACCCAATATTTTTATACAATTCGTGTTGTCGACGCCGACGATAACTTTCACCACTTTATGAAATATACACTACAAGCTCGGTAATTTGAGCTCGGTTAATTCGTACTTACGGTTAATTCGAACTGACGCCCTGCTCCCGGCACAGCCCTGTGTACTTCTATGGTGGAGAACTCCCGATAATTCGAACGCGTCGGTATCGGCAACGGTTGATTCGAACTGGGAGCCCCCTGGACTTTCATAGCTCCTCGCACAAGTCGATCCAGAGTGATCACAGTGTGCTGCGAAACCAAACCAAATAAACTTTACTATAGATGCAAAACAACAAAACGGCAGCATTTTCCCGCAGATGAGAATCCGGACACTGCGCTGGTGCTCTCGGGCAAGCTACAAACGATGATCATGAAGTCGCGACAGAACAAACGCAAGCACATGCAAATTACTGATTACTTTTAATTTTGATTGCGCTAACTCTGCCATGTAAATGAACGTGTTTTGGAGCATAAATAGCGTCATATATTTCGATATTAAGGCACACTGCTCCCATGAATGCATGTCGCTGCTTGTTTCTGGCGTATCACTGACTCATAAATTAATTCTATTCGCTCTTAGAGTTCTGTGAACTCACTTTACGAAATCACCTGCCACAAACGTGTAGTAGCTCCTAATTCGCGATAACGAGTCCAGGGGGGGAGGGGGGGGGGGGCTGTTTGGGTTCTGCCCGCGCAGTTTGGCACGATGCCCGTTCAGTCTAGCTCCGGCCCGCTAATTCGAACTCCGCTTAATTCGAACAATTTTACAGCCCTTTCGAGTTCGAATTAACGAGCTTTTACTGTATAAGGCTTCCAGTATACTCTCCAATCGGTCGCGTCCTAAGAATGTAGGCTCAACCCGCAAAACCGCGAGGCGCCCGTCCTTCACTTCTGCGAGATGTTGTACCAGTCGGGGTGCGTTCAAAGAGTGTTGTCTCTCTAATACTGTTGGAAGTAGGTAGGCTTGAAAGTAAAAGTTCTTTGTTTCCGAATAAAATATTTTGTTTGGCTAACTGCCGATTTCGCAGTTTATAATAAAATTCGCCGGGGAGTTAAAGTTTTCTCTCTGAAAGCAGCGACACAAACGCGCATCTGTATCGTAAGGTTGAACTGTCTTGAAGGGGTACTCGTAGAAAATTATCCGTGTCACGTCATATGCAAACGTCCACCGTCTGTGAAAATAAATTTGTCTAAACGCATATAGTACTCTACAGGGTCCACAGTTCGTGCGAAACACAAGTGTAACTTTAACTGGACAGCCTATTGCTCTCCCATATGATATAGAGTTATGCGTTATGTAAATAGTGCCCATTTATAATGTGCTAACTGCTAGCGTTTAGACCACAGAGGTTGTCCTCATGTGACATTAAAGATGGCGAAACGAAATTCGGGAAAATAAAAAACCGGCAGATCCCACGCACCGTGGGAATCGATGTGATGCGAAGCAGCCAGCAAGGAGCAAATCATGCTGTACATAATATGCAGGTCATTATTTACATGATAGGACCTGTCATTTGTGTTCGGCAAACAGTCACGTCGCGAAATACAAATTTTGGTGTATATCAATCTTGCGAATTGGACGCAAGCGCACCACGAGCGTGGCATGTAAGTGGCATTGTAGATGACATGCATGCCAAGATTTACATGTTACCACCTGCCACTTATGTTCGCTTAATTTTTTACCTCAAATCACAGCGAGACGCGAGACCAATCTGCCTCCATTTCGCATGCGTTCGTATTCTCGCGCTCTGCGCATCGTGCAGACGCCATCCGCGTTCCAGCGTTTAAATTGACGGACAATTTGTCAATTCCAAAGTGTGTTCCTCGAACGCCTGTGCCCCCTGAGACGGGGTCGGTCAGAATGAAACGTGATGCGCGCGTCTCCCTCCTTGCATGATTAGAGACGCTGGGCAATGCGACGTTACGCAAGTAAAGCGCGAGCGCTGTAGAGTCCAACGCGACCGGCGTCCGTTTGCGCGCCCCGGCGCCCACCTGGCACTGTGCCAGGGCACGGCTGGAGGGACGGATGGACGTACGGGCGGACGCGAGCATGAGACATTAAAGGCTTTCACCTTAAAATTTGGTGTATATCAAGCTGGCGAAACGGCCACAAGAGTGTCATGAGCGTGGCATGCAAGTCATGTTGCACATGACATGTCATGATTTGCATATTACCACTTGTCATTTATCCTTGTCATACAATCACGTCGCTGAATACCATATTTGGTGTATATCAAGCTAGCGAAACGGTCACGAGAGTGTCATGAGCGTGCCATGCAAGTCATGTTGCACATGACATGTCACGATTTCCGTATTACCACTTGGCAATTATGTTCGTCATACAGTCACGTCAGTCAATACCTAATTTGGTGTATATCAAGCTAGCGAAACGGCTGTCAGCGCGCCATGAGCGTGGCATGTAAATCATGTTGTATATGACATGCAGGTCATGATTTTCATATTACCACCTGTCATTTATGCTAGTCATACAGTCACGTACCTCAATACCAAACTTGGTGTATATCAAGCTAGCGAAACGGCCACGAGAGTGTCATGAGCGTGGCATGCAAGTCATGTTGCACATGACATGTCATGATTTCCATATTACCACTTGGCATTTATGTTCGTCATACAGTCACGTCACGCAATACCAAATTTGGTGTATATCAAGCTAGCGAAACGGCCGTCAGCGCGCCATGAGCGTGGCATGTAAATCATGTTGTACATGACATGCACGTCATTATTTGCATATTACCACCTGTCATTTATGTTCGTCATACAGTCACGTCACTCAATCCCAAATTTGGTGTATATCAAGCTAACGAAACGGCCGTGAGCGCGCCATGAGCGTGGCATGTAAATCATACTTTTCATGAAAAGTTATTCATGATTTTCATGATATGACCAGCCATTTATGTTCGTCATACAGTCATGTTATGCCATACCAAATTTGGTATAAATCCCATTAACGATACGGCCAGGAGAGCACAAAGTCGTAGGCGGCTAGATAGATAGATAGATAGATAGATAGATAGATAGATAGATAGATAGATAGATAGATAGATAGATAGATAGATAGATAGATAGATAGATAGATAGATAGATAGATAGATAGATACGCTCAAAGTCGCCGAAGTTCGCTAAGAAATGCTTCGCATTTAAAAATCTGCACAAATATCAGGAGCCCTTACCCTAATGGGGAAATGGCATAAGCGAAGCTTGGCGTCAACGTGGCTGCCCTACTGCGCTCCTTTCTTTCTTTCTTTCTTTCTTTCTTTCTTTCTTTCTTTCTTTCTTTCTTTCTTTCTTTCTTTCTTTCTTTCTTTCTTTCTTTCTTTCTTTCTTTTGCACTGCTCATTGCTCCCTCTTTATGTAAGCGTTCCATGCGATTATACCTAGCGGCCGTCCTGAGACAACACCTCCTATATACTTGACAAGGCCTGCGCCCAGAATTCTGACGTCACCACCCGCCTGCTGAGACACGAAAGCGTCTACCGCAAACGCCATCGCTCGGAGAACTAGAGCTGCTTTCTCCGAACGCTCGATCACTCTGCTTGCTTTCGCCGCAGTCACGAATTCGCTGGCCGTGGAAACGTGACGTTTACTGGTGTGTCGTGGTTTCTCTGTGCTATTCCGTTGTGTCCAGCATGGATATTTTACTGCGAACGCTGTATATGGCTAGGCGAAACGAAAAACCGTTCGCCACAAGTTTCAATAACGGTCTCCATTGGCTGCGCCGTCAGGTGGCGTCGTCCTCTACGTCGCATCCCAGCGAGCGTGTCATTGGCAGCGCCGTTAGTGACGTCATTATGAGCGTCGTACCCGAGCACGCGCGCCATTGCCTGCGCAGGCAGTGACCTCGTTCATCCATTCGCAGCCGTGCCACCGAGTCCGCGCGCAGCAGTTTCAACTTACAACTTCCACATGGGGAAGGCACGAATCGTGCGAACGCCCGAGGAGCAGGCAATTTTCCAAGATCAGCGCCGGCAGCTGATCCGTGAGAGAATTCATGTTCGCCGTGCCGATGCAGCATTTCGGGCACAAGAACATGCCCGGGTGGCGAAGCGCAAGCACCAACTGCGCACCGAGGGTCCAGCAGACTTCCGAGCCGAATGCAAGCGACAACGGCGAGCCGAGGAAGCGGCGTTGCGGGCAGAGCAGCGTCAACGTGGACGCGTTCACCGGGGCCAACGCCCGTTATTGGTGGGAGTTTCTCGAGCGGAACTTTGGCTTGAGCTGCGACGTCTCCGACCGCCTGTGGCCGTACGTTTCAGCTTCACTGTTTAAGCATCTGCACGGAGTGTTTGGGCGTTTTTTTCTCTTGTTCTCGTCATCGCGTGAAACAGCACGCATGATGCCGAACAAGTACTGTGTGCCCGCATCTACCCGCAGTTACGATACTGGGAAAAGGGTCCAAGTGTTTTCATTCCCGAAAAATCATCAGACGCGAAGCCAAGTGGATACTTGCCACTCTTCGATAGGATAGCTTTCAAGGTAAAGCTTTTAGATGTGAAGCATCTTATGGCGAAGCTTAATCCGGTGGTGGTGTGCGGCGTGGCCTCCCTTACTGCGCATGCGCAAACCCTTTAAAAAAATAAAAATAAAAAAAAAGCCTCTCCTCCCCCCTCTCTCTCCTCTAGGCATCCCTCCCCGCGGCTACCACACCCTCACTGTGCATGCGCCTCCCCTCCTCTCTCCCCTCCTATGCTCCCCCCTCTCTCCTCTAGGAATCCCTACCTGGGCTCCCACTGCGCATGCGCATCCCCCCTCTCTCACCTCTCCTACGCTCCCCCCCCTCTCTCCTCTAGGCATCCCTGCCCACAGCGTCCACACCCCACTGCGCATGCGCGTCCCCCCCCCTCTCTCTCTCTTCTCTCCTACGCTCCCCCCTCTCTCGCCTCGTGACGCCGACGCAGGCAGCGTCTACTAGCGAGTTTCTTGGTTGAAAAAACCGACTGCTCGCGCTGCACAACCGTTCACTGTCCATCGCGTATATATGGCAATGGATCTTGACCTCCAAGGTGGTGCCGGTGGGAGATTTCTCCTGTGCGTTGTTGAACAATAAAAATTCGCAGCGTGCGCGTTAACTAAAAGCGCACTGCGGGTCTCTGTGTACAGTCGGAATCTTCTGTCTCTCATTGCCCATTAGCAGCGATTGGCATGTTCCAGTAGGAAACACCGCTCCATCACTGCGTGCTTTGCGCCTCCTCAGTTTTCTCTCCTGCGCAACGCTGCGATAGCGCCAGCGTCAACGCCACGGCCAGTGTAAGCGTTAGCGCCCGCTGCTTCACATCTACTCATGGTTCCCTTTAGCGGGAGATGGTGTAATTTTTTTATACAATAGCATTAGTGGCACTACTGCTACTTAGCGACTATTATTTGTTTCTGACTTAGTTGATACTTGTGGAGTTACGCTAGAAGTACACGAAGCGTCGCATAGCTATCGCATTCGTTACAGAGCCGTTTTACTGTATGCCAGCCACTGTAATCCTAAAACGCAGAATTTATACATTCTATGTAAACAGTATTATGCTGGTTTGTACAGCTTAAAAATACAGCACGTTTGAACGTTACCCTGATAGCTCGAAAACTTTAAATCAAATATTAAATAATCACTATGTATATAACTTATATCGTCTGTAATTGTTTCGATTAGGATATGTTTCGATATTCACACTCCACTTCAACGGCCATGTGATTAATCAAAGAATTTTAATTGACTCTGATACGAAGGAACACTGCATTTCAGGACCCTCATTCTTTGCTGGTTATTTGAAAATGGAGCCGCTTTGAATATCTTGTTTCACTGTGTTGATGTTGGGACTAAAACATTGTTTTTATAATTGAAATGAACGATACACACAGCAGTTGTGATATGAGTGTACTTTAATGAAGGGGTAGATTGTTGCGCCAGTTAATGAAGTCCTTGTTAAAAAAACATGGCGGACGACACCCAGCTTCGATGAATTAGTGCACGACGTCTTGCTGTTTTACTCCTCCCCGACCTCAATGTTTCAATATACTATAGCCACAATAGGGCAACTTCTGCGCTAGCGTTTATTGGATTTTATCGAATGCTGGAGCGGAACACAAGTGCGACTGAGTTGCTTGTAAGGAGACGAAAAAAATATTTATCGGGGCTGTACCGCACAAGAGTCGGAACCAGAGTTGCCAGTTCCGCTCAATAAGTGGATTTGGGCTTTTTCGCCGAATCGCTTGTAGAATTTTCCAGTGGCTTGTCGCGTTTTTTTTTGTTTTTTTTTTGGGGGGGGGGGTGGGGGGGGGGGAGGGGGGGGTGCTTATTTGCATTTTTCTAGCAAATATAGTTATTTCAGTGATCATCTCGTTCACCACTGCGCGTTTGTCGTTCACTAATAGCGTGTTCGTCGATGACTGAGTAGTTGACTGTATAGGCGTGTGTCGTGTTCTCCATCAAGGGGGACGAAGGTTCATCGCAGTGTCCCCCCCGTAATACTAAGTCAATGTATGGGGCAGATTTTGCGCCTCCCCCTAACCCCCCTCCCCCGAGCACACGCCTATGGTCGAGTGTTGAAGTCAAACATACGTCGGGGGGAATCAACAAGTAACGTTAATCATGCGCTGGCACTGCTCAGCTCGCGGTGTGGTTACCGGCCACAGCGAAACGACGAGAACACGGCCAATGTAGCTCCTTCTACAAAAATCGTGGCCTAGCTTAGGGTTGCCGTTGGTGGCTACTTTGCGCGAAATTTGCTACTTTTTGACCCCGCCGGCGACGAAAATTTCCAGTTGGCCCCATGGCTCTGTTTTAAACTTGTGGTTTTACTTATTCAAGATGTTTTTATGTATTCATCAATAGTAAAGACTGTTGATAATACCGCTTCTGTTCTATTTGGCTAGAAATTTGGCGTAATATCAAATGACATGGCTACTTTGGATACTTTTGGCGTGAGTTCTGGTGCCTTTTCATGTCCACCCAACGGCAACCCTGGCCGAGCTACTGGGGGACACAAGACGCGCGTTGAGCTTCCCTCTTGTCCAACGGCGGTGTTCAAAATTGGGGGGACCCTTAAGCTTCGTCTTTAAGAGTTGAACGCGATAGCGATATCCTGTCCCTAGTGCGTACTTCAACCACTTAGTGCGTACTTGCAATGCACCCTCTACGTGGTGTTAAGGGAATACGCGCAGTAACGTGTGCGCCTTTTGTAATGGGTGGCCGGCTTTAAACCACGAAGTAGTTAGGATAGTCACATGTTCTCACGCCCGATGGCAATGTACGCTTGTGCCACGCAATATTATTGCGATATTACATGTTATATTGCGACGCCTATATACAGGATGCGTGTGATTGTGAAGCATGAACGTCGTTTTCATTGCATTTCCAAGCAGAGGAAGTTCTTTTCACTGTATTTCCAAGCAGAGGCGTGGCTGTGTGGTAGAACACCTGTTTGCCACACAGAGGGCCTGGGTTCGATCGTCACTCGGACCCGGAAATTTTTATTTACTTTTTTTGCATCTTTCTCGATTTTTCGGTCACGTTCAAGATGATGATTTTTCGCTCACAACCAACGACGCCGACACCGACGCCGACGCCGGAATTTCTGCGAAACGAGCTCTTTAACGCTATCACGTTAGTAGTTATTTAACATGCCGCGGGTTGGCGACTTTATCCCGAGTTCTGTGTTGGGTTAGCGACGCTCTTCTGGCTGTCGCACCGCTTTTTCTGGTTGCGCTCTCATCGTTAGGTACTACGTTAACAAGGGTTTTTTTAATCGTTGAACATGGATTTTAGTCGTCGGGGTGCAGATGTATCACCAAGCCTCAACGCGGGTGCATCCACGTTATGCGGTGCTATAGCTTCCAAACACCAACAGAGAGAGAGAGAGAGAGAAATGAAGAGGAAAGGGAGGGAAGTTAACCAAGCTTTGGCTCGGTTGGCTACCCTACACTTGGGGTGGGGTAAAGGGGGGAATAATAGAAAGGGAAGGATAGAGAAGGCAGAAGAAGACTAAGAAAGAGATGGATGGACGCAGGGTAATAACGCGTTCCTTTTCCTTAGCGTAACGAGTAACGTACTGAGTTACTTTTTTTCGGTAACGCATACAACACTCGTGGAGGGAAAAAAAGGACGTGAGAGGGTAAACCACAGCATAACCATGCGCAGGATAGCTCAGGAAGGGGTGGGAAAGAGAAGTGTGCGCCAAGCAGCCATTATTCGAACGAAGGGCTGCAGGCCCAACATAAATGAAGAAGCTCAATCTTCGAAGACAAATCCAAGAACTCGCTGCCCCTTTCCTTTAGGGCCATCCCTCTTTCGGAAAAAAAAACCTGCTGAGGTTTTCGTCGGCGCATTCGAAGTAGTCAGGTATGGTATTATGGTCAGTTGTCTCAATTCGGCTATATTAAGTTACGTTATCACCAAATTACATCCCAGCTTTGGTATACAAGTACGTAGACTCCGGTATGCTGGCTATAGTGACGGACTCTCTGCCTGTCAGGGAGTTCTCTGCCTGTCAGGGAGTTTTGGTGTTTGGTGAAAAATCCCAATGTTCAGCTTGTATAAAAAAGAACTTGCTAAAGAATACAAAATTTGGAGCAAACCAGCCAGTGCACAAATTATCACAACGTTTGAAGAAAGTGGAGGGAGAGTACAACGTAAACATAGTTTTTTTGATTAAAAATAAACTGAAGAGTATTTCTTCAGCACTAGACGAAATGATTCATAGTAGGTGTGGCTGCGGAGTTAAACGCTTGAAACTGTTCTTACCGTGCAAATCGAATGTTGTTTATTGTATTCCCTTCACGTGCCGCAAACATGCCGCAGACGTTGGAGATGCGTGCAGAAGTCCGGAGCGAAGACTACCACGTCGTCCAGGTAGCACAACCACGTGTGCCATTTCAAGTTGCGCAGAACGGTATCCATCAAGTGCTCGAAGCTCGAATTATCTCGATATCATTAAAATTACGGTTGAACTTTTAATTTGCTAGAAAAGTTGAATTGCGAAGGTTATGGTGACGTTGGTAGGCTGCAGCGAAATAATTTTTTCTCTTCTTTTTGCCTGGCTTCGTTATAGTTTACCAGGCGTTTTTTGTCTCTTGGGCTAGAGACTCGCGTGCTTTTGCCTTTTTTATCACGTCTCGCAGTTGGTGTACCGCCAAACCCAAGTCTATGTCTAGGAGAAAATGACAAAATGCTGCTGCTATTAGGGCCGCTAAGGTACGTGACGTATACAGCCCGGAAGTGGGGGGGGGTGGAGGCTTCAGGGTCGAAGCCTTCGTGGACGATTTCGGGGGAGGGGCGGCTACCGCCCTCCTCACCCTGCATAACTGACGCTTCTGCATCTGTAGCCAAAATCTGACCTGCGAAGCCATTCACATAGTAGAGTACATGCTTCGGGAACGTGCCCTTTAGTCCTACGAAGAGACAAAGGTGGCACATTTGTCTGCGAAGTCGAAGAAAGCAGCAAGGAACAGTGTTTACATGTGTAACAAGGAACGGCGCAAACGCCTTGCAGGCGGATGCTCATCTTGCGCTTAAAACAAGTAATATACTGGCTACTTGGCGACAGGTAAGCCGCATCTGCCAAGCCGATAACTGTCGCTATGAGTATTACTCAGCATGTTCATAATCAACTACGTAGCGCAGAAACTTCTGGGGTGTATTCTATAGTACAATGGAAGATCGAGGTGGCACACTTTGGTGTTAAGTTGAAAGGCCAGCATACATCGCGAAGATGAGCGCCACATGTGACCAGGATCTCCACCGAAGCCTTCCATGAGGACGTTTGGGCCATGCATGAGGCAGAGAAGTTCATCGCTGCTGATACCGGCCCTTGGCTATCTTGGCGGCAGCAAAGCAGCACCTGCGAAGGTGACTAATATCACGATGGATAGTCCACGACGATTTCGTTATGGAGCTGGACGTACAGATACTTCCGAGAGTGTAGCTTATAGCGCGATAAAAGATCGAGGTGGAACACTTGCGTGAGAAGCCGTAGAAAGCACCAGAACAAGCTTCAGAATGCTGAAGCTTGTTCCTTAGCTATTTGGCGGCAAGAAGACAGCACGTCTCAAAAGAATAACTACAGCTATAAGTATTCCATGAATATTTTGCTGCCTGCTATCAGTCTCAAAAGCCAGTGTCAGTAATTAAAGGATCACAAATGGTAAATAACATTCCATGTTGGTGAAAAAGGTCAGTTCATGAGAGCGCCTACAACGTTAGTATTATAAACAACAGCGCTTTCGTGAATGTAGAGCTTGATTCTCACTACCAGTCCCACAGTTTAAATCAAATTTACTTTACCAGACAAACACTGGAAAGCCGCGATGGCTAAATGCCTGGCTTGACAGAGGCTCTGCCGACCTATACATACACATGGTAGTAGTGCAGAAATAATACAAGAAGGTACATAATTAGCAGAGACAAAATGAAACATGGACAGTGCATTATAATTCATAAATAATTTAGCTACTGGAACATAAACCCAATAACGTATAAGTGCCTCAGTAGAATTAATCACTGTATTAAAACTACCCATTACAAAAAAAAACACTTTGTTAAATTACTACACGGAATAAAGTGAAAGCATTGTATTTTGGTCTGATTAACGTAAAATAAGTGAACAAACAAACTTGAAGTTACCTTTGAGAACGACGCAAGTTACGGTTTGGCAGGGCTGTGCTCCGCTAGTCGGGTAGTGCGAGCATGGCGAATACTACGTCAGAAGGTCGTTCTCAGAGGCGGGTGGTTTGAATTGCGGTACCGGTATCCGGGTAATTTAAACATGTCTTTATTTTTTTCTCAAACTAAGCATCTCCTTGGCACAACACAAGCACTACAAGTTTTGGAACGTCGCTGCAACGATCCGTGTCGACTTAGCATTTGCCTTTAGTGTCCCCTAAATATTATTGCATTTTCGAAGAGTGTCCTATTGGTGTTAAGTGTTTTTAAATTATCTAGAATATTGCGAGTACACTTCCAGTAAAATGGGGAGGCGCGTTTAACCGCTTTAACATAATGGGTTACAACACTCGACAACTTGTTGCACTGCATTTCATGACATACAACATTTGCTATAGGCTAGTTTTGTTCTAGATGAGAACGTTCGCATAAACTTGACCCTATAGTCGGATAAAGCTTACACTTGAAATAAAAGATGCAAATATGGAGGTGCGTGAAACCAATAAAATAGAAGGTGTTACAACACTCGAAGGCTTGTTGCACTGCATTTTACAAGATACATTTGCTATGAGGCGAATTTTGTTTTCGGTGAGCAGGTGCCCATAAACATGAATATAGTCGAAAAAAAAAACTCTAAAAGTCCGCGGCATTTCCTCCTCAAAGTCGGATGCGCGCAAGCCTGCACCAATGGGCGCGCCTTCCGGAGTGACGTCATGAGCTGAACGGCCGCTGACCCCGCCTTCGGAGAACATTGCCGAGTGCAGGAGCGGGACTGTTTGATTAGTCGCGGAGGCGATCGGCTGCCGCGCTTCCGCCATCTGGGCGGGGCCTCTCCGGACATCTTAAGCTGTATCCGACTGTAGTACATTTCTTTTGCTATCCCTTACACACCTTTTGAAGAACCAGAATATTGCACAGGCTGTATGCGAAGCTCGTAGGCGTAAAAGCATGGTGTTTTGTTTAGCATCGGTGACTGCTATGGAGAGGATATAATGCTCAAAACACAGCGCAACAAAGCACGCTTCAATGTTGAAAATAAGTACAATAAACAGGGTACTCCTCTAGGTCACTGCATATAACATCAAAAAATGTAAAGCAAACGCAAGAAGCAGTTTACAGTTTATGAACACCAATTTTTATCCATATTTATTTTGCAGACACGCCGACTCTCTTGAGTAGTAATACAAATTCCAAGCGTTTAAAGGGCTCCATATTTGGATTGAACACTACAGTTGTGCAGTTTTGCTTATAAGCGTACGATAATAATCGGCGTGCGTCGCACGCATTTTCCTACGCATACAAACTTCGACGTTCCTGTTGGGAGACGGTCGCAGTTGCACTTGTCGCTACTCTTGAAGTCGTACCGACGTTACACGGCTCTTTACGAGTTCCAGCTTGAGCAAGTTGACTGCACGGCGGTTGGTTCCCGTTATTGTGCTCTCACTATAATTCGTCAGTGTGAGTTATAATTAGACAAGGCCTGCTAAAAACAATAAGAATATTTCAAGCATTTGATTTTTAATGTTCTCAGCTTTGCAAGTCATTATAGTTATAACTCTCGCCACATATCAATCTTGTTTTATTATGACATAACAGGATAATTACAAAGCATAAGACATAGAGACGAGGGTCCCAAAGTATTAGACTGCAGCGCGACCCTTCGTGAAAGTCAGAAATAAATAATAGAATGACTTGCAGTAGTTGAACAATAGAACATAAATAAAGTAATAAATATACCAGAATAATAAAAAACGCATGAAATCGAAAAACAAATAGTTTGAGAAATAAATACAGTATAGAAAGACAAAAATCAACTGCATCTAAAGCAAAAGGCAAATAAAAATTTTACGAAAAATCTCTTAGTGAATTCCTGAATGATATTAGGAAAACTTTAGATTTTAGTGATAGAGGTAAATTAGTTTATAATGAGATTGCATAGAGTGCTTTCTCCCGCGGTGTGGCATCATTATCAATGAAATAATTACGTAGGATCTATAGTGTCACCGAACGTAGCTCCCATTACTCTAAAGCATGAGTGGAATTGCGCTTCTCGCAATTCCTGCCGCGTCGCGAATGAAAGCTCAGAAACAGATACGCCACCTGCGCACGCATATGCTTCACCTGTCACGATTGATGTTTGAAGCGTGCGCTCTGGTCTCGTGAAGACTTCAAGTTGTCCGCGGCAGCTGCCTGCTCGTGATCGGTTCAGCACCTGAGTGGCGTTCGAAAGGAAACCTCGTCGCCAATGGCTGACGAGCCGCGTCGGCGTGAATAATCACCTCTTTAACTCGAAGAGCTTCTCAATCAATGGCTTCCTATGTACAATCAGTAACAGAAAGTGCTCTCTCGCATAGTACGCCGGGACAGGTCTCGCATTAGTTCCTCACTCTTTACTTTTGGCTGTTGGTACACAGGTATGGTTGATGAGTATTGTTTCTAAGAATGAGGGCCAGGCAGGACACGCAGCGGCTGGGTCTAACGCCACTCGCGCACGTGATTTTAAACGACGGAAATCGCTGAAGGTGTCCAGCGAAGGTAAGTTGGCGCGATTTTTTCGGTAAAGTGACCAGCGAGGGGATGTAAAGAACACAGGTCATCGTCACACGTTGGAACAGAAAATGTTCCATGAGCCCGCGCGATAGCCAGCTTAAAAGCAGGTACCGATTCATTAAGCTTTTCTCCGTATTTAATCTTGACAATTGACCAGGCGGTTTCTCTAGATATACGTACAGCATCAGGATTCGCTGAAAATTTGTCATAGAGACAGTTCTAGCATCGGACGTTCTTGTGAACACATGTCCAGGGCCGTTAGCGCAGAAGGGGTGGTCCACTTTACCATCAGAGGTGGTGTTCACATAATTCTTTTTTTATGGCACGGGCATGGGCGCTTCTGAGCAAGATTCGTGCAGAATTTGCGCGGCAGTTGTGGTGGGGGGAAACGGGACGGAGGGGACGCTCTACCAGACACTTAAGAATGACCACAAGTTCCGCCACAGGATCAGGTAACGAAATTATCGCCAAGTGAACGCGACGGACTGGTCTTGTGCAAACCAACGTACACAATATTTCAGCAGCGTGACAGGCACGGCAAACAGAATTGCTTAAGATATAAATCGCGATGACGTGTGTCAAGTCCACACTCTGCCCTCTTTAACCCCGCGTAGTGTCAAGCGACCGTTTTTACACTGGTCCACTTCTTCAGTCGGCAAGCACTTCTTTTATTCCTCATTGCGGATGTGTTGGTGAAAAGGCTTGATGGAAAGAACATTGGGTATCCAATACCTGCCGTAGGGAGATCTCCTGACGGCTGACCTCTGGTCGGAGGCTAATTCTTGCCAATGGAGCGCAGCTTCTGCAACTCCTATCAAGTTGCAAACTCGCGTGAAGCTCCACGCGTGAATGGAGCATACAACGACGCGCCAATTATTATCGACCGTTTACTAAGGGAACATAAGAAACCGACCCGGTACAATGCAGTGCTGCACGTTGTGTTTCCATCTGTTGGTTCCCTCATTTACATTAAACTCAGTCTTGAAGAACAGGGGCGGTTTTCTGAGACAATCGCCGCCGGCGACAATGCCGCTTTGCCTTACGTACAGTCTGGCGCGCCCAATATAATGAACTTCTTATAATGGACTTCTATAATGGACTTATAATGGACAATAATCATGGGCTTTTTAGCCACCCTTCCCCAACCCGTAAATCAGCGCGCATTCAAAGGGATACTATGGCCATGCCTTCAAAGTAGTTGGCTCAGAACGCGGCCCCATAAATAAATTAATCAGTGCGCGAGCACGTGAAAAACATAAGAGGAAAAGTGTACTGGTTGCCAGACGCTGCAGGTTTATCCGCCGAAGCCGCGCCTTTCTTCCTCCGGATTTACGATGTGGAAAAACTTATCGGCATTACCGGTCCGCGAGGCGCATGGACGAGATGCGTCGCTGTTGTGAGGCCGAGAATGAGCGCACTTTGTCCTGGCAAATTCAGTTTCGGTCCTTCATCCCCATCCATTCACGATGACATAAGGTTATATTTCTGGTAGGTTGTAAGTGGCACCTTTTAAAACTGAACGCTGTGACAGCTCGCATTGTCCTAGTAAAGTTTGTGTGCTCAGTGTTCGGCGGAAGCTGTTCATTAGCAGGGGCCTTTCATTCATGAATGCTTATCACCCGACTCTTTCAATAGAAAAAGCTATGAGTACGATACAGCAAGTAAGTTCTCAATTACCAGCATAATATGGCGTATCTTCTTGACTTCTTAAATGTAGCAGTCAGCTAAGCGAAACAAGCAGGTCATAACCTCAGGAGACACGGCGATGCTTTTCTGTGGTTCGAGGTGACGAGCGGCCGGCAGTGCGGTCTCGGCCTCCCAAGCGAAGGTAAACATAGACGACTTCAATGTCTCGAAGGGCCTTTTTATTTGCTTTACGGAAGCCCGTGAAGGCGCGTGCCAACGGCGCGTACGTTCATGAGAATGCGAGCGGCTACATTTCTTTGATGCGATGCCAATGCCGCTCCAGAGTTTCCGCGAAAGAGCGCTGCCTACCCTCCTCTTTGAAAGGAGAATCTGATGAACAATATGAATTCCAGGTGACGCGGAGTATTTCGGCGTTCGCGTACAAAGGCGGCGTGATGAGATGCAGTTGGGTTGCACGACAATAACAGCGAGTTTCCTTGAGTAGAGGCGGGCTTGAGGCGCTCGAGGGCAATTCAACTTCGACGGCCATTGTCATCTATAACAAAAGTAGTCGAACGGCTCTAAAGAATGAAATATAGTCCCGAGCTTCCTTGCAAACGTTTAGGCAAAAGGCATATCTGGCTGAAGAAATAAACAGAGTTCGAAAACATAGCCAGCCGCAAGCGACATTGGTGTTTTTGCGATGCACCAGAGAAATCGCACTGAAGGCATGTGTGTCAGTGCCGTGGACTACCTCAGAACGCGGGACACTGGTTGCTCTAGCGCGCGGCCTGGATGCCAAGCAAGACGGCAGGCAATCGGAGTAAGTACGACTACTGATGTGCCATTATGCACGACTAGAGATGCTGAGATGGCGCCCAACCAGCCCGTTTTACTAAATGTTACTGATTGTGCTGTGAAGGCACACCGTTCCGAGAAGCTTGATCTGTTCATTGAAGAGTGCCAAGTCAAATAGTTACTTTAGTGGACGTGTAGCCTAATCGCAGAGTACACGTAGGTATGTAGGAAAGCTGCTGCAAATGTGAATGCTGAGACGTCAGATATGGCTGTACATTCTCGCCCCTGTGTGTAGTGGTCTGTGCATGTCAATATGCAATGGTAGCCCTTTGATGATTGAAGAGGGCCGAAGAGCCATAAGTGCACATTTTAAAAACGAGCATCCAGTGGAATCCAGTGGAATCGATCGACGCTGGATGTTGGAGCATCAGCACAAAAATTGACGCAAACCCAGTCGCAAACTTTTGCGTTTGGCTGAACCCAGTGGAAGATGTTGTAAAGAAGTTTCAGCGTCGCGTGGATTTGGATACGATAACTTGTGCGGGGCATCGCTTAGCCGTCTCTGAAGTGGTGCCAGAATGAACAGTCGAGCTCTACCGGTATAAGTGTCCCCTACGACCGACTCGCGAAGACGCCCTCCAATTGCAGGGAGGTTGACTAATTCCGGAAGGTATGAAGTTCGGTGTCTTCAAGATTTTGTCTGGCGAGTGCGTTAACAATATTGATAGAAGGCTGTGTTATTCTTAACGAAATATTTGTGGCGCAATTGTCAACGAGGGAGCATAATTTGGGAGATCCCACGAAACATGGGAATCGATGTTATGCGAAGCATGCGGAGGGAAGGTGACTGTAGTGTAATTTTTTTATTGAGCGACACGTTAGTGAAAGGTACGCACAAATGTTTTACGCAAAGACGGGACAGTCATACATGTTTTATAGAAGGTTTAGTTTACAGGTGCATAACGATTGCAGCAGCAACGTGGGTATTATCAACACCAGAAGTGGTAAGCTGACATGTGGCGCTCGTGCTTGGGAGGATGGTAGCCCTGGCTAGTGCTAGGTGGACTGAACTTCAGCGGCTGGCGTTTAAGTATACAAGTGACGTTAACCCGATGAGACGCCCGTATCACAGGAGTACATGTTGTTACGTAGAAAACACACAGACAGCAAAGCTAACCACTTTACTTCGGAAACTGGTTGCCATCTTCCAGCTTCTTCTGTCTCGTTCTTTACTGCTCCTCTTCTGAGCCCATACCCCACTGTTACCTCCTAACATCTTTCCACCGGGGGGGGGGGGGGGAGGGGGGGAGGAAGGCGGTGTAAACATGTCTTTACTGAGTTGGGTGGCGACCTGTAAACGGTCCCAAGTAAACTGCTGCTTCATCCTGCGTGTGTACGTTTGGCCTGAGCCATTGGGTTGACCTTGTAATGCAGCGGTCTAGTTCTTCATATGAAGTACCGTTTCATGTGGGAGACGTGCTCCGGAAAGATGTGGTGCGTCCCGGCTGGTCGATTTTCGGGTAAGTCTTCAAGGCGGTAAGTGACGGGCCCTAAGCGACATACGACGTGGTAAGGGCCTTTGAACAATCGTGGTAAAAACTTCGCAGCGCGTCCGGGAAGGCGTACTGTGCGTCTAACCAAAACAATGTCTCCTGACTTATACGAAGGAGGTGGACGACGGTTCATGGCACTGGTTGCTTGGATACGGGCCGTGGCGTCAACCATGTGTTGTCTGGCTTGTAGGCGGCGCTGAGCAATCGTTTGTGCAGAATCAATAGGGCCATTCCACTGGATGCCAAGCTGTGAGTCAAGGGGAATTGATGGCGTTCGTCCGTAAACAAGTGAAAATGGAGTCTCCTGCATGGTTTCTTGCTTTGCTGTGTTGAGGGCAAATACAGCATCGGGTAGAAAACAGTCCCAGTTTGTGTGTGTTTTGTTCACGTACGACGACAGCACATCAGTAAGAGTGCGATTTACCCGCTCAACGAGGCCGTTGCATAGCGGGTGGTTCACAGATGTAGTGGCGTGGTCTATTCCGTACAATGTCAAAGCAGTTTCAAACTCGCGTGACATGAAAGAACTTCCGCGGTCCGTGAGCAAGCGCTTGGGAGTGCCATGCCGCGTCACCAGTTTGGTTCGTACGAAATTAACGGCGTGTTCAGCAGTCGTATCGGATACCGCTTCGGCTTCGATCCACTTCGTGAAGTGACGAAGTGGACCTAACAATATGTAATCTTTATAAAATTAGATAGCCAGACTGCAACCACAATTGATGTTTCGGCAACAATACGCCAAGATAGCGTGGCTCTGTGGTAGAATACTTGATTGCAACGCAGAATGTTTGGGTTCGATTGCTGCTGGGACCCTGATATTTACCCTTTGCATTCGTAGGGTCAAAGCTGCCAATGGAAGTTTTTCTGAACGCTTTCGCATTTAAATTACCAATGTTCGCTCTCGCCATTCCTGAGGTAGATATAAACTGTCAATCACCTGTGACGCATACCCGCATACCGTGGCCCGTGCTATATGGGTATGTGCCACACGTGTCAGGAGGAAAGGGTTGGATGACGCACGCGACGGGATTCTTACTTTAATAATGTCATGACCAGACATTCATTCTCCTCAAGTTCACTTACCCTCCCACAACAATTTTGGTCTGCACCAAGTTGAAAAGGCCATCACGAGAACACCCAGACATAGGCGGCTATAGATAGATGGATGGGGATAAATAGATAGAAGCGCTCAAGTACCTGCAGTCCGCTAAGAAATGCTTCGCATTTAATATGACAGAATAGGGCGACCTATACTGTCTTCTATTGTATCTCATTCTCGTTACCAATTGAGCCACAAATATTTCGTTAGGCTTGGCACCGATTCTCCCAACGTTACACTCCGCTGTGATATTCAATTAAAAACTACGGACACTACTGATAACATCAGCTCGAACGTTCCCGTGTGCAAGGGGCTTGCAGTCTGCAAAGACAGCAGGTAAGTGGCCTTCGAGTAAATGACGAAAATGTCGGACAGTCAGATAAACTCAAGTATCTTGTGGTCGCGAACGCTCCAGTAGGATGGCGTAGTAGGAATTGCTTGAAAAAAAGTGTGTGGCTCGATGCCACGTATTATTGATGAATTGCTGCAGAACTGAGCTAACAGCGCCTTTTGAAGCGTCTCTCATGACGGGGGGGTATGTGTCTGGTTTTGGGTGTCATAGCACAGTGGCGGTGACAAAAGGACAGTCGACTTTAGCGATGGCTTCAGCGGCTTCTTCAGTCCACTGAATCATTTACGTATATTTCGAACCAAGCAGGGCGTCTAGCGGGTGACAAGTCGTGCACAGTCGCGAAGTGAGCTTCAGTATAGAGATGTACGATGTCGAGGAAATGGCGAAGCATGGTCATTGTCGTGAGCAGCGAAAAAGTATTCGATGGCACGAATCTGGCGCCGAAGTGGTGAAATGCCAGACGCGTCGACTGCATGTCCTGGGAACTTGAAGTTTGTTCGAAGGAATTCGCTCTTGGCGGCGTTGAAGACAATTCCTTTAATCACCAGGCAAGAAAACAAGAACCACGAGAGATGGGTATGTTTTTCCACGCAGAATCTGACGACTAAGAGGTTGTTAATACATCCCAAAACGAAACGCAAGGTCTTGGGTTATGGAATCAATGAAGCGCTGAAACCATTGATCGGTGTTCCGTATGCCGAAGGACATGGGAAGGAATTCAAAAAGGTCGAACGATGTGGTGATGGCCATCTGGAGAATGTCATACTCAGTGACCAGAAGCTGATGATGGACACGAAAGAGATCAGTCTTGAAAATGATCGTCACTTCGGGCTAGAAGTCGGGTGTCTTTGTAGCACGAAAGTCCTCTTGGGACTTTGTGCTGCAAACTGGTGGATGGTGATTTCCCCTTTCATAAGAATCTCCGAAAATTTGCGACTGGCTTGAAAAACCGTTCCACAGGCGTTATGATTGAATAACTGCGTCCTTAGATACCAAGCTTTTCATATTAGTGATGCGCAACTATCGGAAAATTGACTATCGATAATATCGATAGTTTATTTCGAACTATCGATAGTGTAAAGAAACTATCGATAGTGGTACTATCGGTGAACTATCGATATTGTTGTCGATAGCGCAATCGATGGCACCGTTCGTAGTATTACTACCGACATTACAATAAATAGTGCTGTCAATAACTATGCTGTTGGTGGCCGGTGATATTGCCAAAAAAAATATTTGCGGTAGCCTACTATCAGCAAAACTTAGTTGACTTAACTTATGAGCAATCTTTTAGCGAAATAAGAAGTATTCCAGCCAATGAATTTGGCAATAAGTCAATCAATAACTTCATATACGAAACTAAGCACTTACACCTTATAATTAACAAACCTATTTCTTGATATTCTGACTTTGAAATTACAAAAAGCAATATTAATTTGAAGCCGCACAATACCGTCATATGTAACAGTCTGGTTTACTGTACACCTGAATAATTCAACTTAATTGTCATGTGTCAGCCAAGAATTCTGGTGAAAAATCGCAAGGCATGTCAACTTTCTTACCCTTCAGCTTGCTCCTCCTGCTCAAAACTACACAGAATTACTTACGGGATGACGCGTGAAGTGTATATTGTGTATATATATGTTTTGAACTTTTTTGCCTTATGTTCTTTTTTGTACTTTTTGCCTTATACTTACACTTGCATTCAGTGTATTGACTAACATCGAATATTCATATGTATTGTAATCTTTATTATTTGATGTTATTATGTTTGCTCTTGTTTATAGTTTATTTTATGTACCCCACTCCCCTCTGTAAAGCTATTGCGATTGAGGGTAAAATAAATGAAATGAAATGAAATGAAAACACACTCGGGGAATCAAGTTTATACTACAATGAGTTCGCGCGGTTGATTTCATGCTCACGGTAGTACTATCAAACTTACTATCGATAGCACTATCGATTGTTTCTTTTGCCATCGATAGTTCGATAGTACAAAACTATCGATAGTATCCATGGTGCCATCGATAGTTCTGCATCAATACTTCATATACGTTGCCCAACCGAGCTTATAAGGCTTCATGAAAAGCTCCTCATTCATGCAGGAATGACTAGATGGACAACGCCAACGGCTGCAATATGTGTCGTCTCGATGGCTTTCTCTGCTGTTGCGGTATGCCCAGGTAAATCTAAGTTACTCCAGATCATATGAACTGTGGCCTCTGAGTGGGGTTAGGTATCGTCCAATAACACGACGTTCTCCATTCGACGATTTCTAATCACATCGAGCCTCCTGCTTCTTTTGAAGAAGGAGGCTCGATGTGATCTTGTTTGCTTGTCTATCAAGGGGCGACTGGTGTTACAAAATAATAAATAATTGGAATTACGCAAAAGATTCGGCATAGACTAATGAGTTATATTCTTACCTTCTTACGACGATGGCGAATGCGGTCGACTCAATAGTGAAAGCGTCAGTAACACACAACTCTTGTAATAGTGAAGTCCGATCAAGTGAAAAAGAAAGAAAAGAAATTGCAGAGCACGTATCACGTCGCATTGGTATTACTGGAGTGACAGTACTTGTGATGTAACGATTCAGTAAATTAAACAACTTCGCTAACGCACATAAAAAAAAGACTTGAAAATGAAACATGTGTTCTTATAAAACCGAGTTTGTCCCTAGTGAGCTCATTAACGTAAACGCCCGAGAGCCTAGTAAACGAACAGCGTCCAAAGCTCTGCATGCCCCTATTCATTGGACGCACTTTTTGGTGCCTTTATTCAGAAAGAGCTCATATACTACGCTCCCACGTCTCGTAAATTCCTCATCTAGACCCGTATACACGACATAGAAAGAAAAAAAGATATTTCTAAGCGATAACTGTTCGCAGCAGCTCACTCTAGGCGATGGCGATGAATGCATAAGATTGGCATAGGCGGCAGGCCAATTCCAAAAGCCGCTAAAGTGCATAAATGTGCATGAATTGTGCTCCTACCTTGCATTTTCTACCGCAGTTACGCCTCCCGTGAGCGCCGTGGACGTAATGAAATTGCTGGAAATGGCGCAGAAACAGAGTGTGCAGCGCATTGCTCTGCCTGGAGTCACGGGCAGAGTTCGCGGCTACGACTACGCTATTACGACGGCAAGGAACTTTAACGTGACCCACCGAGGCCGACACAAGAAGTTTCTGCGCTACTGCCGCCGCGGACGGAAGGACACGGTCGAGGTACATTACAGGATTTCCGCCGTTTTGTCGACCATGTGGTGGGCAACATCCAATCGCAGTGACGACGAAGATGAAGGGTAAGAAGAACGGTCTTGTGTTTACGGATGAGGCCAATTCACCTCCTACGTCACAACCGTGCGCGTTGGCAATCCTTCAACTTGTGCCCAGTCCCGGCGGTCGCATTGCGATGGAGGCGAAATGCTAGAGGACCGTGCACTGCGCGGTGTCACTGTACGATAAAGAACACCATACGGTCGAAATTTCCGGAGCCCTCCCTTCCGCGTCCCTCATAATCATATCGCGGTTTTTCGATGCAAGACACCAAATATTATCATTGTTGCGACCATACCAGCGGTATCGCTTCGGCGACAAATGTCATTCTACGACGGAAGTCATCCTATTGAGAAGTCACACACACGCGCGCACGCGCACCCCCCCCACACACACACACACTTCTACTTTGAAAATCCACCATGGTGGTTAATGGCTTTGATTTCTATTGGAGTGTGTGTGTGTGTGTGTGTGTGTGTGTGTGTGTGTGTGTGTGTGTGTGTGTGTGTGTGTGTGTGTGTGTGTGTGTGTGTGTGTGTGTGTGTGTGTGTGTGTGTGTGATACAGACCACTACACGCACTCTCATCAGGAGCCATGACAGTTTACCTTCAGTGTACGCGCGCTGCCTGTGTGATATATTCAATCATACTTAAAGGGGCCCTGCCACACTTTTTCAAGTAGCTTGGAATGGATTCACTAATGGAGCTTACTGCCTCGCGAATTCACCGCCGCGAAAAGTTTTTAGAATCCGTCCAGTACAAGCGGAGTTACAAAGATTTGTCGCACGCTGCAATTTATTAGACTGGGAAAAGAGCCCAAAGAAAAAAGGTCGAGGACACAGGAACACAGTACACTGGTCGGGCGCTGGTCAGCGCCCGTCCAGTGTACTGTGTTCCTGTGTCCGCGTCCTTTTTTTTTGCCCTGTTTTCCCCGGCTAAGCATGTACCAACTCGCCCAAATCAAAGTCTTGCTCGAGAGCAATCGCATTCTCTCTTTACGAAAGGAATAAGGCGCAAACAATACGAACACAAGAATTGACATGGACGAACGCCTACTTCTTGTGTTCGTCTCGTTTGCACGTTATTCCTTCCTTTAAACATAGACCAAACTAGCCCAACAAAAAGTTCTGCATTCTCTCTTCTCTCGTCCGGACGAAAGCACTGGAAGCTAAGCAGGGAGGGATGTCACGGGGAAAGGAAATACGTCACCCGCGCCTCGTGACCTTGAGCACTTTTTCTTTTTTTCTTCCAATGCGCGGCTTTACGGTGCGATCGCGCGCGTGCGCGTGTACAAGTCGTGGCCTCCCGCGGCGTCCCCAGTGACGACCGAGCGCGCCATGCTGAAACCAGGCAATGGCTGACACAAGTGATTAGCAATGGTTGCGACGAGTGATTTTTGAGCTTGTAGCGTGATTTGTCGAGAGAAGAGGAAGCAATTTTTAGCTGACTTGGAGAAATAATTGTGAATTCCAGGCAGCGTGCTGCGCTATAATATTTGGATCGCGTGTTCTTGGGAGCCTCGACTACCGATCGGCAGCGTTTTCTGGCCATGCTCAAAAAGTGTTGCAGCGCCCCTTTAACGCGAACTGCTCGGACACATGTTTTCATTTTACCGTGAAGAGGACTCCCGTGTGGGGCATGAAACGTCGTTTTTTGTGTGTGTTTCAAAATTTCACTGTGGTCCGCGCAGTGCGCCGACCAAAGTGAAATTCCTAAAGAAACGTAGAAATTTTCCCCGGCACAACTCAGGTTTCTACGTTTTACAATAATGTAACCCTCGTTTTGATGTTATTATCTTCTCGTGCTATCTACCTGCTTTAGCGGCAACGGTCCTTCGACCACCCTTGATTGATTTCTATCGCAGACATGTCAACAATGCCTGTGGTGCCCCTAAAAGCCGGGTCTTTATATTTTATGGTACCTGAACAAACACTTGTGTTGATATTGTCACGTAGCCAAGAACGATGGAGTGTTCTTTCGGTAAACAAGGTTTATTAGAGCAGACTTGTGCTCCACAATACATTCAATGGCAATAAACATAAGCGGTGAAGAAGCAGTCAACAGAGCGACGTGCCCAGACGAGCGTTGGCGGAAAACGAATGAAGTGGCGTGTTTCCTGCGAAATCTACATATAGGCGTTACGCTTTCTGGAAACATACTTTGTTTCCTACGAAGTTTACACATCTGCTTTATTTTTTCTGAAACCTTTCTTTCCGTTTCTTGCGAAATCTAGGCATCGGCGCTATTTTTTCTGCAACCATCGAATTCGATCGGTAAAACGGTCTAGTGAGGACACGGTGAGACTCTCTCCTTGTCAAATTGAATAGCCTGTGCGGCATACAAAATAGAGAGAAAGAGGAAAACACGCAGTTCGCTTCGAACATAGCTAAGAAAACCCGGCGCGGCCAGACAATGGCGAAAACAAGCACAAGGGAGCAAACCAGAAGGCATGGTTCGCGACAGAATCTTCACATTCAACTAAAACATGTTTCCGTAACATCCCACATTTTCTCGCAGCAAGTACACTTGTCTCCTTGTTCGCTGAATCTTGGCTTATAACTACGCACTCTAAATAACGCGACCTTACTTCATGCAGTAGAATGCGTCAGTAACAATTATCATTAAGTGATGCTGTCCTAACTTTGTCTGTACCTTTCAACAGTTACTCACAGCCGTTTTTATGGGCCCAATAAGGGAGACATAGGGAGACTGAGGCTTGTCAGCTCAACCAAACCGGATGGAAATCAATGTGCCCCGTGGCGCCAATCACAGTCGACAGAGGTTTTGTGCAGATCGGACATTATTGTGATCAATCCTACCACCTCGCTTAGGTATTAGAGAAACCGAACAAAAATTCACACACTCCCTTATGCATTTCCTAAGACGGCACGAAGGCGAAAGCCACCTTTTTCTCAACCGACGGTATTAACCCCCCCCCCCCCCCTTCCAAAGAATGAAAAAATTGCTGCATACAGCATGGTTTTAAAATTGCCTCCGGAAATCGGAAGCTCGGGAAGTTTTCAGCAGCTCCTGCGTTTTTGCAGTGACTCCGGATTCGACGCACCTTATATCAGGCGAATTTCATGCGACGACGTGGTCGCGTGAAGTCACGTTACTTGATGTCATATTGACTGATGGCAGCACTACTTCTGTCTGGCGACCTCTGACGCCAAGAGGGCGTCATGGGTTGGTGTCACCACGTGATGACGAATTTTCACATCACTCCTGGTGACGCCGACGCTCACTTTTTTGCGTTTGTAGAGTCATCTAAGGCTTTCGCTCTAATGACAAACCCTATCTACCTTTCGCGGCATATTTACCATCCCATACACATGTCCTTGCCATTATTTCATTGACAAGCATCAAACATAGGCTTCTACCGCGTTGTGTCATTGAGTAGACGACTCAGAATGTGAATTTCAGGAACTGTCCATTGCAGTTCGTGGTAGGTTTGAGTGAGTGAGTAAGAACTTTATTTTGAGACTGGACGGAACCGGAGGCCCCGCTAGCTCAGCCAGGTGGCTCCACCCAGGATGGTGCCGGGAGGTTGAGCCTCTCGGCGATGTCCCGGGCCCTCTGGACGGCCAGGAGTTGGTGGTTGAATTCCGCGCTGCGCATGGCAGCCTTCCAGGAGGTTTTGTCTGGTAGTTCTGAACCCGAGTTAAAGGGGCACAACCAGAGCATGTGTTCAAAATTACAGTACTCGTGGTGACAGTGCGGACAGTGGGGTGAGAAATCCGGGTCGAGTCTATGAAGTATGGTTGGTGTGATGTAAGTTTTCATGTGAAGTTGCCCAAGTGTAACTGCTTGGCCTTTATTCAATTTAGGGTGTGGAGGGGGGGAAAACACTGCGCCCTAGTTTATGAGCTGAGGTGATCTCGTGAAACGAAACCAATGGATCCTTGAAGTCCATCCATCCCCGTTCACTTCCCCGTCTGAGAGGGCCGCTCACCGCTTGAACTTAAATGTGGCATGGTAGTAAAGGTTTAAGTTGCGCTGTAAACACAAACGGTGTTGAATGTGTGTGCGTTCCACGTGAGAACCGTGAAATACTCGTGCAGACATAGACATCACTAAAATCATTAAAAGAACATTTCGGAAAGCTCTCAATTCACGTAGCTCCCCAATTTTGGCGCCGGACGGACTGACAATTTTGTAAAAACTATTGCCCTATCTTTTACAAAAATTGATTTAGACAACTAATCGACTGTATAAACAGATTTTTAAACAGTCTATAGACGTTCTAAATCTAAACCAATTTTTAGAGAGTCTATAGACTTTTGTTAAAGATAGGAAAGCTTGATTTTGGGGAATAGGTTAATTGAAGGGTAACTGATGTGCCTGTCAGACAGCCTGTGTCGGGTTAATTCTTGCGGTGCGTCGTCAGCGCTTCGTCATCCACTATGGTACAAAGTAAGGAACTGCGGCCTTCGTATCAAGCAGCAACAACAGATGCGTTAACGTAACACAACCAGTTTCCTTTAAAAAAAAGAGTGCGTAAAGCTAAGCGTTCTGCTCTCTGTTAATTTGCATTGTGTTCTTTCCACAGATCGGAGCGGTACCTTTGAAGCAGCCGTGGAAGACGTGGACATTTGCGTGCTTTTCGGTATCCGCCGAAGGCGGCGAAAAGCCAGTGTTCGGATGTGCGCCGAGGAGGTCGACATGAAGAGCATCGTTGTTCCCACTGTGGAAGCAAAGGCCTTCGTTGGAGAAGTCGACGCCGCCCTTCACCACGCCGCAGATGAATTTTTCTCTAGAGAAGCGGATAGGCTCACCGAGGGCCTGCGTAAGGTTCTAAAAAACAGCGTCTTCAGCTGTGTTGGGCCCGTGTCTTAAACGAGATACTACAAAATGAAGGACACTGTAACCTCGCTGCTAGTGTTTTACAACTCCCTGACGGCGTGAAATTACTAATACATTTTAAGATCACCATTGCACATCATGCTAAGTTGTAAGTTCCTCGCATGGCAGGGCAAGAACTTTATTATGGTTCAGAGAAATTCCAGGCCGTGGGCAAACCCTCCCGGCTAAGTCGATGGCTCAACCCACGTAGGCACTGGAGCGCAATATAATTTAGAACGACTTTTGTAAATACCGTGCTGGTGATAAAAGATCAAGGATCACGCCACCCTTCCAGCATGTGGGACTCGAGCCTCGTAATATGGGACGTCAGAATGTGCTCGGCTGTGCCGTGAGAGGTCTGTTTTGTTTTCCACGTTTTGCTTTTCTGTGCCATAACATTATCCATATCTGCAAAAACTGACATTTACAAATTTTCACTGGCAAAACCTTTACAGCGATTGCCATTTCACTTCAACTTTCGGAACCCGAGCCCCTGGTTCGCAGCTTCACCATCCATTGCAGATGCAAAATTTTTCCGAGAGCTTAGGCTCTCAGCCGTGAACTAGAACTTACAGCGCAAATACACAAGACGCCCCACACAGAAAAGAAGACACACACGAGCGCTGACTATCAAAAGCTTTATTCTTTCATTTGGCAATGCATATATAAGCCCAAGGCATGTACATGCATTGACAGTTCAGGAATATGTACCAACTAGGCCCAAATGAAGTTTCATTTTAGGCTCATAGCCCCCCTCAGTATACAGGCTTATGGCAAATTTATGATAATGGCCTGTATCTGAACGACACACCCGATTCACCTAAAAGCTTTGCTGGGTAATGTGGTCTTTCGATTTCCGCGTAACCTTACAGTTCCCTCACTCTGAGCATGTCTCAGGCATTTCCAAACATAACCTCTTCTGTTGTGGGAAGCAAAATATCTGTCATAGCATGAATAAAAATACACTGTACGCCGAATAAGTGTCCCGGTTACGTGATATTGATCCTACGTTGCAGCAGCGATTTACTGCCAAGTGTTAAAATTAGTGTTACTTGGCAGTACTCACCTGCCGGTCACACGTGATCACTTCGCAAGGATAGCGCGTACCTGTTGCATACGATTCTAAACATTTTGACTTAAAACTTAAAAGGCTGACTTATCTTTCGTGCGTACCATGGAAAACTACTTCAATTAACTGACAGGCAGCTTTCCGATGTATTGAACACTCTTCATCCTTCTTTGAGCTCCGATTATGTGAGGTATTAATACGTGCCAAATTTCCTCAACTGTAACGGTAAAAAAATCTTTTCTTTTTGTGTGCGTGTGGCTCACGCTACCTTGCTCGGTGACTTTTATTGCTTTCAAAAGAGCTGATTCACAAGTGCGTCATAATCTTGCTACTATTACACCACGATGTGGGATGTCTGAAGTTCTTTTATGGATCGAAATAAATGGCCTGTCGATGTCGCCTACCCTCTTCTACGCTGTGACTGTGCCTTAGGAAAGTGGCGCGCGCTAAAACGAAAACAAGCTTTCGTATTTGACACCTATACGCAGCCGCTTTTCTCGCTGCTGCTTGTAATCGAGGAACGTTATCGATGACTTCGATAAAAGCACTACAGGACAAGCAAAATATCGACGCTAAGCTAGTGCGAAGGGTGTGAGAAGTGCGGCATCAGTTTTCCTGTTACGCGGGGCGGAAAGCCGCCGCCATGTGCAGACTCGGTGCATCTCGGTGTGTAGAGATCATAGATATTTTCTTACAGTACGACGATCAGAATTTTGGAATCGTTTAAATTTCCTCATATACACGCATCAACGTAATGTTGCCTCTCAGCGCGCTCTCACTAATCCTGTTCTTGACGTCAATTCTAACATCGACATGCTTCATCGCAAAGGTAGGACATCTTCATATCGTAATATTTCGTACTGGTATTATAGCGAGCCTCGGTTACGGTGGCTTCTTTCGCAAGATATGCGCGCCATGCACACTTATTCTGGCGAAAATTTCTGTATGCCTCATAAGTAATGTGTCGTGGTCACTAAACGGTACAAAAATTGGGGGAAGTCTGCACTAGGTGGCGCTAAGCTTGGCGCCAAGCCTAGCGCAACGGGTTATTTTGTGTGTTCGTCTCTGAATCCCTGTGCCATCGTGAGCGCTATAGCTGGTCTCGCTTGCCGTGCACGATGTTTGTCGTTCTGCATGAGGAACAAAGTACTCCATGAAGACGTCAGACGTTTGTTCAGTAGTTGCATACCTTCTCAAGGGCATGGCGTGAGGCTGTGCAAGGTTCTACGTGCGGAATGCCATCGCCAGATACGCCTCTACTACTACGACTACTTGCAAGTTCAGGTGGGCTTAGGTACATCTTCAGCGTGCGCTCATAAGCTGCTGGAATTCCGGCGGTTAGACAGCCGGACTACTGAATGGCTGTGGATGCAACAGATGCCGAATCTTCGCAGCCGCCTCTCAACAAGACGCCAGCAACCCAGATGCACGGTTGACATGACGGGTGGAGCAACGCACGCTATTCAAGTTATAGATGAGCTTTCACTGGATCCAAAATTTGCCGTTGAGCCAAACTGTACCGCACCAGAACTCCTCACTATGGTGAGGCAAGTGTCTCACCTCGCCACTGAAGCTGAAGAAGAGCGGTGCATATCCAAAGCCGTTGACGAACTGCAACGCTGCCAGCCAAGTCGATAAAAGCTTCTGCTAAAAGGTGTTGTGAGATGCCTTCAGGAACATTCGCTATGTATTCTACCTGCCGACAAGGAGGGTGGTTTTACCGTGCTACGCGTAGGAGTGTACAAAGGTAAGGCGCAGCAAGCGATTGACTCTTCCTTTGTTCAGCATGATGTATCATGAAAAAGTTACGGACTGATGCCATCGAAATTTTTAGCAACCGGAATCTTGATAACTTGCGTCTTAATGCAGCAAGCAGACTAAAGGATTGTTTGGAAATATTCTTCAGTGCCAAAAAAACACAAGGTGAATTTAGCACTGAGAGCTATAGTGTCGGAAAATGGCTCTTGGCAAAAATGTGTCGCTCCATTTTGCAAAACATTTGGACATTCTAAATAGTAATGACCCTTGTCTAAGCATAAGTTCTAAGGAAGTGCTGCAATTTGTGTCGAGCTGTGGCAGAGGTCTGAGGCCCTTTTCAATGCATATTAATTACTTATTTTATTCATTGCCGCGTGACCTGCTAATTAAACAGCATATATAGGATACCATCCACGAAGGACGCCATCAAAGCGAAACGTCGGCGCGAGGTCATCAGTGAGGCGTTTAGCGCCATCTTGCGGGCAATATACAAACTGTCGTGGCCTGGGAATCAGCTTGAAGGTCACAGTCAAGGAACCAGGCGTTTTCTGTGTTTGTGCTTGAATCAGTAAAGTTCGCGAAGGCTGCGTTCCTCTCAGGCATGGCTGGAGGCGCACGACCTGCGCGTAAACTTAGGTCTTTGCAGCGTGAAAAAAAGGAAAACGTCGTTAAAAGCCGTCTTTGTAAAAGGCAATGTACGGTGTCGCCTTGAAGTCGTAAGTGCGTAAAAGACATGGAATAACTTGTTCCATCCGTATTTAATCGCTCTCACAGCGCACATATTTCCCCGGCATAGCCTATTGCGGTGCACCGTTTAATTAATATCCCTGTTTTTCACAGTCAGTAGAGCAGTCATGTTTTCATAGTATTCCAGGTATTGCGACACTTTCGCAATGGCCGAAAAACAAAAAAGTGCGCGGTCGTACCATTCTTGAGACTATAATCGTATATCGCGGTGACGTAATGAGCACTGTTTCTCAAGTTCTCCGGTTTCGCTTTACATTATTTTTCACACTGGACAAATGACGCTTTCAGAGAACCACTACTGTGACCGGTTTCCTTCACAGAAACCAAATCCATTGAAAAATTAGCGTAATGTGAGCTGTCCTCTTTTCAGTAATCCTGTACGCACCATTTACTTTTTCTACATAGGTGAAGCCCTGCCCAGCTGTCCTCTTTTTTCGCAAATGAACAGAAATTGCGCATACCCATATTTTATGACTGAAACCCGGCAGACTCTTTCACTACCAACTTGACCTTCTGTTACACTGTTTTCTAGCGTAGATTGCACGTATTAAGGCGAAAGACTCAGATGCCTCATCGAAAGCGAAAATTGACCAGCGTCGCGCGGCGTCAGCGCCAGCACTAGTGGTGCAAAAAATCATCACGTGATGACGTTATCATATGAAGCCATCGTGACGTCACAGATCGCCATAATATGACGTCACGGGACGTTGCCGTCACATGGCACCGTCGCTTGGTCAAAAGTGGGTCGATCACGGAGGCAATGGAAGACCACGTTAGGTGCGCAAAGCTTTCGGTGGGTGGTGTGGAAGGACTAATACATGGACTGCGAAGAACAAGAAGACGGCATTCGCCTTCGCGTCACCTTTGGCGAATGCAGGAGGGACCCTGTGTGTTTTTCAATAGAAAGGTACTCCTCGTGAGTATGTAGCGGAAGAATTTTGCACAGCACATGAAAGATGGAACAATCTGATACAGTTGTACACAGATTAATCGAAGGCATTCGTTTATGTGCGAGGCGGCGTGGTTGAAGTTGCTTGGGAGCGCACAGTGTGACTACTACAGTTCGTCTCAGTACTAGCTACTGAGTGGTATGCTGGTAAGACATAACAATGAAGGCGCAAAAAAAACAGTAATTTGGACAGACTTCATAATTTTTACTCCAAAGAGCAAATCATGCTTCACACGTGTCATCGGTGCACTTCATATGAGATTGTTTAAGTGCAATAAAGCCCCTTCATATGCGATCTCGGTTGAGGCGGGGCCATTCTTTCCTTCTAAGCTCCAACCAACCTTGGCGTCTCAGTGTGCGTAATTCAAATGCTAGTGTACCGATCAGAGATGAGATTTAAGCTCTTTGAAGAGCCCTAACCTGAAAATGGCAACTTCAGTAGGAATCGAAAGGGGAATAATTAACTTCACCTCATCACAACCTGACCTTCGTGTATGGAGAACATGTTATCAAGGGCGCTTCATTGAAGTAATTCTCTGTCAAATTTGAACAAGGCGAACGCACGTCGTACAGATTTCGTTATTCGCAGAAGAGTAACGACCAACACACAATGACTTCTATTTGAATTTTGTAACTTGGTTGCTTTTTGTCAAACTCAAATAATTTCCCTATTACTACAACGATAATTACTTCAATCGAGTTGGGTTATGAACTACAAATATTGCATTTTTTCGTAAAAAACATGCGAGACCTTCCATTTATATCTCTTTTTTCGTTTGTGAAAAATTAACATAAGTATACATTTTCGTTCCGTGTCCGCATATGAAGGACATAGACAAAAACACCTTCCCCTTATTCTATTATTTACGCCTAACACTTCACCCAATGTTAACTTTTGTAGATGAGGCACTGGTACGTCTTGCTGACGTGACAAGCTTTTTAGACTCAGCTGATATTTAAAGAATACGAGATTCTAGGTTGCATTCATTGCATTTATTGACCTTCAGTAAATTATTCTTAACTCTTTAGGTCAATGCTTGAATACTTTGGTGAAAATAGCCTGAAGTTCGTCTTTTGCGTTGGTCTTGTAGATGTTTTTTTCATGACATGACCAAGCACTGCAAGTAGAATCTGTTCTGACCAGATATACGTTTTCTGACCCCAGGTCCATATGCATAAATAGTTCACTCCGGGAGAGGGTCCCTCAATTGCCCTTTTCGCCGCAGCTATGAAACGCAGAAAAATAATTAGGAATGATGTAGCTGGCCGGAAGTTTAACAGCACGAAGTTTTCAAATGCGATGCCCAATGCGATGTCGAACTATGAGATTTACGAAGGTAAGTTATTACTTAGGCAATAAATTCTTAATGAAACGGCTAAACGCTGAGAACAGCCAATAATCACCGGTATATGCGAAAACTACTAAAACGATGTCGTCATTGGCATCTTCGTATCTCATTGCATGTATTTTTAATTAGCTTGGCCCCAGTTAGCTGAGGTACTATCGGCGTCAAATAAAACGCGAACAGCAGCAAGCATTCGAAACGGCATAGTGCGCGCCGTCCAGTTATCACCATGGACAGGCGCGTACCCGCAGTGGTGACCACTGGAGTGCGCGCACTATACCGCTGCTAAGGCTTGCCGCTGTTTGCGTTTCATTTGACGCCGACCGTACTTTGCATAAACCCCTTTCCTCCCACATATTGCATAAAAGCAGCCTTTGGGGGGGAGTTGGCCCCTTGAGCAAAGAGAGACTAGACGCAGAGTCATACTGTACCTCGAGCAAATGCTCCATGGAACTCGAACCGTTCCTTACATTCTTCTTTCGACCCACCGTGGTTGCATTCCACCTTGGCACCTGGCGTGTCGCACTCCTAAGCTCAATGACGTTGGTTTCTTTCGCAGCCACGGTGAACTAATTCAGACGGGAGCGAAGTTTAAGAACACCATATCCTCGGAAATTAATCCTGAGCTTCACGGTAAAAGCGGCAAAACACAAAAAAAAACAACGACGATACCAGGAGAACGACACAGTACAGGCGCTGATCAAAAAGATCATAAAGATCCACCAACTAGCCCAGTTATGCACGCTATTGCAATCCTGAGCGTTTCGTTACCCCGTACCTCATGAATCACATCCTGCTTTTGGCATGCAACACAACCGGAAAAAAGTTAAATAGGTCGTTCTTTCTCCATCTCCGTATTGATCATCACCCGCGGTAACCTATGCAGATGCCCCGTGAGCTCGAGGCAGTGAATTCGATCCTGCCGACTGCGCCACGGTGGAGAAACACAGCATCACTCGTGTACGCACATACATTTGCACGTTGAACCGCAGGTGGTCGAATGGAATACGCAGTGTTTAAGTATAGCATTACTTGTCATTGGATCGTGCTTGCGGCGCGTAAGACCATTGCTCTCAATATAAAGAAAAGGAAACGAGCAAACGGTATGAAACAGAAGCATCACTTTTTGTTAGACTCCGAGCATATGTACTGTAGCACTTATATCATTCACTGTCCCCCATTCGCAGCACTATGGGTAAGCGTCTGTTCGGGTGCTTTCATTGCTTTTTCTGGTCCATTCGCTCAGCGATTTCTTACAGAGAGAGACTGTTTGAATTATGCGTGTACGTCGATCACCCCGGCAGATGAATGCAGTGGTGGCACCGGCTGCGCTGATGAAAAAAGCAATCGCTGACACCTGTTCTCGCATGCTACACGGCACTTGAATCAAATATGGACGAGTGAATTCTCGCCCACATTGCTCATTGCTCATTGACTTTGCCCAGAGGGTGCTGCGAAAAAAAACAGCGCCTCCGGCGCCCTCATCGCAGCCCTGGCGCTAACAGGGTAGTGCAAAGGTAGAGCACTGCACGGGCCGGGATTTTTGGCCCGGGCCCGGCCCGGGCCCGGAAGTTGTTTAAACTTAGCCGCCCGAGCCCGGCCCGGTGATTCAAAGCGAGACCCGGGCCCGGCCCGTAGCCGAGGAAAAAATTTGCCTACCCGGCCCGGCCCGGCCCGACCGCAGATCGGGCCCGACCGAGGCCCGAGCCATTAATCTATGTGGTGTTGCCCGAACACGAAATCGACAAGGTGTTTTAAGTGACATATATGATATATCTACGCTTTGGTGGTGCATGCTTCGCTAAAAACTATACTTTAACCTATGATTATTTTTTGTAAAAAAGGGCTCACGGTGAAAACAGCTGAGCTGATATACTTGATGCAATGAATGTTTTCTGGCAGTGGTACACTGTACCTACTTCTTCTGCAAACACTATGGGGATGCAATCAAGGCTTGGACGGACACCCGTCTGGTCCGGAAGAATCATTGAATAAAAAGACGAGGACACCGACCACAAGGGAGTGAAAATGCGTTGACGTTGCGGGACCCATAATGAGAGCCTTCTTCACAATCGTTGTGAACAAGGCTCCCGTTCTGGGTGCCGAAACGTCAACGATGGGGATCATCAAGAGCGTTTCGCCGCAGATATTGTAGCAAGGAAAGTGATTTGCAGCATGAGTTCAGTTTCAATACATCGCGCAATAAAACCAGATGACACAAGGAACAGAACGCTCTCTTCCGTTTGTTTACATTGCGGTGAATTAAAATTTAAAGCATGCTCTAACGACAAAGCCAATCGTGCACCCTTCATGATATGTAGCGCCTGTCTTCAGCATAGTAGCCCCTTGCCACAGCATGAGAAATAGAGAAAGAAAGCAAAAATCATTACATTCTTGTAACTACACTAACATAGACAAAAATTATAATGAACCGAGCGCACCACGTGTACTTTTAGAAATACGTATAAGCAGCCGAAACGAAGAAAAAAATATTTGTCATAGCATTCTTTTCATCTATCCCACCGCTGCTAGTATATACACTCTAGCAGTTGTTTGTGGCATATTTTACAGCTTGTTTCTTCACATGTCATTGAGCAAAAAAATCAAATTATGCGCTGTTGCATCACATATCCTGACGCCCTAAAGTTTCTCGCACTGCTTACGCTAGCAGGGGAGTACATCTGCCTTGCGAATTGTGAAGGCGTCGCCAGTCGTTGCTTTTAACTTCCACCCCTGGAGTAAATTTAGGATGTCTCTGCGGACTTCTGCACAATGAACATAGGTGTTCAGCTCTTGCCTTCATTTCTGTCGTTCCCGAACGTCGCGCCGGTCTTCAATGTCATCTATAAAACTCCTCTTTGAGCGTTTCTCGTGCAGTTTTCAGCAGTGTATGTTAGGCATGTTCTGCACCGCGCCCTCTTGTTTTTTTTCCATATTATAATGGTGTACGCCTTCCTAACGATGTTGCACTGGTATAGAAGGTGATCATTGGACTATGCGACTGACAGGAGGAGGACGAAGAGATCTCGATCTATTTTCAGGGTTTGTTCCAGTTTGGTAATACCTGGCGCGAATAAGCTTTTCGACGCTTACTCATATGGTTCGAGGTAAAGGGACATCAATCACATGGCACGGAATTCGCAATTGTCTTTTTTCAAGCCAGGCATTTCGTAAGCAAATATACTTTGCCCAAGGCCTTGTTTAATGGACCTATGCTCTGCACATTCCAACGTTGTTGCGGCAGTATCATGTATCTCTCGCACTATATAGCGCAGGGGTCTCAAACACGCGGCCCGCGGCCCGCACACGGCTGCCTTCGTCCGATTTTTTTTCTTTATAAGTACTTACTTAAGCTACATAGGCATGACAGGTCTAAAGCATTTTCTTGTCACACGCCCCATGCGTCCACCATGCGTTCTACATAGCCGTGAAAGAAAAGTCTATATTTCAGAATCGGCGTCCAGATTTTAGTCATTTTGGAGATAGGTATAAATATGTTGTTGGAATCTCGCCACCAAATTCCTTTCAGAAATGACCGATATATGAGATATGGGAAATGTATTTCAAATGACAAAATCAGGTGACATTTGGTACAACCTATTCCGCACCCCCACTCCTCCTACCCCTTGCCCTGGCCTTTGCGGAACTAAATTTTCGTGAATGCAGACCGTTAGCTGATGCGAGTTTGAGACCCCTGCTATAGCTGAACAAGACGAAAGCTCAAACGCTAACAATGTGGGCGCACAAGGCAGGCTGTGCATATACATCTCGCGTGACATGACCACTGGGAGCGGTGACAGAGCCACGGAAAACAAATGCCTTTATAGGGATCCTATGTAACGAGACTCCGCGCAGTTCTTTCGTTTTAGTGGAGGGCTGGAATATTCAAAATCGTTTCCCAGCTTTAGAGCTCTTGCGATGATAAGTTATAAATTTATTATATTACCTTAATTACTGTGATCACAGAATACCATTTGGGATATAAATTAATAAAGAATGCGAATAAAGCCCAGAATATCCAGATGTTAACTATGTAAGCGTCGGGCCTATTTACTTTTAGCTCGCCCGTTTCAGATAAATCAAGTAGCCCCATATATGCAAGAAGCAAAAGAAGTTCAATACTTGTCCATCATAGAACTCCAAATAGCTTGGCCCCACAAAAAAGAACCATGTTTTTTTCGAGATAAAATGTGAAACATATATGTATGAGCAATTTCTCTAGAATAAAGTTAAAGGGACACTAAACAGAAGAATAATTTTTTTGATTATCAGTAAATTACTGTTTTACAATTCCAAAGTAACCACGCTCGCCGTGACAAGACTTCGTAAGCGCGGAAATGCGGGTGGCGACGCCACCTTGAAATTCGCGCAGCAGAAGTCGTCACGTTATAGATTCTGACGGCGTCTACTGGGGCCTACGTATATCCTAATCGGTAAAAATGAAGTAAATTGACCTCTGAGTAGCCCATAGACTTAACATACCACGTTTCAGGAAATTTTGAAGATCCAGTGCCCCCCAAAATACGACGAATACAGTTTGAAATCCGTGACGCCACGCGCGGAGATTACAGCACGAAATTCTAAAATGGAACTTTGGCCTTGATTTTTTCCTGTCTGAATAAACTTACGGTGGTGAAAGGAATGAGATTCAAATTCTCAGAATACACATTATTAGTCTAAACCACTGCAGTGTTTCACTTTCGTGTCTCTTTAGGAATCGAGAAAAGTCCAGGCCCGGCCCGACCCGAGCCCGGCACCTCAAACCCGGGCCCGGCCCTAAGCCCGGAGCTTCAGGCCCGAGCCCGGCCCGGGCCCGCCGTGAAACCTACTTTACCCGGCCCGGCCCGGCCCACGGGCCAGGCCGGGCCCGGGTTTTCGGGTAGGCCCGAGCCCGTGCAGTGCTCTAGTGCAAAGAGAGCCGTCCGCGAGCAAATGGGCACAGGTCACAATAGAACCATCTTTTCGTTTGTGTCGTGGCGCGATTTCTCGAAAATTAAGAACCTGGAAAGCTTCTGCCAATCTTACGCTTCAAGAAAGTAGCAAGCTCATCAAGGCGAACTGCGGGTACACTACAAAAAAAGTTAGTTATTTGTTCGTGCTGCAGCTCGCAAACATTAGCGAGCATTGCACAACATCGAGTTTGAGGCAAGCCCTCGAACGTGTGTTCCTTAGCGCCTAAATAGCGAGGAAGTACATACATGATCAATTTATCTAGCGATCTTACGATCAGCGCGGCTTAGATGTATGTGATGCAGGGCGGCATAGAGCTCGCTTCATCACATACAAATGGCCAATGCGATTTCTGGCTTTCAGTTGCGTTCTCCCTTTACTTATTCCTTGCTGCGCGTTGGACTTTTTTAAGTGCGGAACACTTTAGGGGCCCTGGCTGTCATATGCTGTCAACATCGTATGCTGTAGTAGCTTGGCGTATCACAGGGCAAAACCACATATAGCATAGCCACTTGAGCGTACGCTCACACCAACGAGAAGTCGTCTTTCTCTTGTTGTTCGAGCGCCTTGATGATGATAGGAAAAAAATGAAATAAAGAGGAAAAAACACAGAAAAGCTAAAAAAGAGAAAACGAAAGAGAGGAGGAAAGAAAGAGAAAGCCGAAGAGAAACAAAGAAGGCTGAGAAACAAAGAAGCTTCCTTCAGGCTGGGCATCACAAGAATGAAACTGCCTTAATTTTTTTTTGTAGGCATTCTCGAATGTTCTGTTAATGGTTGCCTTCCGTTTCTGTCTGCTGCAGATGGGGATACGTGCATGTCCACTTTCGCGGGGTACAACCGAAGGCAAACCAAACTTGAAGGTGGTCACGAGCAACATTTTGCGATTTACTTGCATGACGCACGTGTTAGCATTTGCTCGTTAAAAACGCAACATTGAGCTTTCAAAACGTACGTACGCGATGCTGTGCGATAACCTCCATATGGGATTATGGGAGGTGACGGTGTGCGTGATGTTTATCACCCGTCTTCAGTCTGCCTCTGGCTGCTCACGTCGTGTTACACTGCGAGAACCACGGTCAGGGACTCTGCTGAGCTTCGTAGTCACGGTTACTACGGTCACGGCCGCTAGACATTATCGAGTGGCCGTATCACGGTTTTCCGTTACGACGGCGCAGAACAATAAGAGAAGACCCACATTATTACACTTTCTATGCGACCGGCTGTGAAGAATACGAGTAATTCGCCTAAACGACACGTTCCACGGCCCGTATCCGGCACTCTCACATTTCTGCTCCATACGACAGCTATGGAAATGGGTAAAATTTAACGTCATTATTCAGTCCCTTACGTCTGTGCCAATTCACAAGGCACGAGTGTATAGCGTCGATTGCGGCGTTTATTCGTAGTGCACGGAGTTGTCGCGTCTGTTTTCGCCGTCGTTCTGGCGGCTGATCCAACAAGCACTTCGTGGTAGTTCGGTGGTGCGTCCGAATAGCGGAGACAAATTCATAGCTCTCTTTCTGAGTGTTAAATGCGAAAACACACGCAATGTTAAGCTCAATGGTTGTTAACGCGATAGGCTTTAAAGCGGTCGTTTCGCAGAAATGCGGGCGTCGGTGAAGGCGTCAGCGTCGTTGGTTGTGAGCGAAAAATCAGCGTTGTCCGTGAACGAACATGTGTCCTCGAGGTGGAAGTTTGGTGTCGGGAAACATGTTTTTGTGTTTTTTTTTTTGCTTTTTTTGGCGTGGGGGGTGGGGGGGGGGGTTCTGGCATCGCAAATATGGTGGCTGGCCTACCCCGCCTGTGCGTTCCTTGAAACTTTCAGCTGCCCTACGATACCCAGACGTCACACGAAGACTCTGGTTGGTCACGTCGTCGTGCCTACCTTCCACGATGCGGACGAGGGTGAAGGGATGAGTGGATGAGTCGTCTAAAAACAAGGCATTTTGTTTACATGCCTATATCAGGTAACAGAAAGCAGAGCACACTCACCGAGCACCCAGAATATTTCCTTAGAGGTCCCACCTCTATATCGCTTGCTAGGAGGACTGCTGACATGGATATTATCCAACATGCCAATTTGCCAAGCACCCGTTAACTTACTGCGCCTCCAAGGTGAAGTTTAATACAACGAATTTCCCACAAGGCAAGCCAATTTGCGGGTTTCGATTGGTAGACTCCTTCCACAGTCAACCGAACACCGTCTCCACTGCGAATAGGCTACTGTAGGCATTCTATTCTTCCAGCCACTACGCGCCAGTAATAGTCAGATACAATAAGACCACTGATTGTCGGTATCGGCTGGTCTAGAAGTTGGTGCTCATTTCTGACAAGCATGTTGCATACATGCAACTGTCCGAGATCTTGCCCGGTGGATGGAGACATCACGGTGCAGGCTTCTAGTGCCTCCAGCGTGTTTACTCTGATTTCGACGTGATTAAAACCATTCGGTTGATTAAGTTTGGCGCTTCGACATCTGTAATGGCGACAATCCTCGTAAGTGTCATACATCACCACAGACAGGTGTTATGTCCCGAGATAAGGCAGGTCAAGCCTTGTGGACCTGTCGCGTCGAATGAACGTTCTCTGGAAGCCGGTGTCACGCAGTATACAAAGAATTGAGCCTTGCGTAGGACCAAACTGTAGCCGTATGCATGCGGACAGATGGGGACGTGTGAAATCTGGGAAGAGCAGTTGCCACAGGCAAGTTGTCACATATCGCTGTGCTACGGTTGACAAGTCCATTGGCAAGCCGGCGATAACACATGGTGCAAAATGCGGGAAGATGGCGCAATGTGCCGGAAGGTAACGCTCCGAGCAGTACTTGCACTTGAACCCCCAGTGTTGCGGCACCTCTGCGACGTGTTCTCCTCTGCCATATTTACAGGTGACAGTTTTTGTTAATTATATAGTTCCTTACTTCGTCGGATGATTAGTGTTGTTCTTTTGTTGCTTGTACTAAAATATTTACCCACTGCTGCTAAGTCTCGAATTCGAGACAGCAGTATTTGTAAATAAATAAATAAATAAATAAATAAATAAATAAATAAATAAATAAATAAATAAATCACGTTTTGACGTTGCAATCCTTCATGGCGTGGTCGTGGTGATCGCACAGTATCAGTTTGGTTGGTAGTTCGATGCAGCTACTGCGGCGAGGTCTAATGCTGACGGTACAATCGGTGGTACAATGGCTTGGGCTCGCTCGTGTCTCGCGGTGGTTGTTTTCCGTAAGGAACTTGAGCGGGAGCTTTCTTCTCCGCTCTTGAGTTGCATGACATTTCGTGCCTCCTCTTGTCATGATCTTGGAATAGCTTTCTCGTTGGCCCCAGTCTCACTCACGCGTTTACGGAAAGAATGACTTTATATTTCGGTAGAGATCCCATAACAACACGGTGCAGTACGACCGCGTATTCTGATGTTGGAACTCCGAGGCTCTCCAGGCAGCTCGCGCGGAACTGCACCTCTACGTAGATTTTCCGCAGCTGCGGCACCTGGGAAGAGCAATCAACGGGTACGGCGGGAAGCAAACGGTAAAATTGGTTGTCAACGATCACGGTATGACGGCTGAATCGCTCCCGTAGTATCTTCACATCAACGGCGCATTTAGCTTCCGCTAGGCGCACACCTTCAATTGCACGCTTCGCTATTCCGATTAAGTATATATACAATCTTAAATACAAAAACGTTTTTATGTCAGAGAGCTCGCAACTGTGAATTGTAACTTCAAATTGTTCCCAGAAGCCCTCCCATTAGCAGAGTTCATCAAAGCAAAGTGGTATCTGCAGTTTCAGTACGGCATCGGCTTGTATCATTGCCCTGAACTATTTTTGAATGGAGACGCACTGGGAAGCGGTTTCGCTTACAACGCTTCTTATCACGCCCTCTTTGGGCTCTGCAGCAGAATTCACAAGGAAGCGGACCCGGCTGATGCCGTGATGAATATTTTCGTGGTACTCCAGAGCTACAATAGATTGCACCTAATACTTGCCACCATCGTTCATGTTCTCGGTCATCGTTGTTGAGCGCTGCAAACGCCGAGTCCGTGACCTGCAGAGAATCCAAACTAACTGGCAGGTCGGACGGTGAACGATGCACGGTTGTAGGGCTTCAGTGGCGGACGAGATGAGCTTTGTGGTAAAGTGTGTCCCAGATAGGAACGAACACGTGGTTGCGGTCACCATTCCCCATTTTGGTAAAATTTACTGTATTCCTAGGTATTAGACACAGAAGAATGGCTTCGAAGTTAGTGTTGTGAACAAAATTTTGTTCCCCTAAAAAATATATATAAATGTTGGACGAAAAAGACAAGAAACACTTTCAGAGTATTTTGTTTATCTTACTTGTGGAAGGACCTTTTGAAGAAAAAAAATCACGAACATAGCAAACTGCACGAAGTCCTGTATTTCAGGAATTTATTGCTACAGTCAAGTTAAACTGCGCACAATCAAACTCAGTAAATATTGACTTTAATATTTGATCTTTCTGTTAAAACACCCTTCATGGTTTTATCGCCCTTCCTTTTATTTCAGGAATTGTGTTGAAACGTATGTAGTTTACCGCAAACGCCAATGTTTGAAACAGCTCTCTCAAAAAAGGCCATTTTCATTTTAAAATAATTTTCTGATTGAAGTCAAGCACGTTATTTATCATTCTGCGTAAGAAAAAACTTCCTTTATTTCGGTTGCAAACAAGTTATAATGCGTCACATGTGACCAAGCCAGCCCTGCAGCCACCCGGTTTTTTATGTGCTATATATAGGATGAAAGTTGTTCAAACTAATTGTACGATGCATAATCACAAAGCAGCTGCGCCACAACAACAAATGCACGGCCAGGTTGCACGGGGCAGCAAGCACTGTCTTGCGATCAGCCGCTTGGTAAACCCGCAGCTATGGCCGCTCGAGGCTGTGGGCGCTGACGTTGCATGAGTGCCGCTTTTACTGCGAACGAGCTCCCCTTGCGCGTGTAAACTACGCTCAGAGGACGTATGAGAATAAGGAATCTGAGGTTTCAACCCCCCATTCCAAAAACAAAGCTTCTGGCTATGATACGACTATTGCGTTATGTTTCAGGTGATCGGTATATTAATGCGCTTGTTCATCAGTTATTACTCGGCTGTGAGCTTTCTCGGTTTTGTGATATCGCATGACAGGGAGCTGACTTTGGCGCAGACCGAAAATTTTGGGACCATTAGTGAAGGCGTAACAGAACGAAAGGATGCAGTTTCAGAAACACATTGCATTGTATTCTACCTGATCGTGGATAGTCCACTATTATGCGGCAAGACGTTTTTTGCGGTCTTTTCACAACAAACAAGCGCTGTAGGCGTGGCCCTAAAGTCAAAGCGGTAATTCGGGCTAGTTGGTTCTGTCCTATCTTGTCTGTGACCTCTATTATGTGTGTGGCTTTAGTTTTCGCGCGACCGAAATTTGTGCCCATCGAGCCGCAATAGCCAGTGGGACTCTGGACGAGGGGCTCTACCCACAGTAACCGAACAGCCTTACATTATTCAAGTTTTTTGTGTCTACCTACAGAGCTCAACCATTTAAAAGGAGAGCTAGTGTCGGATACGAAATAGAAACAAAACGCTACAGTTTTACGTATATGGTCCAGGTTTTAGGGAAGCTTAGTATTCGCATATCAGAGTTGAGGGATGCCTTTAAATGTGGTCAAGGTGGAGAGGCGAGCCTGAAGGACGTGTCTGATTGCCACTGTTCTCATTGCATTACATAACATCTACGTGCACATCCATTACAACGGGTTCTATAAATCACAGTAATTCTTTTCAGGCGGCGTCGTACGAGATCAACCTACCTGGTGAGAGTTCATTTCAAACACCTGAGTTTTATGTCAGTAGTTGATCGCTGCATAAAACCCCTATTATCCAAATGTTTCTCGCAGGATGCGGGCGCTCGCGGACACTAGGGAGGGTAATCAACGGCAGCGTTGCTTCAAAACTGAATGTACCTTGGGTGGTGAGAAAACACGACACGGCACAATCTGCCTTCTCGTTTCTTTGAGACTAATTTGTTTCGCATGATTCTCTGAAGCTGTTCAGGAGTGGTATTTGAAGTAATGGGTATCATGACAGGGCAAATTTTTTTAACCGGTTTGAAATCAACTTGCTTTAAATGTAGCAAAAACGAAAGCTCTGATGTTTCATCCTCGCCATAAGGAATGTCTCACATATCCGCAATTTATTAATGGTACATCAGATGGAAACGTTCAGTCCTTCAAAACTCTAGGCATCTATTTTTCTGCTACAATGTCATGGGATGCACACATCAATTTTCTGGTTAAAAAACTTTCACGGACTATTGGACTTCTGCAGCGAAACAGTGCAGTGCTTCCGGTTACCGTAAGTCTACTCCTTTATAGCTCGCTCTTCTCTTCTGTTCTGAACATTGGTGCTCTTGTGTGGGGCACAACCACAAAGTCCAATATTATAAAGTTATTCCTGCTGCAAAAGCGAATTATCAGAGTAACTTGTAAGATGCCCTATTTGTCACACACAGCTAAATTGTTTGGCAAAATTATACGTCGTAAAACTTCCATCACTTTACGAGTACAGACTTTCGCGTTACTACAAACTATCCACCAAAAACCAGGACAACGTTTTGCAAAACTTAACAAATCTTAAAGCAAAGTCATTTGCATACAACACCCGTAATCCAGAGCAGTGGGAAGTCGCACGGTGTTGAACAAACTATGGGAAGCAAATGCTCCGTTACCAGGTACCCTCACTCTTAAACCGGTTACAACAAAATAAGGGCGTTGAAATTACAAACTTAACATTAAAAGAGCTTCATAATATGTTTATATAAACAGCCCACAACATTGTCCATATTCTTACACTTTTTTACAAAGCCTTTCACTGTTCGCACTGGTTCATATATGTTGCCTTATTTCACCATTGTTACTTTTTTACATAATGTTGTTTCACCAAGCTAAAACGTTTCACGCAAGTTTCCTGTTACATTCTGCCACACAATTGTTGAACAATCTTCCAATAGCCTATTTCATTAAGTATTGTGTACCTTGTTGCTCAATGCGTGTTTTTTTTTCTCTTATATATTTTCCTACGCACTGTCTGTTGCCGTTCTAAGGGGGCTGTCACGTTGTCAAGCTGCTCACGCAGCAGCTTTTTGTGACAGCTCCTATCTTTCTTTCCTCGAAAGACAAATAATTGAATTGAACTGAATTGAATTGAACCGTGGAAGTAGCGTAGCGTATTTTCTCTTGAATAGGAGAATGTACCCATTTTCTACTTCCAGGCTATGTTTTTCCTTGCAATACCCTTTGCCAAACTCATGGCAGCCTAGCTTCTTTTGCAAAGAGTGCTTAAAATGTAGTCTGCGTTCGTTGTGATGCGGAAACCTTGTACCTGGACCTCATGAAACCATTCTGTGTAAAAGAAAAGTCCCAACATATCGACCTATAGAACTGTGCCTTCATTTGAACGATAGCAGGTGCCGCCACCAACTGGGCGAAAGCTTAGTGTGGAACAGCGCACTTGACGCTTATCGTAAGAAGTGTACGAGCTGGTGCTCACGACGCGCAAAAAATAATGTACTCAGCCGCGTGCCTTTTCAACAAGTCAAACTTTTTTGGTCTACACCACTGCTAGAGAGCGCAAACAACTTGTGCGGCCTCATGTAATCGCAATAATAATTATAGCAAGTACCTCGGTACAAAGAGTGGATCGAAGCCGAGACCTCACGGCACATTTGCAGGAGCTCTTCGTGAATGTATTCACTTGCGGTAGTGCACCTGCGGCATTCGCGCTACCGGAACGTGTTCTCTGATGGTACTGCGGGATGGTGCAGATAAAAATTGCAGGCAAACGAAAAATCTTCATATTGTTCCAAACATTATATTGTCAGAAACTGTGCACTTGCTGTGTGACTGTGATTATATAGTTACGGAAAATTTAGGCATGTAATCTTGCATTCTCTGCTTACCCAAACATAAATATAAATACATAATGTAAAGGGAATAGCGGTAGGCGTCCTTGAGTTAAATATGCGGACGGCATATTTGTAAAGATCTGCTGGTCTTTAACTGAGGTGAAGGACACGACACTCAATATAATGCATGACGGCAGCATGGCAGTATTATAGTGAATTATTGAAACGTGTGGCTGACTGGCGTGTTGTAATGTGTTTCTTTTAGTTTACCTTGAGTTAACCGTGACCTCTAGGTGCATGTGGTCGGAGCCAGGCTGGAAAATCGCCGTATATTTTGTGGTGGAAGCATCATTACAAGGGACACCATCCTGACGGCCGCCCACTGCGTTGTGTCAAAGTAAGAACTGTTCCTTCTTAACAGCAATCTCAAGATCCACACATTAAAATTAACGCGTTGCGGATCGCTTTGAAACTAATTTAGTTTTCTTTCTCGAAAAGTGTTGTGGCTAAAAGAATATGCTGCATTAAGACATGACAAATTTCGGCCATTTGGTGTTACGCAAAAGAGTAACTTGTTAAGAAGTCTCGAGAACTTTTTGCCATTGTTGGGCAAACGGGCAAGGTGTACTTTTCCCCCTGGAATAAGGAAATGAACGTGTACTTTTGCAGATAACGGCAATGTATAAAGCAAGCCGTGAGTTCAGGAAATTATGGACCCTTCAAGTGATGAGAGATTGTTGAACAGAAAATGTCGCCGGACGTAGCGCTTCGACAAGAGGACATATCTCAGGCGATGACTTGTCTCCGTCTGCCAACTAACCGACGATAGCCTCCGCTTTTTCTCGAACTTCTCTTTTGTTTTATTATACAATGCCTCATCATTTCCAAATCACGATCTCGGTGGAATTTTCAATAACTTTGAACAGAGTACGCCAACTCCAATGTACGTAAATTTGTTATTTTTTTTTACTGCTCGGGTATCGAGCATAGGAATGCTGTGTGCGCTATGGCGTGAAGCTTCCTTTCAGCGACGGAAACGAATGCCGTCACTGCGTGCTTTCAGCTTTCGAAAGCAGCGAAACGGCGTTTGTGTTATTTCTATCAAACATTTATTGTAATTTTTGTAAATATTTATTGTAAATATTTACTATAAGTTTCCAATTTAATATATATAACTCCTATGGGATCTATGAAAGCTATTTACCATCTCCTCAGTGTCACTGCAAATGAAATATAGCAAAAGAAAGGAGGGCTATTGTAAGCTTCACTGACGTTCTTTGTCTGCTTGTACTTGAGTATTTTCTAAATGGGTACTGCGTGGAATTTAGGGTAAGTAGCAGTTTTCTGATTTGAGTGCACAATAGCCAGTGTCGTTGCGAGTTATCAACTTCGCGTCTGGCTGTGTGGGCTTGTCACACGAAAAAGGAGCTTAATTGGGGGGAACAGTATATGAGTTGCGCCCTTGGAAATTCAATGACACTTCCTGGAACGCAATCATCCAACCTATATAAGCGTTGCGTAAAGTACCTCCGGCATGCTTCCGCTGCTTCTGGGGCTATTTCTCACACGTGTTGCGCGAGGAGTGATGTTTGCTTATGCTATTTAAAGAAAAGATGATAGTATTTCATACTTGTGGTGCCAAGCCTGAAGGAAGTGCGGAGCTGGGTAGCCTTTCTTGTTTCTCTTTAGTTTTATCTTTCTTTCTTTCTTCCTGTTTCCCTTTTATTCTCTCATGTCTCAGTTTTTTTTCAAGGAACTTTTGTCTCTGTTTCTTGCTATTTCGTTCTCTCTCGGTGTATTTCTTTCTGTCTCTCTTGCTGTTTTTTTCCCGTTCTTTCTCTTTCTTGCCTTTCTTTCTCGCTTCCCTTTCCTTTCTCTTTCTCTCTTTCTTCCTTTCTTTCTTTCTCTTTCTCTATTTCTTTCATTTTTTCTCTTCCTTTCTCTCTCTCTGTCTATGCTATTCTTCACGCTATCCTGTCCTCCTTCACCGCTCACATCACCGCTGATTCGTGGCGGGTGAACAGAAGTGGTCATCGTCATGAACTAGCACGCGCTCCCTTTCGACCTCTTCTTCCTCTTCCTCCTCTCAATCTTTTACTTCGCTCCCAGAACACGTGCGCTGATTTGTCCGGCGTGATATCAAAATAACCTCTGATGGGCAAGGGAATGAGTCCAGAGATAGAGAGAGAGAGAAAAAGAGAGACAAAATACAGAAAAATATTGAAAGAAAGATACACAGAAAAAGTCTCGGCAAAATAATTCCTTGGCGTGGCGGTATTAGAACCCACATAGCCACTATCAGAAAGCGAGCATGGTAACAACTCGGCAATCCAGGCACGTTAGCAGGGCTTAGCATATATTTGTGTAGTACAGTATAGCAAGGGGTAGGGAAAGAGAAGTGAGGGCGAGGGGAGCGAGGTGAGGGTGAGGAGGCAGGAAAGGAGGAAGGGGGGAGAGTAAGGCGTAGCATGAAAGAATGATAAAGAGAGAAGGAGAGATAAAGGAAAGGCTAGAAGAGAAATAAAGACATAGAAATAGACAGAGAGAGAGAGAGAAAAGGATAGAAAGAAAGAGGAAGGAAGCGAGAAATAGAGAGAGAAAGAGTGAGAAAGAAGGAAATAGATAGAGAGATAGAAATGAATACAAATAAACGGAGCAAATGAAATAGAGAAGAAAGAGAGAGAACAGGAAAAAAGAAAGAAAGAGAGGAAGAAAGACAGAGACAACTAAAGAGAAACAAGGCAGGTCGCCCAACTCCGCACTTGCTTCGGGCTTCACACCGCTCGCGCGAACCTGCCTTAATTTTGTCTGTTGGTACGTTCTGCACCTTTCATCTTTTCGACCCATGTTGTTCTATTAGGCGTGATAAAGACACCTACCAATCCGCACGGACCCCTTGTCCCCGCGCTAAGAGTAACCTAACGATAACCTTTCGCCTCAAGACAACGTCGTTCATGATGCAATAGAGAGCGAGAGCTTGCTCGCTAGGCAGACCGAGCAAGCGTATATTACGGCTGGATTTTCCTGGCAGTGCGTTCCACTGGCGAGCGGCAAGGTGTCGAGCTTTCCAAATAATCTTGTAAGTGCCTATTAGTCTAACCTTTTGCTGTTGTTTGTCTACTACTTGTTTCCTCTCGTACGCGTTCAGTCCTGCTAGGTGAGTACGAGTGTATTTGTGCTGAAGACAGGTATATATGCCTGAAATACTGGGCTTCCAGTATTTATTTAATATCCAATATGCAATACTATGAACCAACTAGTATAGCTACAAATTTTGTTCAGATACATGCCTCGCTAGCACGCCACACCTGCCCGTTGTTGTAAAGCTCCCAAGCGACATGCTTAAGGTGCCCACTGTACAGCTGTGGTAAAAAAAGAAAAATCGCCAGGCCTGCGCGGAACGCGCAGCACAGTCACAGCGAAAGCTGGAAGAGCGGCCTTTCTAGAGTCTTTTTTAAACACTCTTAGGACAACTACGACAAGCTTACTTGAATGGTACCCACTACGCCATAAATCATCATAATTTTTGCGTAGTGGGGAAGCGTCCACTGTGCCATTATTCGTCATTCTTCGCAAGAGCGCGGTACCCGCTACACAGTTGTAAGGCATCATGTGCACTTTGTTGATGCTCTGGCTGACGACGATGAAGAATTATGCCTCAGGCTTTTGTAATGGTTTGGAGCATTCAACGACCCACTCGTTACGCAATTCACGTTGTGTGACGCCTGGTTGTTACTTTACTTTTCTAAAACGCTTTATTACACATGTAAACGCGATTCCTTACCAGACATGAAGCCTGCATAGGGTCAGTTTGCAATGCAGTTTCAAGCACATTGTGTCATTTATTTTTTGTATGTTTCTCGTGTATTGTAATATAATTCTCCTGTCCCCGTGTGTGTGACGTCCAACCGGAAATAAAAAAAAACGGCGTAGCTCAGTGGCAGAGTACTGGGCTGCCACGCAGGGGGCCCTGGTTCGATTCCCATTCTGTCCTAGGTATTTTTTATTTGTTTAGGTTTTTTCTTATTTCGCGCGATAGTGGTTACGGACACCGGCGGCGGCGGCGGGCAACTACGGCGCATAAACGGCCCTTGTTGGGATCTCATAACAGCCTTCGCTGTAAAAGAAGACGTCAGTATCACCTGTTGGTCCACGCGGTATTGCGTTATGCGACGTACGCTTCGCTTTGCCGCTTCTCGACTCGATATTTCGCAGCGTCCAGCATCGGCCCATGTTCACTTTACGGTGGGCCTCAGCCGTGGGACGACTTCTTATTGCACTACACAATGTATCAATCCATATTTTCTTTCCCACTTACGAACACAAGTGAATGTATGCTTCTCGTTAATATGTTGCGTCCATAAGTTCTTTCCAAAATTACACAGTAAAGTAAACTTTGGCATCACTTTTTCCCACAGGAAATTCAGAATCAGGCCAGTTACGGTGTACTACAACACAACCATTGTTCGGAGGGGTCCATGTATTAGAGTGAAGAGTGTAGTCGTTCACGAGAACTACACAAATCCATTCCTTGGTTACGACATCGCTTTGCTCAAGGTGAGTTAGTAATGAAAACCATCTGTACTTCACTAAGTGGGACTCTGTCTTGACGTTCTTTGTCATGTTGCAGCGTGGCTACAATGTAAAATCAAGGCCAGCAATCTACGAAAAAAAAAAGAGGAGTTGGCGCTAAATTGCATATATTTGCAAGCAAGGCAGTAATTAACGATTGAGTAGAGGTTTCGGGAAACAATTTGTTCATCCTTTGCGGAGCGCGTAATGCAGGCACTACAAGACTACAGGGAAGCAAACAGAAAAAGAACAGGAAAAATGGCGGGGCTCGTCACGCCGGCATAAGAGCGCTCTCCGCATTGAGTAGCTGGGAATATGTCCAGTGTTTAAAGATGCTAAATGAGGCAAATAGGAGATCATATTCACTGCGGTCATGAATCGCCCGTGCTGGGATACAAGACAAAAGACACCTCGCTTTCCTCTAACATGCGTAAGAATAAACTGATTCTTTCGGTAAAGCGCACCTGAGACGGCACCCTACAACTTCTACAGATTAACAAAACTTTCAAGTTGCGTCTTTCATATGTGTTCTATTCTGCCTTATGAGGATTAAGCCTGTGGCGTGGTAGCCACCCGGTGGTTGTTTGCTACTGAGCTGCTGTCCCGAAAGGCGCGGGTGCGACCCGACCGCATAGGTTGCATTTCGATGGAGGCGAAATGCTATGGGCCCGTGTATTGTGCGATTTCAGTGCAGGTTAAGTCCAGATTATCCGGAAACTTTCACTACGGCGTCCGTCAGAGCCTGAGTCAGTTTGGGACGTTAAACCCCATAAACCAACGTCTGGTGTCGTAGGTCGCCAAGGGCGCATGCCTGATCAGATAGAATAACAAACTTTGATGTAAATCATTCGTGGAAGTGAGCGCGGCTAGACCCGAGTGCAGCTTATGCCCCTTTGTTTCAATGCCGCTTAGTAGCATTATTCTTGTTGACGTTGTCATTACTCTGTTCCTGTTAACGGCAGCACTGCGGCAACAATGAAACTGGCTGCTTTTGACGTTGTGGCCGTACTTGTATCAGCTTCCTATTTTCTTAGGAAAAAGAAAAAAAATTGTTTAATACAACTTAAGCTGCACGCATAGAATGCCCACTCAAGGCCATTCGCCCGCCACTTGTAGGAACCGTATGCTTTGTTGCAAGGAAGCTGTGAAATTATTCGGCGACGCCTATGTTCCTGCATATGCACTTATATTGGCAGCACTGCACATTCTTCACCTTCTCTGGAAACCTTTTCTGTTGTCTCTTGCATGAGCGCCTGTTTTGTCTTCAGTAATTATTCCTTTTTTTCCTACTCATGATTGAGGAATGATTGAGGAAATTGAGTGTCATTCTGATGTTGCTTGCCCTACATTCCTTGCGTGCTGTGTTGATCTCAGCCTACTTTTGGATCTCTTTGTATACAACATTTACAGTTTTTTCAAGCAATGTTGCTTTACGAAGTGATGATGTTCCCTACACAGCGTCAAGGTTGATGCTGTTTTCCCTTTGCATTGTTCTTTGCAGCTAGCTAAACCCATTCCCCAATTCGACAGGTTTGTGGGACCAGTGTGCCTGCCTGAACAAGGCGAGAAAACAAGGAAGGGTCCTATGCTTGTGGCCGGTTACGGTCGTCCCACGTATGGTATACACTTTCCACTTCGAACCATTAATGTGTTGCCTTAAGATAATGTATGTTCTTCTCACTACCAAACATTGGTGCACTGCCTCTACGATAATTTACACTTTTTTCGCTTCCAAATATTGCTTGGTTGCCTCTAAAACAATGTATGCATTTCGCATTTCCAGACATTGATACCTTGCGCTTAAGATAATGCATGTTCTTCCCACCTCCAAACAGTTTTAAACGAAAGTGCTTTATGCCGGGGTTCACCAAGACTTCAGTGACGTATTTCCGTCACGGAAATCACGTCGAAAAAATTCCCATGATTAGACGGTAAAGAAAAAAAGTTCCGTGAACGGGAGTCGAACCTACGACCTCCCGGTCCCAGACAACAGATGCCGGGCACGCTATCCACTGCGCCATGTTCACACTCTCCGGAGGCTTTACAAACGCACCTTTGATACCTACCACTTTCCTCTCGCAGTGGTCTTGTTCGGCGGGATGTTGTCGGCGTCTGGGAGCGGCAAAGTGAAGTAATGCATCATGACCGTGGCCTCCGCGATTAACTCCTACAACGCGTCCTTTAACGCGTCCGTCCCATTCGGCACGTTTCTAATACGAGAAGTAGGATTTTGTCAACGCATTAAAAATCGCGAGGTGGCGATCTTAACTCAAGCCTCAGCCGCGCTCATAGCCTTTATCCATATTAAAAATAGCTCTGCGATGCGCGCCTCCTTCGCCTGGCTTTAACACCGCGTTCCCCGCTTACGCTCGCCCTGAGAAAAATCGCGGTGGGGATAGAGCGGAGATAGGACGCGCGTTGCCTTTCCCTCTAGTCCAGCCGTGGTGTTCAATAGTTTTTTAAGAGGCCGCGTTATGGCGGCCTTAGCCCAAGTTCTGCGTCCTGTCAGCGACGCTCTTCTGGCTGCCACACCGCTTTATTTGATTACGCTCTCACCGTTTACTACAACTACTACGAAGGTTTGTGTAATAATTGATCATGGACGGTAGTCGTCGGGATGAGGATGTGTCACCAAGCGTCAACGTGAGTGCATCCGCGTTAAAGTAGCGCTGCAGCTGCGAAACACCAATAGATATCGTGCAAGTTTTTTTTTATAAAGATCAACCATGTTTCTTGTTGCCTCTAAGATTACGTATATTCTGCCCACCTCAAACATTGGTGCGCTGCCTGTAACATAGTGCATGTTCTGCCTGCTTCCAAACAGTGAGCTGCTGTCAGTAGGATAGTACATGCACGTCCCACTACCACACACTAATGTGTTGTCGGCGCGGTAATGCATGTTTTTCCTGTTTGTGCACAATAACGTTCTACCAGTGACATAACGCCTTTTCCTCAACAGCAGTCTCACACTGACTGCTAGTGCAATATGTACTTAGGAACAAATCTGTGAGCATGCATGAACCGAAGACTAAGAATATGGCGTCGCGATGAGGTTTGTCAGCTTCCGTAGGGTCGATACAGAGGCGACTGAGATGCCTAGTGGGCCCTTGGCCTTTGCTAGGCCTGCTTGGTCGGTCTCCCATCAGTAAACACGGGAAAGAGGCGTATAGAAGCTGGTATGATTGCTACAGAAACTGTGCTGTTAAGACGTATATCTAGTACACTAAGGATAAACCGCAACTATGAGTCGTTTAGCGGCGTTGTCATGTAGTGATGTATTGTTTTGGGCTTGTTGGTATGACATCATGAGGCTTATAGCGCATAGAAAGACGAGGACGAAGAAGTACACGCCTGCGTATGTTACTTCATTCTTCGGCCATCGTCTATACATGCGCTATGTTGGAAGCAGAGTCACCAACCACCACACATGCATTTAAGCTTGGAGTCCGATAGATGTCGCTAAGGGTATCGCTTTGTGCGAAACAGAAAAAAGCTGTTTCGAATCGACATCTGAAATTACCAGACAACGGACAAATAACTTTAACGCATTAAAAAATTTAACCATTTTGGGCACAGTGTCTTACACCTTGAATTACTTGATGCTGGAGGCATAGGTTGCCAATTTGAATGTTGCGTGCAGATTGGTTCAGTCAAAAAGCTTAAAGGTCAGGTTTTGTGATGTTCCACCCTGTGCGCATATGCGGCGATGTAGCGGATTCCAAGCAATTGTTATTCGTGAAAATATTTTATATGAAACTCGAAATACGCTGGGCGTGTAAAAGTTGACGTCCTCATACCCGACGTTCACGCAGATTGTCCACGCTTGAAGTGGACAAATTTTTATCCATGTGAAAGACTTGGCGAACTGCAACTATTATAGCGTTTTGATTTGAACAATACAATCAGACGATCATTTGTAACTTGACTGTGTAAAAAAAATGTCACAACTAAATTTTCAAGGGACAGCAATCACGTGATGCTTCAATAAAAAAAAAGGCATTGTGGTCATCCCCCGAATATGCTTACCATTACTCCGGGCTTGTAAAACAACGCGACATATATCCTACTTTGTTCTACAATTCTACAAAAATCAGTGACGTCAGAAACTGTCTGTCATGAAAGATATCTTGAAAAAGTTCGGCAGATCCCACGTACTGTGGGAATCGATGTAATGCGAAGCAGCCAGCAAAGAGTTAATCATGCTATAAATAATATGCATGTCATGATTTACATGTTAGGACCTGTCATCTCTGTTCGTCATACAGTCACGTCGCGCAATGTAAATTTTGGTGTATAAAAAGCTAGCGAACAGGACGCAAGCGCACCATGAGGGCGGCATGTAAATGGCGTTGTAGATGACATGTATGCGACGATTTTCATGTTACCACCTGCCACTTATGTTCGTCATACAGTCACGTCCCGCAATCCCAATTTTAGTGTATATGCCACGCGTGTTTCTTATTTTCGCGTTTTCTGTATTCGGGTTTACGCCCACAAAGACTGTGAACAAACCGCGCCTGCAGTGTTCGAGAAGGTTCGCGCTTCTAGTAGATCATTTTGTTAAGATTGCGCGCAAGACGCGAACACCCAAGATTATTCCAGAGCTTGCGCGACGACTAGTGATAAGGCTAGAATGTTCGACGCGTGATTTATAAAAAGCCGGCGCGTTCCAACGAAGTTCAATTCATCGACGGCGGACGCTCTGTTCGCCGCTATCAGTGCAGTGTGTATTGCTGTAATCTGACTTTCTGTTTACCGGCCACAAGTTCGGCCTAATAAACAGTTTCATTTTGGACCTACCGACTCCTGCCTTGGTCGACGTCACGACCACGTGACATCTGGTGGAGGTGCTGCTTCGTCCATGCTCCGAACGCCCCCACGAGGCGCTGACCCAAGCCCAAGCCGCGAAGAAGACGACGTAAAGGATAACCCTCTTCGTCGCACCAGCCGCAGGCAGCAGGGACTACAGCCAGAGCACGGGCTCCTGCCGGAAAGCACCAGGACAACCAAGGCATTGACCTCGACCGCAGGCACGATGACAACACCTGCGCAGCCTACACCCTTCCTGCTTCAGCAGCCCAGGGAGCCGCCGAAATTCCGGGGGTCATCGTGCGAGGACCCCGAAAGCTGGCTCGATGAATATGACCGGGTTGCCGTCTTCAACCATTGGAGCAATGAAGACAAGTTGAGGCACGCGTACTTCGCCTTAGAAGACGCAGCTAGAACGTGGTTCGAGAACCAAGAGTCGACCCTAACATCATGGGACGTTTTTCGAACCAAGTTCCTGGCTATCTTCGGTAGCGTCGTCCGCAAAGAGAGAGCCGAAACTCTGCTTGAAACCCGCGTCCAGCTCCCCAACGAAAGTGTCATGCTATTCACGGAAGAAATGACTAAACTCTTCCGCCACGCAGACCCCGAAATGCCAGAAGACAAGAAAGTTCGGCTCCTCATGCGAGGAGTTAAACAGGAACTTTTTGCGGGACTGATGCGGAACCCTCCGAACAGTGTTCACGAATTTGTCTCGGAAGCGACGACAATCGAGAAGACCCTGGACATGCGCAACCGGCAGTACAATCGCCGTTCGACGCCACAGTTCACCGATATCCAAGGGCTCTGCTCCGCCGACCTGCGCGAAACGATCAGAGCGATCGTGCAGGAAGAGCTGCGAAAATTCTTGCCTCCATCGCAGCCTCAAGTGGATTCCATTGCCGACGTCGTGCGCCATGAGATCCAGCAAACCCTGGGCGTTCCTCACCAAGTAGAGCCACAGCCACAGGCTATGAGCTACGCTGCTGCTGTCCGCCGTCCCGCTACCCCTCCCCGCCCTCGTCAAGACGCCACTCCACCGCAGTTCCGTCGTCAGACACCGCCGCCGCCACCATCGACGTCATACCGCCCGCCAACCGGCCAGCGCTACGCGCCAAGGAAAACCGACGTTTGGCGCGCACCTGACAACCGCCCGCTCTGCTACCACTGCGGAGAAGCCGGCCACACGTACCGCCGATGCCAGTACAGACAGATGGGGCTACGTGGTTTCGCCGTCAACGCGCCGCGTCCACAGCCAGGTGAACGACCTCGCGACATCGACGACTACCTCACCGGAGCACAGTGGCAAGAGCGCCGACCTTCCCGCTCACCGTCGCCCGGCCGCTACATGTCACCGCACCGCCGGCAGTACGCTGGCCCAAACCGGGGCCGGTCGCCTAGCCCGTATCCGGGAAACTAAGGGCAGCAACCGATGGAGGTGCGGTTGCTGTACGACGAAATGCCGAAGATCCTCCGCGGCCGCCGATGACGACAACGCGACGAGACCTGCCGGACACGACGCGAGGCGGACGAGGCCCTGCCGACGAAACCTGGCGGATCGAAGAAAACCTGACGACGCAGCATGGAAGCACCGCAACAACTCGACGCAGCCGTGATCCGGACGCCGCGACCTAACCGCAACGCAAGGCGACGTACTAGCGACCTCGACGTTCTCATCGACGGCCACAAAGTCACCGCTCTCGTCGACACTGGGGCCGACTATTCCGTCGTCAGTGGGCCATTCGCCACCAAACTGAAGAAAGTAAAGACCGCTTGGAGTGGACCCGAAATCCGGACAGCTGGAGGCCACCTGATAACGCCGATTGGAGTCTGCACAGCGAGAGTCACCATCAATAACCGGACTTATCCTGCGAGCTTTGTAATCCTACAAAACTGCTCCAGGGATGTGATACTTGGAATGGACTTCCTAAGTCAACACGGCGCTGTCATCGACCTGAGGTCTGAGTCGATAACACCTAACCTCAGACAAAGCGCTCCCGCCCGACGCAACGCCAGGGAACCATGCATTGAATGTGATAGAAGAGCAGGTGACCGTTCCGCCGCGCTCCAGCGCCGTCATTATTTCTGTCGGCACCGAAAAACCTGCGAACCTTGAAGGTGTCATCGAGGGCAATCAGCGCCTACTCCTGAACCATCAAATTTGCGTCGCAAGAGGCGTCGCCGAATTGCGTGACGGCAAAGCAAAGGTACTGCTCACAAACTTCAGCCACGAATATAGGCACCTTAACATTGGTACGACGGTTGCCTACATCGAGAAATTCCGTGGACACCAGCAATGCTTTCGCCCTCTCCGATGCTACCGAACCTGCTTCGACGAATCGAGGTCCCGGAATAGATTTCGACGTCAACCCGAGTCTCCCAAAGCACAAGCAAGACCAGCTCAAAAGTCTGCTCCTGCAATTTAAGGACTGCTTCTCGTCGTCGTCAAGAATTCGACAGACCCCAGTCGCGAAACATCGTATCATAACAGAAGAAAGTGCCCGACCAATCCGTCAGAGCCCGTATCGAGTTTCTACGCGAGAACGGGAAGCCGTAAAGAAACAAGTCGATGAAATGCTTCGCGACGACATAATCCAGCCGTCCAAGAGTCCCTGGGCGTCCCCCGTGGTGTTGGTGAAGAAGAAGGACGGAACCCTACGTTTCTGCGTCGACTATCGTCGCCTGAACAAGATCACGAAGAAGGACGTGTATCCCCTCCCACGTATAGACGACGCCCTGGATCGACTCCACAACGCGAAGTACTTTTCCTCGATGGACCTGAAGACAGGCTACTGGCAGATCGAAGTCGACGAGAGAGACCGAGAAAAGACGGCCTTTATAACACCAGACGGTCTGTTCGAGTTCAAGGTCATGCCTTTCGGTCTTTGCTCGGCTCCCGCGACCTTCCAACGCGTTATGGATACTGTACTGGCCGGGTTGAAGTGGCAGACTTGCCTTGTGTACTTGGACGACGTCGTTGTGTTTTCCGCAAACTTCGACGAACACCTCCGGCGCCTTGAAGCTGTACTTCAAGCAATCAAGACCTCCGGACTCACACTCAAGCCAGAAAAGTGCCGCTGCTTCGCGTACGAAGAACTTTGTTCTTGGGCCACGTAAGTAAGTCCGGAGTACGTTCCCTGATCCGCAGAAGACAACCGCCATCGCTGCATTCCCGCCACCCGCCGACAAGAAGGCCGTGCGTCGATTTCTCGGCCTGTGCGCCTATTACAGGCGATTTGTCAAAAACTTCGCCCGCATCGCCGAGCCACTCACTAACCTCACCAGGGCTGACGTCGAGTTTAAGTGGGAAACGCCGCAGGAGGAAGCATTTCAAGACCTAAAACGACGCCTGCAAACGCCTCCGTTACTTGCGCATTTCGACGACCACGCCGAAACAGAAGTGCACACCGACGCAAGCAGCGTGGGACTCCGGCGCCGTCCTTGTGCAGAGGACGGATGGGCTGGAAAGGGTTATCAGTTATGCTAGCTGAGCATATCCAAGGCAGAGGCCAACTACTCCACAACAGAAAAGGAGTGCCTTGCCATCATCTGGGCTACATCAAAGTTTCGCCCCTACCTTTACGGCAGGCCCTTCAAAGTTGTGACCGACCACCACGCCTTGTGTTGGCTAGCTAACTTGAAAGACCCTTCGGGTCGCCTCGCACGGTGGAGCCTGAGACTTCAAGAATTCGACATTACCGTCGTTTACAAGTCCGGGCGAAAACACTCCGACGCCGACTGCCTATCTCGTGCCGACTGCCTATCTCGAGCGACAGCGAGCGGACCAAGAACTAAGGGGCCTTATAGAATACCTCGAGGGCAAGAGCACCACTGTTCCGAAGGTATTCAAGAGAGGACTGGCGTCGTTCTTCCTGCGAAACGGAGTTCTCCTAAAGAAGAACTTCTCGCCCCTTCGAGCCGAACACCTCCTCGTGGTTCCTTCAACAGTGAGGCCAGAAGTCCTCCTGGCCCTACACGACGACCCGGGACGGCTGGACACCTCGGTGTTTCCCGCACGCTCGCAAGGATACAAGAGAAGTACTACTGGGCCACGCCTTGCCGCCGACGTCGCTCGTTACGTCAGGACATGTCGAGACTGTCAGCGACGCAAGACACCGCCGACAAAACCAGCAGGCTTTCTTCAGCCGATCGAACCACCTCACCGACCGTTCCAGCAAATCGGTATGGACCTACTGGGGCCGCTTCCTACGTCGAATTGCGGGAATAAATGGATCATCGTAGCTACCGACTACCTCACCCGCTACGCCGAAACAAGGGCCCTACCTAGAGGCAGTGCCTGCCGAGGTAGCGAAATTCTTCGTTGAAGACATTGTGCTGCGTCATGGCGCCCCAGAGGTCCTCATCACCGACAGAGGTACGGCCTTTACTGCAGAACTCAGGCCATTTTAAGATACAGCCAAACAAGCCACCGTCGCACCACCGCCTATCACCCACAGACCAACGGCCTCACCGAGCGTCTAAACAAGACTATCGCCGACATGCTGGCCATGTACGTCGACGTCGAGCACAAGACATGGGATGCCATCCTTCCGTTCGTGACCTTCGCATACAACACGGCAGTGCAAGAAACGACGCAGCTGTCGCCGTACAAGCTGGTCTACGGACGGAGCCCATCAACGACGCTTGACGCCATGTTACCAAACGTCACCGACGAGGAAAACATCGACGTCACCACCTACCTACAGCGCGCCGAAGAAGCCCGACAACTCGCCCGCCTACGTATCAAGAATCAGCAGGCGTGAGTGACAGCCGCCGCTACAACCTTCGACGACGCTTCGTGGAATACCAGCCCGGCGACCGCGTTTGGGTGTGGACGCCGATACGCCGACGTGGACTTTGTGAAAACTTCTTCGGCGATACTTCGGGCCATACAAAGTGCTTCGACGTCTAGGCTCTTCTGGACTACGAGGTTGTCCCGGACGGCATTACGAATTCTCAACGGCGCCGTGCGCGACCTGAAGTCGTCCATGTCGTACGCCTCAAGCCGTACTACGCGCGTTAGCGAACCTGGAGGACTGCACCTATTGCTTTATTATTGTACTTTCTTGCTTTATTGTTGTTGTTTATTGTTGCATGCATTTTTCCCCCTGTAGCCTCTGTTTTAAGCATCGGGACGATGCTTTTTCAGAGGGGGGCATTGCCACGCGTGTTTCTTATTTTCGCGTTTTCTCTGTATTCGGGTTTACGCCCACAAAGACTGTGAACAAACCGCGCCTGCAGTGTTCGAGAAGGTTCGCGCTTCTAGTAGATCATTTTGTTAAGATTGCGCGCAAGACGCGAACACCCAAGATTATTCCAGAGCTTGCGCGACGACTAGTGATAAGGCTAGAATGTTCGACGCGTGATTTATAAAAGCCGGCGCGTTCCAACGAAGTTCAGTTCATCGACGGCCGACGCTCTGTTCGCCGCTATCAGTGCAGTGTGTATTGCTGTAATCTGACTTTCTGTTTACCGGCCACAAGTTCGGCCTAATAAACAGTTTCATTTTGGACCTACCGACTCCTGCCTTGGTCGACGTCACGACCACGTGACATATCAAGCTAGCGAAACGGCCGCGAGCGTGCCATGAGCGTTGCATGCCAGTCATGGCACTCATGACATGTCGTGATTTTCATATTACCACTTGTCATTTCTGTTCGTCATACAGCCACGTCAAGCAATACCGAATTTGCTTATATCAAGCTAGCTAAACGGCCGTCAGCGCACCATGAGCGTGGCATGTAAATCATGTTGTACATGACATGCACGTTATGATTTTCATATTACCACATGTCATTTATGTTGGTCATGCAAACATGTCACTTCGTACGAATTTTTGGATATATAAAGTTAAGAAATCGGCCGCAGGAGCACTACGACCATGGCGTGTAAATCATACTTTTCATGACAAGTTAGTCATGATTTTCATGATATGACCAGCCATTCATGTACTTCATACAGTCATGTTACGCCATACCAATTTCGGTATAAATCGCATTAACGATACGGCCAGGAGAGCCCGAAGTCGTAGGCGGCTAGATAGATAGATAGATAGATAGATAGATAGATAGATAGATAGATAGATAGATAGATAGATAGATAGATAGATAGATAGATAGATAGATAGATAGATAGATAGATAGATAGATAGATAGATAGATAGATAGATAGATAGATAGATAGATAGATAGATAGATAGATACGCTCAAAGTCGCCGTGTTCGCCAAGAAAGGCTTCGCATTTAAAAGGCGTCGTGTGCAGCGCTAGGCAGTGCGACTTCACAAAAGAAACGTTCGATACAGCAGCGTGAATCTCGCACTGTACTCTTCCTTATATGAGTCTAATTTCTATAGTTATCTTCATTTGTTTACTGTTCTTTCAGAGCAGAGCGGAAAGAGACTTCTCTACTACATAACGAAGGCGCAGTCGGACGCTACTTGCGAAGTCAATCTTGCTATTGAATGGTGGAAGTATCCCATGAAGAGACGCCTTCTCTTTTGCACCAAAAACCCTGTTGCCATGATGTATAAGGTATGTGCTAAGAAAACTTGGAACATTCACGTATTGTGCAAGCACGCTTTCACTACGAATGGTATCATTGTGTACGGTATGAGACTCCGATCTACTTGCCTTCAGTTATACGATGGTAAGCATATCGGTGGGACAGGAATGCTTTTTCCAGTAGCAGTAGCCATTTTCTGGCATTCCGCAAGTAGTGTGAGACACTTCATCAAACCTTGCGCCACCTTGTTTTCGGCAAACTGTAGTTAAACGGCTTTGCTAGATTCATATTATCACGTGGTCGTCACGTTGATGTCAGCAGCAGTCGGCGTGTTCAAGATTAAACATTTTATTTGAGCGCGGAAACTGAAAACACAACGTGCAGACATTCACACTGTAGACTGAGAGCGGCATGAACAGTGGTCGATCATCGTGTAGTCAGAAGGTTGGAAGAATGCGTCGTCTTTTATAAAGCAGTCATTGAACCATCCAGCGTTATCGCTAGTGCTCGCGTGAACTCTCGAATAAACTTGACTATTCGCGTCTCTGAGCCTAATGTTTACAGATTGATGCCAAATAATCGCGCAACTTCTGAAGCATTTCAGCGCGCTCTGCGCCGAGGGTTGTAACAGTTTTGTGGCTCAAACCCGAATACATCACAATAGAGTTTATCAACACGCGTGGCAATATGGTGTCTGCTAGACTGGCAGCGTACAACTTTACGTCCGGATAAACTTGCCTAGACACGTGATATTGCACCACCGGAAGTTGGATGGGTAAGTTGTTTTTGAGCCATTCAAAGACGTACCAAGTGATTAACAAGGGAATATTTAGAATGGTAAAGCAACATCGCTCGACAGCTTCGCTAACCTCAGGCTGTGTCGCTTATGTAGCACCAAAGCGTGATTGAAGGATGTGACATAGCCTCATGCGAAATTGTTCGCCTTGGTTTGTGGGATTGATGAAAAATCCAGTGAGTATTATTCGTGCTTTAAAACATATTCAAGCTTTTTTAGCTGGTGATTGTTCAACTCAGCTTGGTTAGCGAGATAACGTCAAATATTAACGCGAACGCCTTTAATGTCTCATACTCGCGTCCTTCCGTCTATTTGTCCGTGCCGTGGAACGGTGCCACCTGTGGCCTCCCCCCCCCCCCCCCCCACATACACACTCTCAGCAATCACTTATGCACAGCAGCGCATAGCAACAGTTGCACCTCCCCAGCTGTGGCCTCTTCCCCTTACACTCTCACATCAATCACGTGGTTGTTGAGAGAGTTTAAAACATACAACAAAAAGAAAGTAAAAAATAAAAACAAAACAAACATATACCATAGTCAGTCGAATGGCCACAGGCTTTCGCCGACACACTTCGGAATTTACAAAGTGTCGTTCAACTTTTGAACACGAAAGTGTTTTATGCCGCGCACCACCAAGACTTTACTGACGTATTTCCGTCACGGATACGACGCTGATAAAATGGACGCCACCATATAAGAAAGAAAAGCTTAAAAATGTTCCCTCACGCGGAATCGACCCTCCGACTCCTCAGTCCGCGACGGAAAGCACCCGACGCTCTACCGACTGAGCTAAAGGAAGCAGACGGAGGACATTCTACCAACGCGCCTTATATCTCTCACACAATCTCTCTCGCTCGGCGGTCTCTGTTGGCGGCGGCGGGCGGTGCCGCCGTCTGTGAGCGATGAAGAGAAGTAATGCGGCATACACTAGCACCGACAGAGAACGATTTGTCGACGACGCAGTTAAAGGATGGCGTCTGAGATTGCACGCCGGCGCTCATTCTCGGAGGTCATGGTGAAAGCGTCTCGATAGCAGCAACAAATACTGGCCGCACTAGCATCGGGGAGTCGCCCTAGACGCAGTTATGTGTCAATCTAGCATTTCGCTTCCTGTGAGCGTGTGACGGCTCGTTGTCGGAGTTGTGCGCTTCCACATGCACCAACGGTGTTTCGCCGCCGAGTGTGATAGCACTACTTCGAGTGCGATAACACCGACTAATAAAACTGCTGCAGTAAGCGGTGTAGATACGCAATGATGTCGACGGAAGAATGTGGTGCCTTGGTGGAGCGAGACGGATGCCAGCGGGACGCGGGAACGCCTGCGCGCGTTCGCGGCTCAAGCTCTGCCTCCCGTGTTGCTGAAGCGCAGTGTGGTAGTGTATGCACAGGCGTAGGTTACCGCATTCCCTCGGGAGCGCACGCCGTGCCGTTTCTCTCCTTCAATGACGACACTTTGAAGAAGTGCACAGTGCCAGTGTTTATTACGTGCTTGGCGATGTCATCTTTGCAAGTGATTCGTGATACGCTGTGTCCAGGTATAGGTTAAAAAGTTTAACTACCACAGTGGTTAAATCATGATCATGGGCGTTAGTCGTGGCGATGGGGATGTGCCACTAGGCGTCGACGTGGGTGCATCCACGTCAAACCGGTGCTATAGCTGCAAAACAGCAATATTTATTTTAGACGTTGTACGAACTCTCATAATCACTACACAATAAGCACTACTTCTGTGAAGACACTTTTCACTTTCGCGTTATACCTATTCTTATGAGGGAGGCACAGCCATGTTTTTTTTTTTTTTTTTGTGAAACTCGTAAAAACTGCGAAGAACGTCATTGTGGGGGGACTTCATATTTTAATTACGGGCACCTAGATTTCTTTAACAAGCACATAAATATAAGGATGCGGGTGTTCCTTTCTTCTTTCTACCGTTGAAATGCAGCCACTGGGGCCGGGAATCAAACGCGCATTCTTGCGCTTAGCCGCAGGACACCTTAGTCGCTAGTCTACAACACAGACAAAGTTACACAGGGTTCCGCGTGGTCGTTTTCGGTGACCATTACACGTTAGGACCATTGATTGTTCGTGGCTTTGGAAGATCATTGCACAACGGATGGCTTCAGGCTAACGTAGTGATGAATTCTCTTGGCAAATCGGGAGTGGCCGACGAACTCTACGCTGGAGCGCTCCGCTGTGGCGGAGCACAAGCGAAGGAAATCTGCCAGTGGAACAAAGGCGCTCCCACCAGAGCAAACGGCAGGAGATGCTAGCGTGCATCCGCTTCCGGAAGCGGCCCAGCATTCCTTGCGTTTCGCGCCATTTCCGCCTTCACGGGCGACCGCGGATTGAACGGTCGTGCTCCGGCAAAACACTCGACAAAACCTCAACGCGTTCCGCCGGTCACGTGGTACGAAATGCTCTGCGCAAGCGCGGGATGCATGCGACTTTTGGTCTAATCCACCGCTTTTCGCGGAGTAGAGATAGCTGCTCCGTGGAGTGGCTCTGGCGACGGAGCTGCTCTGGATCTGTTAATGGACCGTACGGGGAGCACTCTCAATCTGCCAATAGAAGAGGCTTGCTCCGCATGGAACGGAAAAACTGCAACCGGAACTTCTCTGAATCTGCCACTGGAATTCACCATAAAGCTTTATGAATGTACCTTGTCCGCAAAGAACATGTAGGGCATGTAGCCCGATTGCCAATTCCGATTCGTAAGCTGGATGATGGTGCTGCTAACCTTATGACCTGAGGTGAACTCTTTGGGGAAGTTGGTAGCGCACGCTTAAGACTAACAGCGCGGGAACAACGAGGACGAAGAGTAGTAACCAACACGACAGACGAAGCAACACACCACAAACAGAGCTTCATCTGTCGCGTTTGTTACTCTCCTACGTCCGTATCGTTTCCGTGCAGTTAGTTTTAAGAAATCAGGTCGCCTAGTTCACGCCTGGATGCGCATCTGATACAGGTGCTTATGAAGCGTTTTTTACACTATCAATAAATGATATTTCTTATTCCCATAAGTCACCTTCTATTTCGCAATTTTCATCTCTGCAGAATATATGCAGTAGTTTCTGAATATCTTTAACGTTCCGGAGATCGCCAAATGGAAATAAAAGTCAGCGTAAGCCTTTCCCGATTTACCACTTTTGCGTACCAATGCGGTACTGTGTTGCGAGGGATCGCAACAATAGCAGCCTGATTCGCCTGTGGATATTGAAATAACCTGAAAATTTTATAGCCAATGATGCTGAACTTAGAGACGTTTAAAATGCGCAAAGCAACGCTCACGGAAAGAAGAGACATGCGGACAGGAGGAGCGCTAGTTCTAGCCCCATCCTGTCTGTCATGGTATCTTCGACTGGTCGCCTCCGTCCTCCGACTCAAAGGTGGGCGGATGCGGCGATGCTCGAACTCGGAGACAGAGCATTACTGCGCGAGCCGAACGTGACACCCGCTCCCGGAGGAAAGCCGGCGCAGGCGGAGCCACGTGACTACGGCGAAAATCCAGTTTCTAGTCGAAGCCGTGTCGAAGCTGAGCCGATTAAATGGTGCGCCGCCTGCGTCGCCTAGGTTACCGCAGCGTTTTGAGCACGTGACCGGAAGCGCTCGCACTGCTCCGTCAAGAGGTCTCGGAGCAGCTCAGAGCGCTCGACGAGAGAGGAGAGCGATCGAAAAGAACCAGCCGAACGCGAGGCGCGCGCTCCTTTTCAACCAGCCGAACACAATGCCGCTCGCGAGAGCGCTCTAGAGCGCTCCGAAACGACCAGGCGAAGATGGCATCAGTCTTTTTGTGTGGGGGGTTGTTTTGCGCTTGTGAGGGTATGTTATCACCAACTAGGCGCGAATTCCTGCCTTGAGTGAACATACTATGCAAAGAAAACACCTGCCGTGCGCACCGCATGGCGTCGTAACCTCAAACGTGATTGAGAATATGCTTATTTATTCATTTTATTATTCATTAGCGAGCACTAATGCTCATAGGGAGCTAGAGCGGAGGTAGCTAAAAACCATTTGGAAAGGCTACGCACGAAATACAAAATTACACTTTAGGTACAAACCTTAGCGTCTATTCGCGATATATTTCTGCAACTGCGTACTAGCAAACATTTAAATCTCTTTATTTAGTTATTCGCTTCCACGAATGCCTACAATACCTCACTGTGGCCATGCAGGGGGGCAGTACAGAATAACGTTTGCAAGGCACAAGCTCTGTATTCGACACAGTTCATCGATGTGCTTGTTGCAACAGAATACTGGCATACGGGACACGAAGGAGTCGAAATGTTCACTTTCGTTTTCAGCGTTCTCAGAATATATTGTATGCCTAGTGTTGTATGCGTAGCGTTGGAGCGTTGAATCACTGTTGCGATGCGCAACAAACCGAAGAGATGGCACGGAGCTTCTCGCGCTAATTCACAACGTACGTGCATTGTATTTCTGTGACGCAGGGAGACTCTGGGAGCCCCCTCACAGCCTATTCTCGCCGTGGACGCTCGACGCAGTACGGTATTGTGTCTTTCGCGAGGTTAAGCAATAGGGGTTATGCCCCGACTATATCCACTCGCGTATCAATGTTCATCGATTGGATAAAACGGGCGCTCCAGATGACACACAGAAGAAGAAAGCGCTGATAGAATGCCCAACACAAGAGAAGAGGACATCGAACGCAAAGTATATTCATTATAGGGAGCGCTATAAAGGGTGCTAGATATTGCTTTTTGAGTTACTTTCCGATAAAGGCGTCTTTTACATGTGAAGCATCTTATGGCGAAGCTCAATCCGGTGGTGGTGGTGGTGGTGTGCGGCGTGACCACCCTTACTGCGCATGCGCAAACCATTTAAAAGAAAATGAAAATGAAAAAAAACTCCTTTCCCCCTCTCTCCGCTAGGCATCCCTCCCAGCGGCGACTACACCCTCACTGCGCATGCGCCTCCCCTCCTACGCTCCCCCCCTCTCTCCTCTAGGCATCCCTGCCCGCGGCGTCCACACTGCGCATGCGCGTCCCCCCCCCTCTATCTCCTCTCCTACGCTCCCCCCCTCTCTCCTCGAGGCACCCCTGCCCGCGGCGTCCACACTCCCACTGCGCATGCGCGTCTCCCCCTCTCTCTCCTCTCCTACGCTCCCCCCCCTCTCTCGCCTCGCGACGCCGATGCAGGCAGCGTCTGCTAGCGAGTTTCTTGGTTGAAAAAACCGACTGCTCGCGCTACACAACCGTTCACTGGCCACTCCGTATATATGGCACACGATCTTGACCTGCAAGGTGGTGCCGGTGTGAGGTTTCTCCTGTGCGTTGTTGAACAATAAACATTCTCAGCGTGCCCGTTAACTAAAAGCGTACTGCGGGTCTCTGTGTCCAGTCGGAGTCTTCTGTCTCTCATTGCCCATTAGCAGCGATTGGCATGTTCCAGTAGGAAACACTGGTCCATCGCTGCGTGCTTTGCGCCTCCCCAGTTTTCTCTCCTGCGCAACGCTGTGATGAGCGCCAGCGTCAACGCCGCCGCCAGCGTAAGCGTTAGCGCCCGCTGCTTCGCATCTACACATAGTTCCCTTTAGCGGGAGATGGTGTAATTTTTTTCAACGAATAAAATGCTCGAGAATTCATCGCAGGGAACCGCGTCTGCCTAAATAGTTGTAGCATTCTACGGCGACTTCCTAGCTCGAAATGTTCCGACAAGAGTCTGAATAGCGATTGCAAAAGATGGAGCGGAAAGCTCCTTTATTAGAAAATATTTAGGAGTCCTTTAACTCACCGGAAAAAAATCGGACAAAGTGAAGCTTTGGCATGTGTGCGCCTGACCAACTACCGTTTTCTTTCTTTCTTTCTTTCTTTCTTTCTTTCTTTCTTTCTTTCTTTCTTTCTTTCTTTCTTTCTTTCTTTCTTTCTTTCTTTCTTTCTTTCTTTCTTTCCTTCCTTCCTTCCTTCTTTCTTTTTCTCTCGTTCTTTCCATATATTCTCTTTATTTCCTTCTTCCTTTCCTTCCTTCTTTATTCTCTCCTTCTTACCCTCTTTCTTTCTTTCTGTCTGTCTTTCTGTTGCATTGCGGGATGATCCCTCCTTGACTTTTTCTCTTCCCCCATGCCAGGAATCGGACCTTCATCCACGTGCCAGAGATACTCCTGACCACCCACAAGCTCACGATCGAGAAAGCATTACCGTGGTAGCGCACAATGTTGCCACAACGTTGAAGCAACTTTCTCAATGTTGCGGTAACGTTACGTCAACATTTGGTGTTACTAGGGTATATTTATCGGAAAAATGGCGCATAGGAAATACGCATGTGACCGGCGCAACCTCGAGGCCGCATTTTCGCAGAGCTCGCGAGCGCCGGGTTTTTCTCGCGTGCGACGCCGTTGCCGAAACCCTGCGAGTTATAAAAGCTTCGCATAAAAGTGCCGGCAGATCCGACGTATTGTGGGGATCCACGCGATGCGAAAACGTTAATGAGGAGCTTGCGTGTTCCTCACCGATTGGCTTTGAGTAAAGTGTCACGAGTTGTTTCTGTAGGTTCAGTAGTTATTTGCATAATTGGGCTTGCCAGGCATGTCCGACTACGCTGTGACGCCTTACAGTCCGACGTAATGCCGGGTACTCACGTTGGTTCACAATCGTCAGTTTCATCGAAAAGGTAATTCGCGGTACTGCGAGCTGATGTGCGCATAATAAGCGGCGTTCGCTGACCTATTCCTGCGGGGCCGAGTAACGCTAGGCTATAACTTGCTGAGTCATGGTAGCAGATATGTAGTATTCGCTACATCGGCCGCGGTATCTCTGCAGGTCGCGATGCTCAAATCAGCCAATGACCGTGGACTTTGTGTATATAACACGCTAATTTTCGGTATGTGGGACCATTTGTCGAGAGTAGAGTCAGTGATTTGTAGCTGACTTCGACAATTATTTGTGTAATAAAGGCCGTATGCCGCTTGTGATGTTTGTCTCACATGCTCACAGGTGCCTCGACTACCGATCGGCGGCGTATTCGGGCATGCTGACAAAGTGCTGCGGGGCACCTTTAAATATTATCATGTCACATCGAAGGGCGATAAGAAAAACTAAGCGTAAGAAAGCTTCAAGAGGGGAGGAACTTCAGTATTCAGCCGCTCCAAAAAAACTTTAAGGCCACGAAATGTTTGCACTGCGCTCTGATAAATATATCTGCATGAATGTTAATCTGGCCCACCTCGAGTATTTACCTTTGGAGCCTGCCTCTTGGTTTGCTTGTGACCTTTGGCTCCTCGAAAACTGCTGCACACCCACATTCCATGAAGTCCGCGGGTAGGTGCGCACTTCTACATAAAGCCTTCAGAGATGACGAATGCTCTCTCAGCCTTTCGTTAAGGTGTCGAAGCCGTTTCGCCAATATGAGCCTTCTCGCAACTGAGAGGCATCTTGTAAACCACTTCAGTGGAGTAGGAAACAAAAAGGCTTCACGTGTTTCTTCTGGCACACCGTCGTATAGCCCTTGCAAGGGCACACAAACGAGAAAGCTTCAGGGGCGCTGTAAGTACGAGGTCAGCGGAACTTTCACATCGGTTTCATGACGTACTTTACAAACAAGTCATCGTAATAAGGCAAAATAAAGTCTTAGGTGTCGTATATGTATATAACGTTATAACTGGCAATGCAATGATTCGGCCTGCAAGGGACACTCATCGGCGTGCCCGCGTCCCACAATAACACGGGGAATCTCCTAGTGCACTGCGAGGAACGTGCGTCGATGTGCCTGCTACACGCTGTCCACGTCCAATGAGATCGCTTGAAGAGAAGCGCGTGCACGCACTGGCATAAAAGCAGCGTGCGGGGTGTGCTCAGAGCTCTCTCTCGGGCCTTCCTGGGCCCTCTAGTCTCGTGTGTGCTCTGTGTCCTTTTGATGTAAAGGCGCGTCTCTACGCCTTGCCGGTTACAACTTCTGTCAATATGTAAATAAATCACGTCTTCTCCTTCGGAAGAATCGTATCAAAAGCGCTTTTTCGCCGGAGCGTGGGTGCCAGCTTCTACCCCTCCTCGGTTACATCAGTAATGTTTTATGTATATGTAGGTATATACATGTCTTATACCTATAGGTTTTATAGGTTGTGAAGCCTTATATATCTCATGAGAAGGTGGGTATGAATGAATAGCCCTACGCGGCATTGTAAAGTCGACACGATATCGTGAAATCACGGGATCTCCCCAGCGTCGATTGAGGCGCACGATCGAGCTGCGCGTTCCTTTCGACTGAACGGCGTTCGGGTGTCTGAATGCATAGTAAAGAGCGCCATAAACGTGACTAATATTACTGACAGGCTATGGAGTAACGTGGAACTGCTTGCACTTTATCCCTGTGCTTTAAACAGTGACGAAATACGTTCGACTTATCAGAGGTTACGCGTAGGATAGATAGATAGATAGATAGATAGATAGATAGATAGATAGATAGATAGATAGATAGATAGATAGATATAGATAGATAGATAGATAGATAGATAGATAGATAGATAGATAGATAGATAGATAGATAGATAGATAGATAGATAGATAGATAGATAGATAGATAGATAGATAGATAGATAGATAGATAGATAGATAGAAAGAAGGCACCTCATCATCCTTGACATGTTAGCCTTGGAAATTGTTAGTGAGTGCAGTCACGTCACCTGGTGTCGCTGTCCTTGGTTTGCAGCTTAAAAAGAACTTCACAGCCCGTGAGGGTTTTCCAGCGAATTCGAAAAAAAGAACAGAATTTTCTACGAGGGCTTTTCCGTTGGCAGGCTTACAGCTCACGCAGTTAGGAATGGCCTACTTGTAGACACCTTCACTGTAAAAGTGAAAAAAACAAAGGTCACACTTTTCACCGCATGGACGAAGCAATCAATGCGATGCAACAAATAGGAACATCACGTCAATAAAGGCAGGCAGCTGACATCTTCAGCAAATGCGGTCGCTGCAGCGAGCTTCGTGCGGTCTGTGGCGTCAAGGCAAACTTTACGATGAAAGCCCAACACGTAGGAAGCTGTGCGCCACTTCTTGAACCCTCCGCTAGAGTTAAGGGCGAAAGCACAAGGGACCACGCGCTTTAGTGCCAAGTACGGAACCTTAGTCAGGAGCCCTAATCCGACGGAACGCGGGCAGGGCGACGCCCTTTAAAGCGCCCTTGGCCCTTGCCGCCATTTCGAGGGTACGACATTTCTGCTAAGAACGGCAGATATATGCGTACAACCAGATATAAATGGTTCATATAATAGCTCGCCGTTATTATGCTGAAGGACTCATGTGCTTCGTAACGACTGGTTTAACGCGTTTTGTCGAGGAGCGAGGGGTCACCTATTGGAAAACAGCTTTTGCACTGATGAAGTCCATGTAAAAAGTCAGTTTCGCTGCAACGGTGAAGGAATGAATGCGAGAGCAACAAATTGTTATACTACGTAAGGCTTGATGCTAATATCTTTAGCGTGAGACCTGGCGTAACTCAGAGAAAACGTGCGCAAGCAAACGCGGTCGCTATGGCGAGTGAAGCGATGTTCGCCCTGTAGGCGGCTTCAACGCCAGCGGTCTAGAAGTCGCGTGTCTAGACACTCTTAGAAGACTGCATGCACACGTTTGATGTTCTCGTGGTTGCAAGAGCAAAAAAGGGCCAGTCCGACGAACATGCCTGCAAGCGTCAGTTTGGGCAATAAGATCCACCGATACAATGCACCGATGCAAATTAGAAAGGAGCTTCTAAAATTGCGGCAGACACGACCAAGCAGTGAACCAGCCCCCGGGACCCGCCGCGGTGGTCTAGTGGTTATGGTACTCGACTGCTGACCCGCAGGTCGCGGGATTGAATCCCGTCCACGGCGGCCGCATTTTCGATGGAGGCGAAAATACTTGAGGCCCGTGTGCTTAGATTTAGGTGCGCGTTAAAGAACCCCAGGTGGTCGAAATTTCCGGAGCCCTCCACTACGGCGTCTCTCATAATGATATGGTGGTTCTGGGACGTTAAACCCAATATGTTATTATTATGAACCAGCCCGGAGCCACAGAACGTCTCAGACAATACGCGAACATAGCAGACTTTACCTCGACTACGGAAGCAATGAAATTTTCATAAGATAAATGAAATTATACCACATGCCGAAGACGTGTCTAAATGATTTGAATTTGCTCGTGCCTCGCCACAGCGAACTAATCTCAAGTGTAAAGATTACTGCTACTTAGCTACGCCACCTCTTCGCTAGAGCAGCACTCGCGAGCTCTTCACGCGTGACCGCTATGCAAGCATATCCGTTGCATACGAATGTAAATATTTAGAATTGAAAACTGAAGCGGGTAGCCTATTTGTCGAGCGCACCACCGACAACTTGCTTCCTGTATTAACTGATTGGAAGCTTACCGACGCATGTAACAACCTCCAGCTTTCTTATGGCCCTGATTATGTGAGAGTTAATGTGTGTCCCATCTGCACAGTTGCAACGGGGAAAATCTATTTCAGTACCTATGACTCGCTCTACCTTCAACGATAACTTATGTTGCTTTTTGAAGAGTTCATTCAAAGATGCGCCGGACGCTCCCTACTATTAAGCGTTGTCGCACGGTGTATGAAGTTCTTTTACGGACCGAACTGAATGGCCTCCGGATGTCGCCTACCTTCTTCAACGGAGTAAGTCTGCCTGACGAGAGAGCAGCAGCCTCAATGAAAACAACCTTTTGCGTATGGTACCTATTCGCACCCGCTCTTCTCGCTACAGTTCGTTGAACAATCAAGGAACGTTATCGCTGACTTGGAGAAAAGCACTACACGACAAGCAAAATAACGCACGCGAAGGTATTACATAAGGCGTAAGATGCGTGCGCGCGAGTTTTTCGTCTACCAAGCCGGAAAGTCGCCGTTATGTGTAGACTTAACTGAACGCAATGCGTATGGTGATAGTGATTTTGTTACAGCACCAAGCTGACAATTTCCGAGGAGTTTAGATTTCTACAGACACCCGCATCACCATAATGTCGCGCCTAAGCGCATTCTCACGAATCCTGCACGCGACGTCTATTCTCACATCGGCATTCCTTATCGCACAGGTAGGAATTTTTCATATCCTAATATTTTGTGCCGGTATCATCAGCAGCCGCGGTTGTGGTGGCTACTTGCGCAAATTGTAAACGCGATGCACGATTATTTTAGCATATGCTTTACCCGGCGAAAAATCATAGGTGATCACGAAGCGGTACAAAGAAATAGCACAAGCATTGGCTCGAAGCGAGCGAGCTGTCCGTTCACTTCGCCTTTGCGGCGTTCGCGTGAAAAAAAAAAAGCGCTGCCTTTAAAGGCCATATAAGCTTGCGCTTTGAAGTCGCATTCTGCATAAGGAATTCCGCTAACCTTTAGCCTCAGGCTTAAGTCGTTCTCACACTGCAAGTATTTTTCCAGTATAGGTTCCTACGATGCATCATCGAATGTCACTGTTTTAACTAGAAGAGCGCCTATATGTTTTCATGAAATTTCATTAGTCGTCTTTGCAACAGGGAAAATAGGAAAAAGCGTGCCACCTTACTAATCTTGAGTAAACGGACGTCGTTTGCGGTGAAGTAATGAGCACCTTTTTCCTAATCTGTGGTATCAGTTTACTCTATTTTTGACTCGGGATCAATTCCTGTTTAAAAGACCCACTGCTGTTATTCATTTGCTTCATTCAAGCCAAATACTTAATTTGGAATTTTGCGTTATTGTAATTGTCCTCTTTTTACTGACCTTCTATACATAACTGAATTTTCCTTGAACGTTGAAGCTCTGGACTGCGATCCTTCTTTTTTGCAAATCAACGGAAACATTTTATACCAAAGTTTGATGTCTGAAATCATACAGCTTCTTTTCCTGTCTACCTAAGCTTTTCCTACACATTGTTTTCTGCCGTTGGTTGCAATAATCCCCATAGAAATAATCTCCTCATGAACATATGCTGTAACGATTTCGAATCGTGCAAAATAGACACAACAATTAAGCGGTATGGATCGAATGCGCCCACTTATGTACAAGTCAGCCGAGTTGAATGTACTCCGGAACTCAGTTAGACTACCGCAGTCTGTCTCAGTTTTTGCTGCTAAGTTTTATACACTTATACAAGTTATTTAAGCGCAATGAAGCCGTCATATGCGAACTTACTTAAAAGTCCTAATAGGCAATGTCTTTAATATGGTGTCGTAACAAACGGAGGTCAGGCCACTATTTCCTCCTGGACTTTGTTAACAGCGCAATACTAGAGACAAGGACACAAGGAAGGAGGAAACGAAAAACTTCCTAGTGTCCTTGACTCTAGTGTTGCGCTGTTAACCAAGTTCAAGAATAATCCAAACCAACTGGCCCAACTTGCCGTCTTACTGCAATAGATTTTCTGCTGGACCGCATTCCACGTTGGTATACCCAAAAATGAATAATGCTGAAATATGCAGCGACAACCAAGAAATCTGCGTATTTTAAACGTCAATATACCCGGCAGAAGTTTGATTCAACCTGTTTTAAGAACCTGTTTTAAAAATGACAACTATAGCAGACACAAAGTCATAAACTTCCTCTTATTAAACCTGTACTTGGTTAATGTCAGACATATTATAATCAAGAACGCTCCCTCTAATTAATTCTGAGTCGTATTCGAAATGGGCACATGCACGTCGCACTTTATCTGTTGGCATAAGAGAAACCACGAACAAACAATAAATGCCTGTTGGAAGGTCGTGAGTTTGATCTTCATTGGCGTTATATTTGTTTTCGTTCATTTAACATTCGATCATAAGTGCCACAATTAAATTAAATAAGAATAATGCCGCCTGCTTTGGCTGGCCATAAGATTATGATTTACAAAGATACAGGTACCTAATATCGATTTCCCTTCTTTCTTTTTATTTTGAGTAATTAACAGTAGAACACGATTTAATTTCTTGTTCGCCGGTTGAGAGACAAGAACAAGAACACCTCCGAGTATTCTATAATTTACACATACCCCTTCACTCGATGTTGACTTCGGGAGGTGAGGCACTGGTACCTGTGGCTGACGTGACCAGCTTGTTAGACAGAAGTGATTCTTACAGAATATTTCTAATAACGCATCGTACGGTGCATTTACTGCATTTTCTCACGTTCAGTAAGTTATTCCTGCTTCCTTAGGCCAATATTTCCGAGGAAATGGGCTGAAGTTCGTCGCTCACATTGGTGTTCGATCAAGCGCCTTTTATGAGATGGTTTAGTAGCACACATTTAGGGGCGAGTAGGTGCATTCTTTCATAAAAGAACGGATTGCGCAAAAAGCACAGCACACAAAAGAGATATGACCAAGCAATGCGAGTACAAGCTGTTCGGAGCAAACAGAAGTTCTCACACCTTTTGTACATGCGCATTTCTGGTTTACCGGGGGTCGGGGCGTGTGGGCGGGGCGGCGGTGGGCTCGCTCAGTCGCCATTTGTAGCATAGACATCAAATGAAGAAACTGTCATTGTGGATGATATAGCTTGCCGGAAATCCGATAGCACGATAAATGTAAATGTGTGACCAATGTGCTACTGAGATATCAGAAGTTATGCAAGTCCTCAATTATTTACGCAATTATTTCCCACGAAATTACTAAGCATTGACAACAGACAAAAATTACCAGTCTGCGTGAGGCGACTACGAACACAAGGCAGCGAGACACATTTTTTTCCTTCTCACTGCATACATCTGTGATGAGCGAGGCCCGAGTTAGCTAGGACACATCATGTAACCCGCTTTTCGCGCACACATCTGCATACAAGGAGCCAATGCGGGAAGTATATGCCCCTTGACCAATGGGATACTTTAAACAGAGAATCCCACAGTGCCTTGTGTAAATGCTTCATGGCAAACAGATCATTGCTTGCATCCTTCTTTTGACACTAAGCAATACGAGTGTAGCACTCCCAAGTCGAGGACGAGGCTTCAATTCCACACCACGGCGGCCACATTTTGTTGGGGCGAAATGCAAGAACACGTAGATTACTGAGTACTGATATTTAGATGCACGTTAAAAAAAATAAGAAGAAAAAACCCTGGAGGTCAAAATAATAGCCTGTCCCCTTTACTGCGCGGCTAACAATCATATCCTACGACTTGCACGTAATACACTCGAAAACTTATACATTCCATCGTTCTTTCTTCTTCTGGATATTGAACATCACACGCTGTAACCTAACCGGGTGCTTTGTAAGATCAAGGTAGCGAATTGCGATCCTGCAGGCTGCGGCCGCATTACCACCGTGGAGACATGCAAGATCGCTCGTGTACGCAGATACTCCTGCACGTTGAAGACCCGCAGGTGGTCAGAATGAATACGCACTCCCTCAGTATGCATTGCTTGTCATTGGATGGTGCTTTCGGCGCGAAGACCATTGATTTGAATACAAAGAAGAAAAAGAACACGCAGAAATACGGTATGATCCTGAAGCATCACTTTTTGTAAGACAGCAAGCTTATGTCCCGTAGCATTTATATCATTCGCCGTTCGCCATTCAAACTAGTGTGGGTACGTATATGTTCGTGCGCTTTAATTACTTTTCTGGTCCATTCACCCCGCGATTTCTTATATAGGAACTAGTTGAGTTATGCGCGTACGTCAATCATCTCGGCAGATGAATGCCGCGGTGGCATCGGCTACAATCATAAAAAACGCAGTCGCTTCGTAGGCTACATGGTACGCGAATCAAACATGGAGGCACGAACCGAAGATACTCAATTGTCACCCATATCGCTCAATCTGTTTACAAGATGGAGGAGAAGGAGGAGAAAATACCGTTATTCTGAGCAAGCGCATGCTGCGCACTGGGTGAGCGGCGTCCTTATTCTATAGGTAGCCGCGGGTCATGGCCATTTCTCGAGCCTTTAGCATCAGTCTGAGCTTATTCTTCAGCTCCGAGTCTGATAGCTTGGCATTCCACTGCTATTCGGATATTGCTTGATTGTCTACGGTGCAAGGTTTTCATATGCATCCCCATACCATACGACATGGGATGTCTTGTACATTGCAGTACATGCAGGTATATGGGTGTTCGGTCGGTGAAATTCGGTGCAATGGCATGCCGGGAACGTAACAATTAGTGTGGAATTTTCTGTGGATTACTGGCTCTTGCCTTTTTGGGCTGGGATGAGGTGGCAGGTAAGTTCTTCTTTCTAGGTTGTAGAGTTGGAAAATATCATTCTGCTTCGTGGGAACATCGCGTCTCCTTAGCGCATCGGTACAAGTTTTTCCTACTATACAAGCGCTACAAAGCACAACTTAACCATGTAAACTTATGAGGACAGTACGTCTAAAAGATTTAGCCGAATACCAACCAAAGTGATGTAAGAAACTTGGCGTTTCCATATTTAAGGGGTCTCAGTTGAAGAAGCCTTTCTTTAGTAAGTGTAATTTCCCATTTACTCGACACCCTCACTGACACTTTGTCAAGATCGGCTGGACGCCTTTACGATACGCCAGGGTAAAGCGACAGTTTTCAGAGTAGGTTAGTTTTGCCAGTACAGTCCCTGGTTTTTTTAATGTCACAATATATGCATTCCATGGGTACGTTGTATGGATTATCGGTGTAAATCCTGTTTCCCTTGATCATTACTGTTACCCAATTTTAGTTACATACAAAATATGTCTGTCAGTCAGAAATTCGTTTCAAGTTGTGTACTTCATGTCGTGGCTAATTCTGAACGACGCTGTGAATAGCGCACGCGGTATTCACATTGATGTACGTTCACGAATATTTTCTAAAGCGTGTCGTGTACCGGGAATCATGATTTTTTGGGGAAGTCTGGCGTCGCAAAGAAGGTACGATTATGTGATCGACGCCTTGCCACCAGTGATCATCGCCATCGTAAGACATTGTGCGCCCTCTCCCTCCTTGCGACCCCTACGACACTCTTAAGGGTGAGCTCATCTGCCGGACAAACGAGTTGGAACAGCGCAGGCTGCAGGAGCTGCTCAGCGCGGAGGAGCTCTGTGACCGAAAGCCTACAGAGCTTCTGCGCCACATGCGGCATTTGATTCGGGGCCAGTTTAATGGCAGTTTAAGCTTGTGGTAGAAATGCGGCATAGCCAGGTTCTGGATTCTGAGAACCACCTAACAGTTCAAGGCGTGACATCAAGTTTAGTGCCATTGCGTATGTGCAAGCTCATGAAAAAGTCTCCCCACCATGGTGTACGCTTGGAAGAATTTTCCGTTCTCTTCCGGGATCCATCTCTTGAAGACGCTGTACGCCATGATGTGACCGATCACATTGCGACAGTAGGAGCCCCGGTGTTCGCACGCGCTCGTTGTCTCGCTCCTGACCGTTGCAAGACTGCACGGCAAGAATTCAAGCACATGCTTGAGCTGAGGTACGCCCGCCACTCTTGTTTTGTTTGGTCGTCACTGCTACTCATGGCCCTCAAGCCCTCAGGTGACTGGAGACCGTGCGGTGACTACCTCGCCCTTAACAAGGTGATTGTACCAGACCGCTATCCGATCTCGCACATCGAGGATTTCACCGCATTGCTGCACGGCACGGTACGGCGGCCCGCCATATGAACACCTTTTGGCATTTTTCAATGCATGCGTATGCCATTCGGTCTTCGAAGCACCCGACACACGCTTCGAAGCACCCGACACAGGTCTACCAGTTGTACTCGTTCCTACGTTTCAGCGCCATTTCGCCACAGCGTCTTCGATGCCTAGCACTCCTTGTCGCACGCCGTCATACGTGCGAGTTAACACCTCGTAAGAGCGCGATATCTATGGCCACGTATGAACATTGACGTCGGCCGCTGGACACGTGCTTGCCTGATGTGCCAGCAAACCGAAGTCCAGCGCAACACAGTGAGCCGACTGGATACCTTCACGTTTTCTGACTCGCTGTTCAATCACGTGCACCTGGACCTCGTAGGCCCTTTGCCACCTTTGAAAAGAGCCGTTAATTCTGAACATGTGTAAACAGTTTCACGCTGTAGCCTCAGGCACTACTATCAGCGACATCACGGCAGACTCTGTCACCCAAGGCCTCATCACCTTGGGGATTAGCCGCTACGGGAGTTCCCAAGACCATTACAACGGATCGAGGTGGTCAGTTTGACTCCGCGCTCTTTCCGCACTTTGCCCTGCATGCTTTGTACCGACGACATCAAGACCATGGCCTACCACTCGACGTCGAACATCTTGCTTGAGCAATTTCAACCGCCAAGTAAAAGCCTCACACATGGCCTTACGATCATTGATACCCTGAATGGAGCGACTACCACTGGTCCTCGTCGTCCTTCACGGCACGATACGTACGGACGCGTCCTGCCCTTCAGCTGAGCTTGTTTTTGGCGCGGCCCTAAGGCCTCCTGGCCAGTTTATCATCATGTCAGTGGTACCACTATTGGACGTTGCTCATAATGCCAGTCACCTCTGGAATGTCATGAGACGTGTCTCCTATTTCGCCGCGCCAACACTCATGACCTTTCTTCACCAGTCGTACTCTCCGCGATTGCACACACGTCTTCGTGCAATCTTTCCACGAACACCAGACAAGTGCACTTCATCACAGCAGGGACTACCGGTACCTCACAGGCATAGCTCGTTAGCATACTCGCTGCCACGCTAAAGGGGGGGGGGGGGGACTGTGGCGAGCCGTCAGCGTCTTGGAGACGATGACGACGTTGCGCCTCAGCTGCTGCGCACGTTTGAGGGAGCGCGAGAGAAGAAGACTACGGCAAGAGCAACACCTCTGTAGTCATCCATGTCCGAACGACGATGAAATAAATCTGCGGGTCAGGAATACGTCTCACGTCTTCGCACAGGCTTGCCAAGCCGGGTGGACACGTCGCGTCGAACAGACGTTCTGATGCAGCAGGTGTCAAGCAGAAAAATGCGGTGTACGAACTTAAACTAAACCAGAACTGTGGGCGAACGCATGAGCACGGGTGCTGACGTATAAATGCGACCAGGAACTCTTGGCACTGACAAGTTATCACATGTCGTTGTGTCACGGTTGACAATGAAGCCCTGTAATCGGTAGACGGGCGGATGCTGTCTTGCATCTACATTGCGCAAAGTGCCGAAAGATAACGCTTAGTGATGTACTAGCAATTGAGGCCTCTGTGCAGTTCTTCATTGTGGCCTCGAAATGCTCCCTGAAGCCCTGCCACTTGGCAAGTTCTTCGAAGCAAATTGGTAGCTGTTGCACCGGTGCGACATATCGTTGTATCGGTGCTCAAACCTTGCTGGAGCCGAGACGATCGTGTGTGGTGTAATTACAGTTTGCTTGCTTGCTTGCTCCTCTATGCTGGCTTTTACCCACTACGGGGGATTGGCCAAGAAGCCGGCGGCCTGATAGCGGTTTCGCTTACAGCGCTCTGTGTCGAGTTTTTTGTGGGGCCTTGCAACGCCATTAACCAGGCAGGAATCGGCCCCGGCTCATGCTGTGACTGATGTCGTCGCGGTACGCCACAGCTACAACGACTTCCGCCCAATACTCATCACCATTGTTCCTGAGCTTATCGCTGAGGGTTGCAATCACCGAGTCCTTGACACGAAGATTACCTAAGATAACTTGCAAATCGGACGGTGCTAGGCTTGTAGCGCTTCAGTGGCGCATGAGATGGGCTTTGTAGCAGCGGCTCGAAGTAACGGCCCATCCTGTGTCGCAGTCAATCCATCGCTGGTGCAGGACGCCAGTCCTCTCCGTCGTTTCACGGCACCTGAATAATTTAAGACACAGAATGCCATCTGTCAGAGGTGGTTTATTTATAAAGCTTTTCAAATGGCGCTAGTACAGTTTGCTTGCTTGCTTGCTCCTCTATGCTGGCTTTTACCCACTACGGGGGATTGGCCATGAAGCCGGCGGTTAAACTAAGTGAACAAAAAAAGGGCTAGGCAGAGGAAAGGAAAATAATTCATTTTTTTATGTAGAATATGGTAATTTCTCGAGATAAGAAAACAAATTTCAATAACGACAGAGATTAATATAATTTTTTATATACTTCAAAGTTATCCCCAATACATGATTCTTGAGTGGGTTAAATTAATTAGGATGGAAAACTGGGCGAGTTTGGTGTAGATTCATTGTGGCTACCAGCGCGAAACACGTAGACGAGGAAGCAAGAAGTGGATAAAAAAAATATTCATATCATCAATTCTTGGCCAATCCCCATGAGTGGGTATGAGCCATGGTAGAGGAATCATCATCATCATCATCATAATCACACGGCACAGCGCTGAACTTTCAACTGAATGCTGATTAATAATGAAATCCTTCAATTTGGTTTGGTTCGGGAAGAAAGCTGAGCAATGACTTACCAAGGTAATCTCCTTGTGTCACTAAGGAATTCGCAGAGGGCCCCTAAGACGCTCCCGTTGCTGTATTCCAATGAAGCAGCCCCAAAAGAAAGAATATTTGGAGTATTTAGTGGAATTCCTAATTTTCTGAATAAAGTTTCAAAGCACTTTTTTCTTTGAATTTTAAAACGGCGACAGCTTAATAGGAAATGGTCGATATTTACAGGTTCGTTACAGCTAGAACACAGAGGGGATGGCACCAGACCAGACCTGTGTAAATAGAAATTAAGCGGTGGAATACGGCATCGTAATTTAGTGATGGAGACTTCCAGTTTGCGCGTGGGACACCATTTATTACCCCATGCGAAATGGAAGTGCGAAAATTCTGGGTTCGGTATTGTAGCTTTTAATGAATATTAAAGAAGAGAAAATTTCCTGAACCTCGCCGCTGTAACATAAGCCGTAGGAGGCATAACTGGCGAAATTGGACCATTAAGGGATATTCGCGCGAGTGAGTCAGCCATCTCATTTACATATATACCGCGATGCCCTGGCACCCATATCAATCGCACTAGTAGCATGTATGCAGGGATTATTGCTTTGAATGTATTTAGTACTGCTGATTCAGACGACGAAGAGAGGGATGAACACACGGATAACGAATCAGTCACTATAACAGCTGTCGAATAAGTCGCTGGAAGTTTTCGAATAGCTAGAATAATGGCCGTTAACTCCGCTTCAAATATGGGGGGTATAATCTGGGAGGCGTAATGAATATGACCAGACCTTCTTTAACACTTCCTCTTCTGCGGTTTTGATCAGTACAAAGTGGGTTTCTAGAAAGCGCAGCCTCTTCCCACTGGAATGTCGGACACCTCAAACTGTGACTCTTGAAACTGTGAAGCGACGACGGAAGATATATTATGTTTTTGATCGATTTATCACCGAAGGCGATGCTATTCTTTGCTGCCTTAAGACAGGACACCACCTTCAAAAACCCATTTTTCTGAAAGCAAGATTTTTTGGTGTTTGACATTTTCATAATTATTGCCTGTTCAAGAATATTTAGAAAAAAGAATGGATGGATGGATGAAAGAACTTTATTAGGGTCTAATAGGTCGCGCTAATGTCCTAGCCGAAGCGGGCCGCTCCCACGTTGGGACCGAAAGACCTAGCCTTTCGGTGGCTTCGCGGGCCCGTTGGACTGCCCATAACTGTCCCTGCAATGTCGGACTGCGTAGAGCTGCGTCCCCACCGTGCTTCAGTATTTTCCTTGTCGCTGCGTAACGCGGAGCAACGCCAGAGCATATGAGTGAGATCTATGGTGTCGTGGCATTTATCGCATGCTGTAGGAATAGCGAATTCCGGATAAATCTTGTTAATTAACAAGGGGTTCGGGTAAGTTCTTGTTTGTAAGAGCCTTAGCGTAATGGCCTGAGCTCTGTTTAGTTTACTGTGTGGAGGGGGGAAGACCCTGCGTCCTAGATAGAAGTGTTTGGTTACTTCGTTGTAAGAGAGGAGATGATCCCTGCAGTCTGAAACCTCAGCCTCTTCTTGCCTTGTAGCTGTACGGTTGACAAGTCCTCCTGCAGCATTGTGGGCAGATTCGTTGAGGTTCGTAGGAGCACCGTTGATTTCTCCCATATGAACAGGAAACCAGATGATCGTGTGTGGTGTAATTACTTTTCCCTTGAGAATTGCCAGAGAGCCTGTCTAGAAATTACTCCTTTGGCAAATGCTCGGACGGCTGCCCTAGAATCGCTGTGGATCATCGATCTATTTGGATCTAAAAGTACCAATGCGATGGCTACTTGCTCGGCAATTTCTGATTCTGTGGTGTAGATAGAAGCCGAGTGTTGAAATTATTTTGAGCCATTCAAAAGTTATGAGCATTTTTCCAACCCTCCCTGGTTGCATTCCAAACCGAAACTGAATGTTTATGATTCCACAACATCTGCCACGTCTACATAAATGTTTTTTTAATACATATTACGTAATGCTAAGTTGTCTGAGTACATTCTAAAGCTTGTGGGACAGGATGTTGTCGATTTATTTTAAAATTTCCTCTACACATCTATGGTACTGTGTTGTTGAAGTTGCGCGCGTTCTTGCTCGGCTATCTGTGCTTTTTCGTACACTACCTTCAGCTCTTGGACTTAGGTCTGGCCTTTCAAAGAGAAAGTTGTAGTACACCATAAAATATGGCGATGTATAGGACGAAACAGGAGCATCAACGCAAGTTTTAGAAATCAATATATCAAGCGTGGACCTGCTGTGACGCATGTGGATGAGAGTCAGCTGGAGACGCAAAGCGAGCTAGAAAAGAAATATGTGCCTCAGCTCGCTCAAAATGAAATTGTGCTGCTTCAAAGGATGTCCCAAGCTATGATCCTGGTGGATTTCAGACATATTGACTATATTATATGGACATTCCATTGAAATCTTTAAAAGCCATTTTTCTCACAACTTTTTTTTTGCATCCTACACTTACGCGAACAGCGATAACTCTCTTTCCAATTACTATTTTCCCATAAAATTTTGTGCACTATTTCTTTATAAGTAGAACTGTGCATTCAAGCAGAATGATTGAAAACGAGCAATTAACTTTGTGTACTATGGCCAATTGTGCGCAAAACAAACCTGCCAAATATCAACTTTTTCAGTCTTTTCGCGATAACGTGCCTTAGCGTGGAGATATGGTGATCGTGGAGCTTAGATGCACAGGATGGTGTCCTCCATACATACCTGCGAAGTCGCGTTTGATTCGCAACAGGCATTTTGTAGTTAATACTGTTGGCGCAAGATTCATATTTTGGTAAATTTTGATTGTTATAAATTTTATTTTTAACATTTTTAGCAGTTTCATCATTCTAAACCTTGAATTTACCTGAGGCCTACATGCCAAAAAGCATAGTTATAACTTATGGGCAGGCATTTTGTAGTTAATACTGTTGGCGCAAGATTCATATTTTGGTAAATTTTGATTGTTATAAATTTTATTTTTAACATTTTTAGCAGTTTCATCATTCTAAACCTTGAATTTACCTGAGGCCTACATGCCAAAAGCATAGTTATAACTTATGGACCGAAACTGTAAAATGTTTTTTCCGAAGTGGTGACCTACCTTAGACCAGCCAGGCCATGAAAGATTTTTATATTATAAGATTCGGGAACAATGACACTAAGCGCCGCAGGCCAGCAAAGTGACGCGGGAAATGCTAGTGTTTAAAAAATGAATCGCACATAGTAATCGATTAAAGGGGTATGACGGACAGGCACAAGCACTCCATTTCGATAGCACCTTTCTCTGTATTCATTACTTCGTCTCAATACTTTCGTGTCACTTCCACCAAAATACGGTAACCAACCTGAAACTCGTCTGGTTGACATCCCTTTCATTCCTCCTGCTCCGGGGTACGAGGGTTCATCTCCACTTGGTCCGTTCCTACTTGATAGTCATGTTGTGGCTTTACGCGATTGCGGCGGCTAGCAAAAAGCAGTTCAAAGAACTCGTCTTCAACAAAGACGATTATCGTGGCGCTTTTCTGAACGCATCGAGACTGGTAGACAGCGTTATACCGCCACTAAATATGTTACGTTCAAATAAATCGGTCCTTGCTAGCTTCTCACAGCAGCGCTGCCAAAACTATCAGCTCGTAGCGATCTTCTATTTTATTCGTGAACGGGCCTTTTCATGGCCATTGCGTAACGTTTTAGGTATTGTTCAGGATATTTATGCGCTGGTTTACCCGTTATTCGGACGTTGTGAGCCTTCGCGGATTTTGTATCGTTACGTGACAGGCAGCTGAACCAAAAAAGCTTGTTCATTAGCAAAGGGCTGATGTAAAGGAAGATGTCCTGTAACACGCTGCCTTGCATTTTACGTGGTCGTGCACAGACGCCGCTATTGAGGGACGTGTTTTTGTGGCGTTTGTGCAACACACAAGCGCTATGGTAGTGGCCATTCCGATTTCGACCACTCACGGAGGGCTAGTGGCGGATGCAGTATGGAATACTTTCACATGATAGTGGCCTAAATTGGAGTGAAATTTAGAATTGGCATTTCTGAAATGAAAGATACATAAATGTGGACAAGGTAGAGAGGTGAACCTGAAGGACATGTTTCTGACATGCTGAGTGATCTATGAAAGTGCAATGGTGAAAACGCGGTCAGAGTACACTGAAGTGACTGTAGTGGCATTGATGCCGTGTATTATGTGACATCTCATAATACACGGCATCATAATCCTTGGCTGTTGAAGAATATTTAGAAAGAAGAATGATCAAATTATCTTGAACCGTTCCGAAGTTATGAGCATTCTTCCAACCCTCCCTGGGTGCATTAGAAACCGGAACTAAAGGTTTATGATTCCACAACACCTGCATGCGTTCATAAATGTCTTTTTTTTTTACATATTACGTAATGCTAAGTTACGCAGATTATTTCGAGTTTTCTAAATCACAGTATTTCTTTGCAGGCGTCTTCGTACGGCATAAACAGACCTGGTGAGAGTTCGTTCCAAATACCTGTGTTGGATGCATGTATTTATTTCTTTAGCAAGCGAAAGCACAAAACCTCTACTATCCAACTGTTTCTTCCAGGGTGCGGGCGATCGGAGGTGCTAGGGAGGGTAATCAACGGCAGCGTTGCTTCAAAGCTGCATGTACCTTGGGTGGTGAGAACGCACAATACGGCACAATTTCTCTTCAGGTTCTTTGAGACAAATTTGTTTCGCATCGTTATCTGAAGATGTTGAGGAGTGGCTACTTAAACTGAGGGGCACTGCGACGGGCAGATTTTTTTTTACCTTCCATGCAACGTAGCGTATTCGTTCCTGAATACAAGACTGAACCTTTCCGTACTGTCAAGCTACACTTTACCTGCAATACACTACGCCAAACCTATGACGGCCTAGTTATTGCTGTAAAGAGCGCTTACGAGCGTAGTTTGCCTGATCTATAACGTGAAAGATTTGTGCGTCGACCTCATGCGAGTATTTTGTGTTGGGCGAATATTTTTTCAACCTTAAAAATAACCTAGCGTATTTTTTCGTGAATAGAAGAATCGACCTTTTCCGTACTATCAAGCAGTATGTTTCCTACAATAAACTTTGCAGAAGTAAGTAGGCCGTCACAGGTTTGGTAAAGAGGGCTTACAAATGTAGTTTGCCTGCGACGTGATAACACTGTTATTCGCAAATGCCAAGCCCCAGCAGATGGAGCTAGAACTTTGTCTTCAAGTGAACAGTTATAGGTGCCGCGACCAATTGGGCAAGCGCATAGTGCAGGGCAGCAAACTTGAGGCCTACGATAAAGAATCTGTTACGTGATGTTCACGACGCGAAAAAATAGCGCACTTACGCGTGCACATTTTAAACACATCCACATTTTTGTGGTCCACACCATTGTTCGAGTAAGTGGCCTTAAAAATCGCAAGGTAAATTCTGGCGTGTACCTTTTCAAGAAAAAGCGGAGTCATGCAGTAACCCCATGACATACGTTTCCACGAGTTCTTCGCAAATGTGTCCTCGCTGTAGCGCGCGTGCGCCATTTTCAAAACCGAAATGTATTCTGTGGCTGTATATAAGAAATGCAAGCAAAGAAAAACGGTCAATGTTCAGGCACACATTATACAGAAATTGTGCGCACGCTACAGGAGTTAGGTGACATATTCACGCAAAATTCAGGCGTGGAAGCTTCCGTTTCCCGCTTACCCAAATATAAAGATGAATAAATAATTTCCGGTGAATAGTGTTACGTGTCTTTGGGTTGACTACGCGGACACTAGATTGATAAACATGTGTGAATCTTTAGCTGAGATCCAGGGCACTGAATATTAGGCATAGCGGCAGCATTGCAATATATTCTTGAATTGCATAAACGAGTGCCTGAGCGGTGTATTGTAAAGTGGTTGTCTAGTTTACTTGCCCTCTAGGTGCACGTGGTCGGAACCAAACACAAGCGCGCTCAGTTTTGCGGTGGAAGCATCATTACAAGGGACGCCATCCTGACGGCTGCCCACTGCGTAGTGTCAAAGTAAGAACTGCTATTTCTTGACAGCCATCATAAGTTTGGAACACACTACTTCTAGATGCTCTGCACAGCGCTAGCAAACCACTCCGGTCTTTGTTTCTCGAACATTCTAGTGGGTCAGAGATTATGCCGGCAAATTTACGGCATTTATTGCCCCGCATCAGAGTAATTTTTTTTAGGAATTCTAAGGCGGATTTGCCATCGTTGCGAAAACGCGCAATGTGTACTTCTTATGGGGGAAAAAGGGACGTTTATACATTGCAGAAAAATGCAATGTATAAAGCGAGGCATGCGTTCAGGGACGATGGACGCCTCAAGTGATGAGCAACAGTTGAACGCAAAATGTCGCTGGGCGTAGCGTTTACACAAGAAGACATAGTTACGTGGCCGTGATGTTGGAGAAGGCAGCTGTCGGCGGGTTGAAGACGAAACCTTTTTTCTTTTCTTTTTTTTTTTGCGAATCTGTGCTCGGTAAACGAGAATTCAAACTGCAAGTGCTACATGCTGTACACTGATAGCGGTGAACAAAGTGTCGGCCGTGGATATTTTGATCTATCGTTTAGGAGCGTCGGCATTTACACATGCGGCATCGAATGTTCGAGTCGTATCGCTAGAGACCATGCTAGTTCCAGAAAAGACTCCACTGTTCGAATTGATGCGGTAAAGCTTATCAGAAGATTCTAACATAATCTGGAAGATTCCCAGACATTCGCGCGCGGTTCGCGAGAGACAGTGGCTGTACTACGTGTAACAGACCGGTTACAAAGAAGTAAAAGAAAGGAGCGCGCGTGGGAATATCTAATAATAATAATAATAATAATGATAATAATATCTGTGGTTTAACGTCGCAAAACCACGATATGATTATGAGAGACGTCGTAAAGGTGGGCTCCGGAAATTTCGACCATATGGTGTTCTTTAACGTTCACTGACATCGCACAGTACACGGGCCTCTACCATTTCGCCTCCATCGAACTGCGACCGCCGCGGCCGGGATCGAACCCGCGACCTTCGGGTTAGCAGCCGAGCACCCTAACCGCTACACCACCACGGTGGACTGGGAATATCTCAAGAAGTTATCTTTCATCCAGATGACTTGAATTCTTTAGAGAACCAACTGAAGAAGACAAGTCTACATGTCTAAATGTTGGCTTCAGCGATTGCTCATCTCTCCAAGCCTCCATCTTTCCCCAAACTTCTGCCTTGTTTTAATATAAAATTTCTCACCAATTTTACAGCACAGCTGTTAAGCTTTTTGCTGCGCCTTGTTGCGAAACCAGAAAAATATCATCATCACGAACCGGCACGCGTCCGCGTTGTCCTCTTGTTCATATTGTGTTTCGCTCCTGAAACATGTGCGCTGATTTCTCCGCCGTGGATTGCAATAAGACAGACCGGAATACAGACAGACAGAGAACTTAGTTTGGGTCCTGAGAAACGGTACTCTTTTAGAGGAAAGCTGCGGGCCGCTCTGAAGCGGGGACGGGGAGGCCTAGCCATACCGCCGCATCATGGTCTCTCTGGAGAGCCCGTAGATGTGTTAATAACATTGGACTTCGTAAGGCAAAGACCCAATCGTGTTCTGTGAGCCGACTCAGGCCGCGTAGTAAGAGAAAAAGACAGAAGGCGAGAGAACGAGTGCACGGAGAGAAAGAAAGAAAAAGAAAGAGAAACATAGAAATAAGAGAAAAAGAGAAATAAAAAAGAAAGGCAGAGAAAATATACACAGGAAAAGATAGAATGGTTACAAGAAAAAGATATAGAAAAAGCCGGCAGATCCCACGCACTGTGGGAATCGATGTAATGCGAAGCAGCCAGGAAGGAGCAAATCATGCTTTACATAATTTGCATGGCATGTTTTACATGTTACGACCTGTCATTTGTGTTCGTCATACAGTCACGTCGCGATATACCAATTTTGGTGTATGTCAAGCTAGTGAACTGGACGCAAGCGCACCATGAGCGTGGCATGCAAGTCATGTCGCACATGGCAAGTCATGATTTCCATGTTCCCAATGTCATTTATGTTCGTCATACAGTCATGTCACTCAATACCAAATTTCGTGTATCTCAAGCTAACGAAACGGCCGCGAGCACGCCATGAGCGTGGCATGCAAGTCATGTCGCACATGGCAAGTCATGATTTCCATGTTACCAATGTCATTTATGTTGGTCATACAGTCATGTCACTCAATACCAAATTTGGTGTATATCAAGCTAACGAAACGGCGGCGAGCGTGCCATGAGCGTGGAATGCAAGTCATGTCGCTCATGAGATGTCATGATTTCCATATTACCACTTGTCATTTACGTTCGTCATACAGTCATGTCACTCAATACGAAATTTGGAGTATATCGAGCTAACGAAACGGCCGCGAGCGCGCCATGAGCGTGGCATGCAAGTCATGTCGCACATGACAAGTCATGATTTTCATATTACCACTTGTCATTTATGTTCGTCATAGAGTCATGTCACTCAATACCAAATTTGCTGTATATCAAGCTAACGAAATGGCCGCGAGCGCGCCATGAGCGTGGAATGCAAGTCATGTCGCTCATGAAGTCATGATTTTCATATTACCACTTGTCATTTATGTTCGTCATGCAGTCATGTCACTTAATACCAAATTTGGTGTATATCAAGCTAACGAAACGGCCGCGAGCGCGCCATGAGCGTGGCATGTAAATCATGCTTTTCATGACAAGTTAATCATGATTTTCATGATATGATCAGCCATTTACGTTCGTCATACAGTCATGTTATGCCATACCAAATTTGGTATAAATCCCATTAACGATACGGCCAGGGGAGCACAAAGTCGTAGGCGGCTAGATAGATAGATAGATAGATAGATAGATAGATAGATAGATAGATAGATAGATAGATAGATAGATAGATAGATAGATAGATAGATAGATAGATAGATAGATAGATAGATAGATAGATAGATAGATAGATAGATAGATAGATAGATAGATAGATAGATAGATAGATAGATACGCTCAAAGTCGCCGAAGTTCGCTAAGAAATGCTTCGCATTTAAAAAAGAGAGAGCAAGTATAGCCGTGTACCGTAATGTATATAAAGGGAATGGGAAGTAAAGGTGCGTACATATGTAGCCTTGTACGGAGTAAACCTTCGGTTCTTAGTAACCGCTTGGTCCATCTCTGTTCGTTGTCCTGTGGTTCACGCTGTTTCTCGTTTCCTTGTGCATGTGCCAACCGGCCCAAATAAGCACTCCAGTGCTAAAGAAGTATTTATGCCTCGCTAGCACGCTACACCTACAGGTCGTTGCAAAGCTCGCAAGCGCCATGCTTAAGGTGCGCACTGTACACCTGTGTTGAAAGAGGAAGACGTCGATATCACCTGCCTATCTATTCGGTATTGCGTTATGCGAAGTAATTCATTGCCTCAGGGATTGGCCCTTGGTCGCTTTAGGTGGGAAGGAGCCGCCTTTGCGTCAGCCGTGAAACGACTTCTTACTGCACTATCTAAAATATCGGTCCATGTTTTGTTTCACGCGAACGGGCACAACCTTTACATCGACTCGGGAAGTAATGCTTCCACTTAATACACTGCCTCCCTAAGTTCTTTCCGAAATCACGCAGTAAAAATAACCTTGGCACCATCGTTTCTTACAGGAAATTCATATTCAAGCCAATTATGGTGTACTACAATACAACCATTGTTCGGAGCGGTCCACGTATTAGAGTGCAGAGCGTTGTCGTTCACGAGAACTTCAAAAACGTATTCTGGGGTTACGACATCGCTTTGCTCAAGGTGAGTGTTTTGGCTGTGAAAATTATCTTTATTTGACTAATTGCCACTCTGTCTTGATGATGTTTCTGATGTTGCAGTGTCGCTACAATGTAAATTCAAGAACGCTTATCTAAGAAACTGAAAACCCATGAGTAAGGCAGAAATTAACGATTATGTTGAGATTTCAGAAACAACTAGTTCCTGCTTTGCGGATTGCATAATGCAGCCATGGCAAAGAGCGCCGAGAAAGAAAAAAAAATTCCCCATCTCCCGCTAAAGGGAATCATGTGTGGATGCGAAGCAGAGGGGAGATAATTAGCTTGAGCGGGAGGAACGTCGCCGCTCTCATTTCACGGCAGCGGTCCGGGCGCTCATCGCGGCGCTGCACAGGAGAGAGAATGAGGGGCGCGCGCTCTCCGTCATTTTCATACCGCGGAACTACCGTGGCGCCCCCCAGCGGAGTATGCAGCTGTCATACCACCTGTCGTGCGCGCCGCTCCGTACAGGATTCCTAGAGGAAAGGACGGGGGGGGGGGACCGTAGGAGAGGAAAGAGAGGGGGAGGGGACGTGCATGCGCTGTGGGGGGTGTGGGACGCGGGAGCCGCTCCGTAGAGTAGAGGATTCCTAGAGGAGAGAGGGGGAAAGGACGCGAATGCGCTGTGGGGATGTGGGACGCCGGAGCCGCTCCGTAGAGTAGAGGATTCCTGGAGGAGAGAGGGGGAGAGGACGCGCATGCGCTGTGGGACGTGGGCGCCGCTCCGTAGAGTAGATGATCCCTAGAGGAGAGAAAGGGGGGTGAGCGTAGGAGAGGATAGGGGAGGGGACGCGCATGCGCTGTGCGGGGTGTGGGACGCTCCGTAGAGTAGAGGATTCCTAGAGGAGAGAAAGGGGGGTGAGCATAGGAGAGAGAGGGGGGAGGGGACGCGCATGCGCTGTGGGACGCGGAAAGGAGGGACGGACTAAGCCCCCCTCCAAACACATTCAAGCAAGATCAAGGAATGGGGTCAACCTGGGCGACAGACACCACCTGCCTAGCCATTGCTAAGCAGCCTCTCTGTGCTCTCGGCCATGACTCAAGGAATGGGGTCAACCTGGGCGACAGACACCACCTGCCTAGCCATTACTAAGCAGCCTCTCTGTGCTCTCGGCCATGACTCTGATTATTGTAGTAGGGTTGACGGCCTTCATATTACTACAGTGTTCTGGTTCCCATAATGGGTGCTTCCCTACTTCATGAAAGTGGCCGGACGCGGGACACGGGACGCGGGACGGGGGGACGCGGGAGGGACGGACAGAGCCCCGAGCATAAGATGCTTCGCATCTAAAAAAAAAAACCTTTGCGCCTGGCTTATCGCACGCTGTCGCTTATCAGCCGCGCCCAGTCCGCGCAGTCGCCGCGCCGAGTCTGCCCGCCGCGCGAGCCGAACGCGAACAACGAAACAAGGGAGGGGCGAAGCAGGGAAGGGCATGTCAGCTTCCACTAACGTAAAATCTGGGCAGGGGCGAAGGATGCAGTCCGCTTTTAGTTAACGCGCACGCTGCGAATCTTTACTGTTCAACTACGCACAAGAGAAATCTCCCACAGGCACTACATTGCAGGTCAAGAGCCAGTGCCTAATATACGGAGTGGCGGGTGAACGGTTCTGCAGCGCGTTTTCTCTCGCGGGCGAGGGAGCGTTTCCATAGTCAAAGCGCGCCGTTCGCTCTCTCTCTCGCCACGCGGCGAGCGCTGAGGCGGTGGCGAGAAAGAGCGAACTCTATTTCGCGCTCAAAGAAATCGAGCGTCAGGACAGCAGCAGCAGCCGACGACGATACACGGCGACACTCTGAGACCCTAAGGTGCTTCGCCCCTAAAATTGGAGTATGATTGAGCTGCGCCTTCAAGAGCAGATCGCGACAGCGTAATCGGGCCTCTTGCCCATCGCCTTCGGAACTGATAGCCTGCTTTGGTTCTCGGTGCAAGCCTTAACCACGGCCGCTGGATCAAAGCGCACACTGTGCGTCCTGTTGCGTGGAGCCGCCGAGCGTTGGCGAGCGAGGGAGAGCATTGTTGACAGTTCCGGCCGCAACTTTCGAGGGGGCGCTAGTAGTGGGGGGACCTTCCGACGAGGCGCGCTGTTGGGAGCGCGCCTTTCTTTTTGTTTTAGATGTGAAGCATCTTATGGCGAAGCTTAATCCGGTGGTGGTGGTGGTGGTGGTGTGCCGCGTGGCCTCCCTTAGTGCGCATGCGCCAGCCCTTTCAAAAAATAAATATAAAAAACCTCCTCTCCCTCCTCTAGCCATCCCTTCCCGCGGCGTCCACACTCCCACTGCGCATGCGAGTCCCGCTCTCTCTCTCTCCTCTCCACGCTCCCCCCCTCTCTCCTCTAGGCATCCCTGCCCGCGGCGTCCACACTCCCACTGCGCATGCGCGTCCCCCCCTCTCTCTCTCTCGTCTCCTACGCTCCCCCCCTCTCTCGCTTCGCGACGCCGACGCAGGCAGCGTCTGCTAGCGAGTTTCTTGGTTGAAAAAACCGACTGCTCGCGCTGCACAACCGTTCACTGGCCACCCCGTATATTTTGCGTAAGACATCTGGGCGCCGCCATCTTGGGCTGTTAAGCCGATGTTTTCTTGTTTTTGTACATCGCGACGTGAATTAATAAAGCCATGAAACATCGTATGCACCAACCCAATAGTTTTCATTCGTATGTGTCTACCGGAACACTGTTCGTTTGGTTGTTAAAGATACAGAACACAAAGATTAACAGCCCAATATGGCGGCGCTCAAACGGCATCGTAAAATAGTCTATATATGGCAGTGGATCTTGACCTGCAAGGTTGTGCCGGTGGGAGATTTCTCCTGTGCGTTGTTGAACAATAAAAATTCGCAGCGTGCGCGTCAACTAAAAGCGCGCACTGCGGGTCTCTGTGTCCAGTCGGAGTCTTCTGTCTCTCATTGCCCATTAGCAGCGATTGGCATGTTCCAGTAGGAAACACCGCTCCATCACTGCCTGCTTTGCGCCTCCCCAGTTTTCTCTCCTGCGCAACGCTGCGATAGCGCCAGCATCAACGCCGCCGCCAGTGTAAGCGTTAGCGCCCGCTGCTTCACATCTACACATGGTTCCCTTTAGCGGGAGATGGCGTAATTTTTTACAACGCGGAGTGAGGTTACGGGCTTGTAACAACGATACTCGCTGGCCTTTATTTTATTTTATTTTATTTTTGAACAGCGGAGTGAGGTTACGGGCTTGTAACAATGATAGCCGTATTGAATCTGATGTGTTGTGCCTCCAACAAGCTGAAACGTAGGTAATCGGTGTAGTTACAGCGGCAGCATGCCGAAGAACTGCTCCGTTCCACTGTGTACGTCGAATGCAAAGAAACATCCGGAATTGTGAGCGAAGTGATGAAGCACATTGAAGTCCGGAAAAGTGGAAATCTGTGTAAACTTCTTCACTCAGCCCTGCTCCCATATTTTGTAACGTGCCCTGCACTACGGTGTGGTTAGGGCTACCCTCAGCACGCGAACCACATCTGTGATGTTTTTCTGAAACGACTGCTTCGAGCCTTCGACTACTGCTAGCCAAATGGACAGGGAACGCCAACACAACTGTGCAGCGTCTCGTTATGCTGGCACACAAGCTCCTCTCCAGAAAGTAGCTGCGTGTTTGAGGCCATCACGGCATGTCAGCAAATGCAATGTTTTATTTATTTTGCAATGAGAATCATTCTGCTGAGTTAGAAAACACATGCATGCTGGTGGTCCAGAGAGTCGAGATTTTTGCTTGATAAAGATACGGTTAATTTAACGCACAGAACCTTGTATTTTTTTTTTGCATTCACGTTGACCAATATTCAAATAGTACAAAAACAGTTTTGCAATTGAGATTGCTGAAAACATTGTGCAATATTCAAATAGCCCAAAAGCCCGCAATAGCACGTTTAGGACATTCGTAAAAGTACTTAAAGCACATGTATTAATCATGTGACGCGAGGAGTCCGCTGTAGTGGTGTAGCTGTTACGGTACTCGGCTACTGATGCGAAGGTCGTGGGTTCTATCCCGGCCGCGGCGGTTGCATTTCGATGGAGGCTAAATGCTAGAGACTCGTGTACTGTGTGAAGTCAGTGCATGTTAAAGAACACCAGATGGTCAAAATTTCCGGAGCCCTCCACTACGGCGTCCCTCATAATCACATCGTGGTTTTGGGACGTACAACCCCAGATACTATTATTGTGACGCGAAGACGGGAGAGGCTTTTTCATTACAGTTTTGTACTTTTAGGGGCGAAGCTCCTTATGACCTAGCCTTGTCTTCCGTTGTGGTCACGGTATAGAACCCTTGCTATAGTCGAAACTTATGTGAGAAAAACAAAAAAAAAAGGTTTTACAATAGACTACAACGTAGACATCCTATAATTATAAGGTAAGAGATCGCTGTTCCCGGCGAAAAATAAACTATCCAGAAGAGCATTGGCGTAAATCATGGGGGGGATCAGGGGGGTCCGGACCGCCCCCTTGAGTTCAGGCTGGGGGACACCCCTTGCAAGTGTCCCCCCCTTGAGATTTGCTTTCGAACGTCACATGTTTGAATTACTTGACAGTTAAGTATAGCGCATTTAACTTTTTTATAGGCTGATTATTTTTTCAGTGCGTACATCTGTTCAATACCCCTCAGATGAGTCAGATTATAAAAATCGCAATAGCCACTCCGATCGGTTCAAAGAAGACTGATTAGAACAATGCAATTGCTCGAGCTGGGACCCCATGCTGTTTTTTTTATTTCAACGTACGGTTCATTTCTTATGTAAACAAAAATACAACCCATGTGCATAAAAACAAAATGGCCGCCATGGTCTGGTGTATGTCCCCCCCTAGTGATTTTTCTGGATTTACGCCACTGCAGAAGAGTATTGATGAGTTGATCGCTACTAAAATGTGCCTAGATGTGCAGGCTTCTCAAGGAAACCTGTGATACAAAGGCATACTTCCAGCATTATATGTCTCAACAAATCACCTATATTAAAATGTTATCTTGCCACCGGCAATATGGCGGGTTCTTAGATTCACATTCGAAGGCATATATATGCGCGAAACCTATATGCGCGCGCAAACATAGTTACTTTCCTGAACAGTCACAGATTGGAATTTACTGCCTCAGGAGATTTTTACCACTGAAAATCTTGCTACGTCATTAGAAAATTATCTCGTTAGAGTCTAGCGTTCCAATATGTTGTAATGTTGTTGTTTCACAGACGCGATGCCTCTTTTGGCGTACTGATGATTGTGTTCTTTTCTTTGCAACAGAGTCGTGTATTCTTATTTTTGCTGTAACAATTCACTTGATGTTTTCTTTTGCCACTCCTGCTTGGACCGGAATGTTGGTCCGCAGTTTGTTTAAATAAATAAATAAATAAATATCCTCCACTCCAGCAATTTCCTAAATCCTCCTTGAATTGCCCAAGACGACTGCAAGGCGACATAAATTTACATTTCTGTATACACTTTGTCTCACTCAATTTATATTATATGGGGCAACGGTCGGGTAACGCACGGTTACCCCGCGATACGACACCCAGAGCTTCGCCCACTCGTCATGATTCACTTCGTGGAGACGAGTGGATTTTTTTTAAATGCGAATGCATTTCATAGTCGGGCTATGTCAGGCATCCGGCGTTGGCGTTGTGCGGAGTTGGCGTTGTGCGGCGTTGTCCGCGGAGGAGGAGGAGGATAGGTTGAGGAGGTGTGCGCGCCGGCAGGTGTTAGATGTGAAGCATCTTATGGCGAAGCTTAATCCGGTGGTGGTGGTGTACGGCGTGACCGCCCTTACTGCGCATGCGCAAACCCTTAAAAAAAATAAAAAAACCTCCTCTCTCCCTCTCTCTCTCCCCTAGGCATCCCTCCCCCCCGCGGCAACCACACCCTCACTGCGCATGCACCTCCCCTCCTCTCTCTCCCCCTGCTACGCTCCCCCCCCTCTCTCCTCTAGGCATCCCTGCCCGCGCCGTCCACACTCCCACTGCGCATGCGCGTCCCACCTCTCTTCTCCTCTCCTACGCTCCCCCCCTCTCCCTCTCTCGCCTCGCGACGCCGACACAGGCAGCGTCTGCTGGCGAGTTTCTTGGTTGAAAAAACCGACTGCTCGCGCTGCACAACCGTTCACTGGCCACCCCGTATATATGGCAATGGATCTTGACCTCCAAGGTGGTGCCGGTGGGAGATTTCTCCTGTGCGTTGTTGAACAATAAAAATTCGCAGCGTGCGCGTTAACTAAAAGCGGTCTGCGGCGGAGCTCGGCGGAGCAATATATGAAAAAAAAAATTAAAAAAAATAAAAAAAATTAAAAAAAAACAAGAAAAAGCAAAAAAAAAAAGGCGCTGCGCCGTGCTCCCGACCGGGCTGCAGAAATTAGGCGCCTTTTACTTCTTCGAACCACAACCACCATATATAAATGGAGTGAAGCGCGCGCGAAATGCATTCGCATTTCCTCACGATTCCCTTCGGGGAGGTGGGGGCTTTTTTTTAACATGTGGTCATTGTTGGCTGTCGACGAGACGGGCATGCGTAGTCAAAACAGTTCCGTATCCCCCCTATTAAATGGAAACCATTTGCATCGGAGAAAAGGTCCTGTTGAGGCGTAAAAGAATGCACTAGCTGAGTGGACACCAAACTCGACGAGCGCTGCGAAGCAGACACAACGAGCCCGCGAGCGCCAGACACGCACCGCTTCCCCGGGCGCAAACTGTCATTGACCGGTGGCGCTGGGGCGGCAGTAAAAGGAACTAGGCCTCTCCCGCTCCTTTCGGCGCACGCAGCAGGCTGCACCTCGTGCGCTTTGATCCAGCGGCCGTGCCTCAACCTTGCCGTAAGGAAATGAACAACTGTGCGGTAACATTGGCCGTTTCAAAGTATCATTGAATGCCTATTTCAAGCACAGTTGTTAAGTGCGCACTACGCCATGATTATTCTTTTTGCGAATCAGCGAAGGGCCCACTACGTGTCCGTAGGGCAACACGCGAACCTACGCAGCTGTTCACTTTGTTGATGGTTCTGCTGCTGATTATGATTAAATATGTCTGAGCGCCTTCTAATGGGTGGACCTTTAAAACACCCACTCGTTGCTCGATTCACATCTTTTGACGCATGGCGCGATTCTACGCTTCTGCCACGCAATATATGATGCGTTAAGGAGACTCCTTCCACTACATGACATTCATATAGTGTTTTTTTTCCAAAGCAGATTCAACAAAAATTTGGCAGCCGATCGACGAAGTGAATGCTGATGATTGAGCGAAGCTCCGTTGACGAAATCATAAGCGATATAAAGAATGTTTATGAAATCCATCTGTCCGTCCGTCCGTCCGTCCATGGATGGACGGACGCACCTACGTACGGACGGACTTATGCACGGAAGGACGGACGGACAGGCAGACGCACGGGCGGACGGATGCACAAACGGACGGACGGACGGACAGATGCACGAACGGTCGGATGGACAGATGGACGGACGGGCGGACGGGCAGACAGATGCACGGACAGAGTTCGGTCTATTTTAAACCTATATGCGCGCTATGAACGCTCTATGTACGGTATATGTAACACCTGTGTTTCGGTCCGACGGGGAGCTACGGCGATGGCGACAACGGACATGGTGCGAGCCTAAGGAGCTTCACTCCTAATATTGCGGCTCTGTGGTAGGACACCTGCTTGCCACGCAGACGGCCTGGGTTCGATCCTCACTCGGACCCACAAATTTTAGTTGATTTTATTTCCATCTTTCTCGATTTTTTTGGTGACGGACAAGATGATTTTTCGCTCACAACCAACGACACCCACGCCGACACCGACGCCGGAATTTCTGCGAATCGAGCTCTTCATCGCCTATCGCGTTGAAAGAGGAAACGGATAGGAAGAAACCCAGCGCTCGACACGCCAGCATAAGAGTGCACTCCGCATCCAACAGCTGGGAATGTATCCATCGTTTAAAAACGGTAGCTCAGGCAATTGGAAGGTTATAATCAATATGGTAGGAAAACTACAGTAATGGATGCATGATAAAGGACACTTAAATTACCGCTAGCCTGCCCAATAATGAACTGATTCGAAATTTTCTTGCCGTGAACCGCTGCTTGGACAACAGCCTACAACTCCCACAGATTCACGTAATGTTGCAATGGGCCCTGAAGTAGGGCTCTTAAGATGTGCTCTAACCCGCCTAATGAGGAATGTGACTGTGGAATTAGTTGCCACCTGGTGGCTCGTTGCTTACGGCGCTCGCGACTGCTGTCCCGAAGTACGCGGGTTCGAACTGGCCACGATGATTGCCTTTCGATGGAGGCGAAATGCTAGAGGCCCGTGTACTGTGCGGTATCAGAACACGTTAAAGAAATTCATGACGCCAAAATTATCCGGAGAGCTCCACTGCGGCGTCTCTCATAGCCTGATTCTGTTTGCAACGACAAACTCCAACAATGCAGGGGTCTCAAACTCACCTAAGCGCATGGGCCGGCACAGCGATGAACACAGGAACGAGAAGGGGGGGGGGGGGGGTAAACAATCTGTCAGTTGAGGTTGCAATCGAAAAAGGGTCTTTGCCATATCACATATATGCGCCATTTCTGAAAGGTATTTTGCATGATGACTCGAGACACACATCGATACTGATCTGGTGAATTACTGAAATCAGGATGCCCATTCTGAGAGCTTTTTCTTCCGCATGGTGACCACTTGAGGGGTTTCACGAGAAAAATTCTTCAGATGAGTCACGTCTGTGTAGCTCATTAGCGTACTCATTAAAAACGAAAAAAAAATATGGGGCAGTGATGTAGGGGCCACGGGCCGCTACAAAAAGGCACGCGGTCCGCCTGCGGCCCGCGTGTTTGAGGCCGCTGCCTTAAAGCAACATGTGGTGAAGGAAGTAATACGCCATCTATGAAGGCGTGGTCAGATTTAATAAAACACTTTCAGCTGTCCTTCGTGCAGGCGAGCGCGGCTATCGACCCGTGGCGCAGATTATGCTCCGGTATTTCAAGACAGCTTTGTTAAAAGTTTTTGCTTATATCGGGGTTATTGTTTCGGCACAGTGGACGCCTCCCCCCCCACAGAAAAATTGATGGCTCAAGGCTCGTTCACACCGAAGGCGGGGCGGCCAAAGCCTCCAAGCGGCAAGGCGAAAGCGGGGAAAACCTCCTCTCCAGGCGGCGAAAGCGGGCGGAAAACGAGGCGGCAAGTCCGATTGCTCCCGGACAAATTTTTTGCCGCCCGCCCAAGGTCGCCGCTTTGCCGCAGCCAATCAGAACGCGCTGTGGCGGTGGCGCTGGTGTATCTTTGGGAGAAGCAGCGCCACGTGATAGCGACACGCGCGCGATCCCCCGCCTCCTCGGCCCCGCGGGCATCCAAAGGCGGCGTGCGGTCTGAACAGGTGCGCGCACTAGCCGCCTCGCCGCTTCAAAAAGCCCGCTTTCCCGCTTTGCCGCCCCGCCTTCGGTGTGAACGAGCCTTTATGGCTTAGTGGGCACCACGTCGCCCCTAAGAGTCTTTAAAAAAGGCTCTAGAAAGGCCGCTCTTCCAGTTTTCGCTGTGACTGTGCGGCGCGTTCCGCGCAGGCCTGGCGCTTTTTTTCTACTCAAGATTAACAAACTAGTGTTATTGTGATGTAGTTTCCCTACTTTAATGCGACTACACTATCGATCTTACCCTATTATTGTTTTCATTGATACAAAATTCGCAGTTTGTTCAAACGATGTTGGTTTACGAAGTGATTACGTCTGGTATGTGAATTTCAAGATTCACGATGTTTTCCCTTTGTTCTTTTCAGCTAGCTAAACCCATTCCCAGGTTTGACAGGTTTGTAAGGCCAGTGTGCTTGCCTCAACGACGTGAAAAGACAAGGAAAGGCCCTATGCTTCTGGCCGGCTACGGTCGCCCTTTATATAGTATGCACTTCCAAATATTAATCTATTGCCTGTCCAGATACTCTCTGTTAGTCCCTTCCAAGCATTAACGGGTTATCCTTATCACAATGTATGCGCTTTCCCATTTCTATATATTAATGTGTTCTTACTAACATGTCCAATATCCTTCCCACTTCCAAGCATTGGTGTGTTGCCTCTAAGACAATGTAACTTTCTATACTCCCAAATATTATCCTGTTGCCTCTAAAATAATCCATGCTCTTCTCAGATCAAAACAATGATGTATCGCGTCTAAAATAATTAACATTCGTTCCGCTTCCAAACATTTTTCTGTTGCCTCTAAGATTATGTATGTTCTTCCCACTTTCAAACAATACCTTGTTGTCAATAACATAGCATATCTACTTACGTTCCCACTTTGACACATTAGTGTATTATCATTCAGGTAATGCGTATTCTTCCTACTTCGACACAATAATGCACGACCAGCGATATAGCGCTTTCGATCAGCGGCAGCCTCACTTTCGTTGTTAGTGCAAGGATGTACTGAGCAAGAAATATATGAGCATGGAGCAGCCTAAGAATACGGTGCTGCAATGGCATCTTTCAGTTTCCGTAAGGTCGATCTGCCGACCAGAGTGGGTTGATACTCAAGCGACTGGGATGCTGTATGACCGTTTGGCATTTTATGAGCCAGTTTGGTCAGTCTGTGATCAGTAAACTTCGAAATGGAGACGTATAAGAGCCCTTTATATTATTGCAGAAATTGTACTTTTATGATGTGCATCTATTGCACTAATGATATAGAGGAACTGCGAGTAGTTTTGCGGCGTACTTGTCGGAAACCGAGTCGCCTTACAGCCCAACTACATTGAAAGGGACAGACAACTAGCAATAAGAAGTGATTAGATCCTGGTGGAAATTAAAATACCGTGAAATATAGTGACAGATTCAAGCGTCCTTTTCGTGAGCTAAGTAGGATTTATACGTTTTAAATCGCCTTCAAAAGTCATAATAAACTAGCATGTCGCGCAGCCTAGCGGTATAGCCGTGAAACTGTATTATCGAGTCGTTCACTTGGACCTACACACACACGTATAGGAACCGCGTATATATATATATATATATATATATATATATATATATATATATATATATATATATATATATATATATATATATATATATATATATATATATATATATATATATATATATATATATATATATATATATATATATATAGAACTATAGTGTCTTGAGTGGTTGCAAATCACTACGCATACAGCGCTCATGAACATGCATGGAAAAGGTGGTAAAGAAAAACGACGTTTGCTGGGCTGTCTCGATACCACTCTGGGAAGTGAACGCCAGTCATCGAGGCTCGCCTGTTTGTCAACCTTCTGGTCGACTCCTTGCTTGTAACCATATATATATATATATACACATATATATATATATATATATATATATATATATATATATATATATATATATATATATATATATATATATATATATATATATATATATATATATATATATGCTCGTATGTTTTTCAACCTTCTGGTCCACTCCTTGCTTGTAACCATATCTATCTATATATATATATATACATACGTAGATTATGAAGAGTCTGGCTTCGGTTGCCGTAGAACAAAATAGGAAAAATATATGTACGCTTCTAAAAAACTGTTTATTGGTGACGTTTCGATCGGAGACCGATCTTCATCAAGACAAAATTTACCAGGCGCCGATGCGCTTTTATAACATCGCCGTGCCGAGAGAAAGAGAGAAAAAAGAAAAAAGTGAGAAGCGTACATACTGATAAGTGGTCACACGACCACGTGCGCGTACTGCTACATGCGCATAGCACCTGTATTTGGAAAAAAAAAACGGTGCAAAATAAACGAGTGGCCAAAAAAGAGAGAGTGGTCACACGACCATGTGCGCGTATCTCTACATACTTAGACATAAACACGTGTTTTCTAAAAAATAAAAAAAATAAAAACAAAGAAAGGGAGAAAAAAAAAGAAAAGAAAAAAAAAACGAAAATACGAAGTGGACATGTTAAGTACACTCCTGTGGTGCCCCCCGGCACATACCAAGATATACGAAGAAGCATGTTTCAAGAAAAAAGTGAACAAACCAAAAATATTTAGAATTACATCGATGGTCCAGGTGGGCACGTTAAGCACATTCCAGTGGTAAATTGTGAAGGTTCACTACGCAGGCTCATCTCTTCCCGGAGCTTGAACACAACAACACAGTACATTCCTTTCGTCCATTGTCACGTCCCACCTATTCTCCCCCTGCCCCTCCTTAGCTGCTCCTCAAGCCTAGTGAGGGGGTCTACGTTCCTACGATCTCCGGTCTGTGGCTCAAGAATAATTGAGAAGAAAATGGAGTGTTTTGCACATTTTTGACGTGGGGTTCGAATATGTCATTCACTCGGTTGTCTGAGGAGGGATTTCATTGTAGAGGGGAATTATTCGAAAGTTGCCCACCCTTCTCGGAATGCGCGTGCAGCTCTTGCATGCCCTACAACGTGTTCCGAGTGATATGCGAAAAAATACTAATAAAAAAAAAACTAATAAAAAAAGGAAAGAAGTTTGGTTAGGATCATTATTATCCTGAATCTTCCAGAGCGCGGATTGAGGACAGTGTACCCGGAGTGATATTTAGACCAGCCTTTAATGTATCAAATTTATAAATCATGTATGATTCGCGCTGCTCACGCTCCCTTGTACTGGAGAAACCGTTTTGTAAGAGTGTGACCTTGATGGAATCAAACGGGTGGTTTTCGGAGTTTATATGCCGAGACAGAGGCAGATCCGGAAGCGAATGAACATGTGAACGATGGTTATTGAAGCGGGTGCGGAAGGCCGTGTCAGTCTGACCTATGTATTGAATACTGCATATTCCGCACTCGAGAAGGTATACTACATTAGAGCTGTCGCAGTTAAGGTTTGAGTGAATGGAGTATTTGAAATTGGAATGTGTGCTTTGAGCAACGTTGGTTACCTGTATGTGTTTGCACACCTTGCAGCGGGCCTTGCCGCATGGCTGACATCCAGTTATAGGTGTCTTATCGGTTTTTGAACGAACAAGATAATCTTTAAGGTTTTTGGGGCGTCTATATACAACTCGCGGAGGGGAAGGGAAAATTTTTGATAGCCGTTCACTCTGTTGTAAGATGTTAAAGTGTTTCTTTAGAATTTTGTTTACGTTGGGGGGTTGCTCCCAAATGTTAGAACTAAGTTTTTCCGTCCCTCTTGTTTTAATTCTTTCTGCTGGTAAAGTAGCTGCTGGCGATCTAGGTTTGCCGCTTTATGTATGGCGTCGTTGACTATAGAAGGAGGATAATGTTGCTTTGCAAGTATGTTGCGCAAGTTCTCTGCGTTGGCCTCAAAGTCTTCGGGGCGGGAGCAAATTCTTTTGAATCGGTGGGCCTGCGAGTACGGGATGGACGTCTTGCAGTGACGAGGGTGACAGCTATCGAAATGAAGGTATTGCTGCCTGTCTGTAGGCTTTTTGTAAACGTTAGTAGTTAATGATCCGTCTTTTACCTTTACGTGGACGTCTAGGAAATTTATTTCAGTTGTTGAGTATGCATAGGTGAATGTTATGTCTGGATGAACTTTGTTGAAAGATTCTATAAAATTAATTAAGCTCTCTTGCGTATCCGTCCAAATAATAAAAATATCATCTAAGAAGCGTCTGTAAAGAAGTGGCTTAATTTTCTGGGTTGATAGAAACTTAGTTTCAAGATCATTCATAAAGATGTTTGCGTAGTTAGGTGCCATACGAGTCCCCATAGCAGTGCCATTAATTTGTAAATAGTATTGGTTATGAAACTCGAAGCTGTTGAGTTGAAGTACCAGCTTAGCAAGGGTTTCAATGACTGTTGGGTTTGGTGAGTCATCCAATTTATGCGCACTATAAGACTCTACTAATGTTTTGATGCCGTCACTATGCGGAATATTGGTGTACAGGGAAGTTACATCAAGAGTTACAAGGAAGGCACCATCAGGGATTTTTACATCTTCGATCGTCCTAATGAAGTGGTTGGTATCACGTAGGTAGGAGGGATGTGTAGGCGGTATGTTCTTAATTAAGGAGTCTATGTAACTTGATATTGGTTCGGCGAGGGTACCTCTTCCTGAAATTATTGGTCGGCCGGGGTTTCCTTTTTTGTGTATTTTCGGAAGCATATAAAACCGTCCTGGTGTGGCACGTGCTACAGTAAGCGCCCTAGAAAGTTTGGGATCTAACTCTCCGAGCTCTACCAGATCATGGAGTGCGGTGGTTATTATTGCTTGATGTTCTAGTGTTGGATCTTTATCAAGTGGTTTGTAGAAAGAGGTGTTAGTTAATTGGCGGGTGCCCTCTTGGATATAGTCGGATTTATTTAATATTACAATCCCTCCCCCTTTATCCGCTGGTTTTATGACGATATCTGTTCGATCACTGAGTGTCTTAAGTGCTTCATACTCCTTTCTTGAGAGGTTTTTGGCTACTGCAGGTCTGTGTGTGTTATATTCCCGCAGTATGTCTTTTTGGACGGCTTCGATGTAGGTATCTAGATGCCTCTCCCGCTGAGAGCTTGGTGTCCACTGTTGCCTTGAACTAGAAGGTATTATGGTAGTGGTTTCCCTCTGGGGTTTGTCGAAAAAGTATTCCTCTAGGCGAAGATTCCGTGCGAAGTTATCGAGGTCTTGTAATAAGGAGAACTGATTGTATCGGCCAGTAGTGGGGCAAAATGTGAGTCCGCGGGAGATTACTGCTCGTTCATGGCTACTAAGTTGAACGTCGGAGAGGTTAATTATGTTTTCTTCTATGTTGTTTTGTGTGTTAGTAGTGCCTCTCGGCTGGTCGTTAAAGGTTTTATGCGTGCTTCCAAGTTGTGGCACAACCACTGGTTGAGGGCCCTCTGGATTGCCGATGTAGAGCTCGCAGAAGTACGGAAGTTTATCCCTTGCCATTTTTTTTCTCCTTACTTTTCAGGATTTCCTCTGTCCTCTTTTTTCTCAAAACGTTCTAGTTCAGCAACTTCTATAGTGGATAGGGAAGTATTAGATCTAGCTTGACATTCCGCCGCCCTCAGAGACGCGAGCACCCTTTCACAGCGCGCCACAACGAGTTCGGTTAGTTTTAGTGAAGCAGATTTCAGAATTAGATTACATTGTTGGGTTTCCTCTTCGTCAAAGTCATGCATTGACGACTTAAATGATAGTCGAATGCCCTGAGGGGCGATACCATATCGTAAATAAATTTTGAGGCTTCGCACATGCAGGTCATGGCGTAGACGTTTATCGACAATTTTTCTTAACCTAAGGAAATGGGGTGCCTGGGGTATAGCGCGCGCGTCGTCTGTGGGGGGAGGTGGTCAATGGGTTAGAGCGATCGGATTGTCACAGCCTAGTAGAGCCACAGTATTTCCGGAGATCGTACCTTTTTGAGGAGGGGGGCAGAGTCGTGTTCCCTGTGTGCTGGAGGGGAGTCCGATGGCTTGCAGTCCTTTGTGGTCGGTGGCGGGCCTGCTGAAGTGGAGGTGCCGTGCTCGGGTTGAGTTGGCCGCCGTCTAGTGGAGGGTGGCGAAGACCATGATCTTGAATGCCTTGGTTCTCGTAAACAAAACGTAAACAAAATTCTAAAGAAACACTTTAACATCTTACAACAGAGTGAACGGCTATCAAAAATTTTCCCTTCCCCTCCGCGAGTTGTATATAGACGCCCCAAAAAACTTAAAGATTATCTTGTTCGTTCAAAAACCGATAAGACACCTATAACTGGATGTCAGCCATGCGGCAAGGCCCGCTGCAAGGTGTGCAAACACATACAGGTAACCAACGTTGCTCAAAGCACACATTCCAATTTCAAATACTCCATTCACTCAAACCTTAACTGCGACAGCTCTAATGTAGTATACCTTCTCGAGTGCGGAATATGCAGTATTCAATACATAGGTCAGACTGACACGGCCTTCCGCACCCGCTTCAATAACCATCGTTCACATGTTCATTCGCTTCCGGATCTGCCTCTGTCTCGGCATATAAACTCCGAAAACCACCCGTTTGATTCCATCAAGGTCACACTCTTACAAAACGGTTTCTCCAGTACAAGGGAGCGTGAGCAGCGCGAATCATACATGATTTATAAATTTGATACATTAAAGGCTGGTCTAAATATCACTCCGGGTACACTGTCCTCAATCCGCGCTCTGGAAGATTCAGGATAATAATGATCCTAACCAAACTTCTTTCCTTTTTTTATTAGTTTTTTTTTTATTAGTATTTTTTTCGCATATCACTCGGAACACGTTGTAGGGCATGCAAGAGCTGCACGCGCATTCCGAGAAGGGTGGGCAACTTTCGAATAATTCCCCTCTACAATGAAATCCCTCCTCAGACAACCGAGTGAATGACATATTCGAACCCCACGTCAAAAATGTGCAAAACACTCCATTTTCTTCTCAATTATTCTTGAGCCACAGACCGGGGATCGTAGGAACGTAGACCCCCTCACTAGGCTTGAGGAGCAGCTAAGGAGGGGCAGGGGAGAATAGGTGGGACGTGACAATGGACGAAAGGAATGTACTGTGTTGTTGTGTTCAAGCTCCGGGAAGAGATGAGCCTGCGTAGTGAACCTTCACAATTTACCACTGGAATGTGCTTAACGTGCCCACCTGGACCATCGATGTAATTCTACATATTTTTGGTTTGTTCACTTTTTTCTTGAAACATGCTTCTTCGTATATCTTGGTATGTGCCGGGGGGCACCACAGGAGTGTACTTAACATGTCCACTTCGTATTTTCGTTTTTTTTTTCTTTTCTTTTTTTTTCTCCCTTTCTTTGTTTTTATTTTTTTTTATTTTTTTAGAAAACACGTGTTTATGTCTAAGTATGTAGAGATACGCGCACATGGTCGTGTGACCACTCTCTCTTTTTTTGGCCACTCGTTTATTTTGCACCGTTTTTTTTTTCCAAATACAGGTGCTATGCGCATGTAGCAGTACGCGCACGTGGTCGTGTGACCACTTATCAGTATGTACGCTTCTCACTTTTTCTTTTTTTCTCTCTTTCTCTCGGCACGGCGATGTTATAAAAGCGCATCGGCGCCTGGTAAATTTTGTCTTGATGAAGATCGGTCTCCGATCGAAACGTCACCAATAAACAGTTTTTTAGAAGCGTACATATATTTCTCCTATTTTATATATATACATACATATATATATATATATATATATATATATATATATATATAGAGAGAGAGAGAGAGAGAGAGACAGATGCTTTTATGCGCACCATAATTAGGGCTCGAACTTATAGTATGTATATTGATATCCATCACCGCTGAATTGCGTACTGCTTCTGAGGTAAGGTTCTGTGCGCAGCGCTAGACGGAGTGATTTCATTTCTTGACCTCATATTCGTCAGCGGTCATCTTCGTTTGTTTACTTTCCTTTCAGAGAAAGTAGGAAAACGACTCCTCTACTACGTAACGCAGGCGCAGTCAGATGCTGCTTGCACACGCAATCTTGGTTTTGAATGGGGGATGTTTCGGATGATGAAGAAGCACTTACTCATTTGCACCAAACACCCTCGTGCCATGATGTATAAGGTATGTGCAAAGAAAACTTGGTACGTTGACATTGAGTGCAAGTACGCTTTGACTATGTAAAATAGCATTGTGTAAGATATGAACACCGGTGTGCGTGCCGACAGTTATATGAAGAAGCGATCGCAGGGATAGGGAATGCTTTTTGCAGTAGAGGAGCCATTTTGACACGAAAGTGTTTTATGCCGGTGTCCAAGACTTCAGTGACGTCTTAGGAGGACCCTGATCACAAATGTAGCCGCATTGTGCGTAAAAAAATCGGATTTCCTACTTCACCTCAAGAAATTGTTGCTAAATATAGACGTGAGCGTAAATTATGACATTGAAACTGCAGCAACATTATTCCAAATTTATGAGTGATAGTACCCTCCTTTTTAAAAGTGTGGATGTAATGGGTATCAGTGTACGTCGTAATGATTACATTATGTTTTGCTAGTGCCTCAATATCTACCCCATTTTCAACGTAAAACAAGAAAGCCACATTGAGCTCTTAAGTACAAAGCTTAGGCAAGTGCACCAACTACACATCATTCCCATGCTGCCGGAAAAGCCATGCGTTGCAGCTCGCGCAGGCACTAGCGCCATATTTCCTTCTAAAGTATTGCTAAGAAAGTCTACGATTCCTTCATCACACTGGGCTTAAATGTGAAAAATAACGTGCACTATATGTTTAAGATTGAATAAAAAATGGAGGCCTCATTCCACTTTGAAGGTGGCTACGTATAATTTTCAACAAAAGTAGGAACTCAAATTATTCTCTTGACGGTCTTGAATTATTCTGTCTAGCGTTCGTCGGCTTCCAGCGCGGCCCCTCTTAAAAGCTGGATCGTGCGACCACCGGAACGTTATGTTTTGGCAGCAAATTTTCGCGGAGCCGGAAATTTTCTGATGGGTACGATTCCCCATGTCAGCTTCGACCTCTTCTCATGCAGAGCACATTTATCTACAACCACGGACGTTGGCGAAGCCTTGACACAAAGTGTTCTCTTTTTTGCATCTATTTTCCACGGCAGGTACGACGCATTCGTATGGTTCAGATAAAAATAATATTTCCTGCCGGCGGACACGAAGTAATACTACAGAGTCATATACCGGGCCGCTGTAAAACTTGCCACTGTACCTTGTGCACAGAGTGCGGGAAGGCTCTAGACCACTTGCGCAGGATATCTACTCTAGCAGGATGAATTAGCGTCCACAAGCCACATTTCTAACAATTGCAGTCTCTAAAACATGCGACGCGTTTTCAGCACATTGGGCCGACACTTCCTGCTCGACTCAGGCAACGAAAGGACCTATACTCTTCAAAGACAGTGGCTTCACTGGGGATAGTTGAGTGTGTAGAGTGCTGCGATATTTTTCCTTTTTTTTTCGTGTGTGTAACTGTCGTAAACTGTGCATATTTAATTTGTATAATGAAATTTGAAAACGACATGCTGGCTGTGTCGCTGCCCGAACCTTAAAAACTCGTTTCTTAAAAGCTCTCCATGTATCTGCTGAACAACAACAACAAAAAAAAGAAACATTGCGAGAGAGCTCAGTAGGTGAAAAAACCGCTATAGGGTGTCAGTACACCAAGAATAATACAATATTTTGATAATACAATGTTTCTGCCCCGCTTCTGCACTGCACCGAGTTACTTGCGCTTAAGCAGAAACGTGGAGCTGAACTGCGGTCTCAGGGGATTCAAGGGCGCTTCAGGCGGAAATTCTAGCCACTGGATAAGGATTGGATGCCAAATTATCAGGTGCACTTGCGGGCGGATACGCTAGGGGACAGGCAGTTTCAAGCCATGTTTTCCAGACGATTTGCTGGGCGAACTAAGATAACCCAAAATATTGCTGTACTTCGCTCTTCTGTCTATTTGCATTTCCAGGCTGTTGAGTACGCCTTTCCGATAATGAGTCATCAAGTTCTACATCTGGTGTATCTGAAGACATGAGAGCTGGATACCAAGATGACAAGATCGTTCAGTTCACGGCTCAGAATTATCACGGGGAAAATAGACTGCGCAGCAGTAATTTGATACTAAATGGAATTACGGAAACTTCAAATGACGATAAAGGGACACTGGTTAACACAATTTTCGTATTGTTCTCGGAAACACTTCGCATAGGTTGCCTACAGATCCAAAGAGGTCACAGGATCGGCAGACGTTACAAAGGCTGTGTGTCTGGCCCGTAAACTTGAAACTCCTGGATTCCCGCGAGAAAGCTCGAATTCTCAGACATGCGTTTAAGCTGAGGGGTTCTGGTGAACGCATATCATAGGACTTTTCAGGCAATGAACAATCTGCCAGAAGGAAAGCTATGGGAAGCTACCAAATACTACCGTAGCATTGGCTCCTCTGTGTGCATAGTATATGACTTCGTGTTTACTGAGGACGTGCGCTGCAACTGCGATCCACATGCTTAACTCTGTTGTGAAGTCTCACAATCGTGGGAATAAGACGTCTCCTACAATTGCTGCTTCTCAGCCTCGATGACGCCCTCATGATTTCTGCAATAACCTTCGTCTTTTTGTTATTAATGCTAGAAATAAAGTAAATTAATTTTCTGATTTGGGTAATTAAGTTTGTCTTACACCCCCCCCCCCCACCCCCCCCCCCCCCCACCCCCCCCAACATCGTTGGAGCCACGGAAACGTGATTTCATAGTGATACTGCTGATGTCCAAGTATCACTGCCAAGTTTTGTGAATGTTATACGAACTGATAGAACTGAAGGTAGAGCCGGTGGGTTTGCTTTTTGTTTGAGCCGACCAACTGAGCTATGGTTCGTCGACGGCTGGACGACAGTGAAGCCATGGAAATTGTCGGGGAGGTCATTTTTAGTGATTACGACATAAATTTCTAGAAATGAAAACGGACGAAAAGTCGACTTTGCCGCCGGCAGGGACTGAACCGGCAACCTTCGTAAAGGCTGTACCTATTTGGCTACAGCGGCGGTGGTGGACGGGCGGACGGCTGTCACCGTAGCTCAAATGCTAGAGCATCGGACGTGTTATTCGAAGGTGGCAGGTTCAGTGCCTGCCAGCGGCAGGTTGGCTTTTCGTCCATTTTAATTTCTTCAAGTATAGACAATAATTACCACAAATAACGTCCTTTGTACTTTTCAATAAAAGTTCTCATTAAAATTGTGTCTAACAAAGAAAAGAACGAGCCCTTCAATTCCCATTCTTTCGTTTGTGCACATGTTTGACTGACACTAGGAGATAGAGGAAAGCATACGTTGATCAGCAGTGTTTGATGAAGAACCCGCTTTAGTTTTTCGCAGAAATTGGTCCTGGTTACGTGAAAGCCCTGTGCTGTCATTTTATTACTTCAAGAAATGAACTTGTAGAGCAGCCGGCTTATAAAAATAATGGATTATGTAAGGCGACCCACATTACAAGCATTTTGCAAGTGCTTGTTGGCTTCACATAACACCAGTTTTGCGGCCGGTTTATATTCAATTTCACGTATTGTAACGTTTGAACAACAGCCAATGCTGTGGTGCCTTTCAGGCTCGTACACTTTAGTAAGTGTTTTCTCACGTATAGTTAAATCTCTTTGTTTAGTTTTTTTTTATTTACGCGGATGCCTGCAACACCCTCATTGTGTTCATGTAGGTGAAAAATGCATGAAAGACGCCAGCTCAATATCAGACACATTTCAAGCATGCGCTTGGCTCAACAGAACAGGGGGTGTACAGGCTTTTCTTTAGCCTAGGAAGGGAGGGAGGGGGGGGAGGGGGGCTAGCTATTCCAACCTCGAAATCGTCCGTATCAAATATTATATTATTAGGAAGATTCATCGCAAACATAAAACTACATAGCTATTAATAAAATAGTATTCAAAAAGACGCATATGTTTCCTACTGTGATTTTTCCCGTAAATGCATACTCAAACACAGGCGCTTTGCTCAAAGCGTCAAGCCAAGGCCTTGAGTAACGTGCCCTCCACCCCAGCGCCCCCTCTAGCTTCGGACCTGCATGCAGAACATGAGCGAAAAACAATGCTCATTTTGGCTTTCAGTGTTTCCAAACTATAATGCATGCGTAGTGGTCGAAATTTGAGTCAGCATGCGATCTTCTAACAAATGAACAAATCGCGCGAAGCTTCTCGTGCTAATTGAACACGTACGTGTATTGTTATTCTGTGACGCAGGGAGACTCGGGGAGCCCCGTCACAGCCTACTCTCTTCGAGGACGATCGACGCAGTATGGTATTGCGTCTTTTGTGAGGTCAAACAATGCAGGTTATGCCCCAACTGTGTCCACTCGCGTCTCAATGTTCATCGATTGGATAGAATGGGCGCTCCAGATGACACACGGAAGAAGAAAGCGCTGTTAGAATGCCCGACACAAGAGAAGAGGACATCGATCGCAAAGTATATTCATTATAGGGAGCGCTAGAAAGGGTGCTCGATATTGCTTTTTGAATGACTATCCGATGAAGTCATCTTTTTCTATGAATAAAGTGCTGGTGGAACCACTGCAGGAACTCAGTGGCGTAGCCAAGGGGTGGCACACCAGGCCCGTACCCCCCCCCCCCCCCCCCCCGAAATATTTTTGCGCCATGGAATACAGAGCGAAAAATAGCCATTTCCAGGTTCATTTCTATTCGCCCGACGAGGGCGAATAAAAAAAAACTTGAGGACGCTTGATTCTTATGGCCTCCTCCCATTCGGCTTCGCTGGAGAGGAGGTTAGCGTCACGGCGTTCTGTCTACGTGGGCGCGGCCAGCGGTTATAACGGCCCCCCCGTTAGGGGGGTCCTGTCAGTAACTCCTAAATAGGGAGCCTTCATGTGCGCGCCTCCGTGCCTCCGTCTTTTAGGGTGGTGACAAGTTTGACCATGGTTGCTTACCACTGGCTTCGGTGGCCGCCAAACTTGACGGGCCGCCATGTTGGTTCCCAACGTTCGCTCGTTTACAATGAACGTAGCGTGAGTTTAACTTTTTCCAGCACGGTGGTCACCCCAGGTAACCACCTTTTCTTGATATTTTCCTCTTGAAACACGTGAGCCCCGAGCGTCAGATTTTAAATGGCGCAGTTTTTAAAGCATTTGTCAATCTTACAGATATGACGATACTTCGTTTGGGCTTCAATTTGACATGTTACGTTTGTTTTCTTCCGGCCGCCGTCGTCCTGAAGGCGCGCTAGACGGTGGACCTGAGATATTTTTATAGACATAAAAGTATGTCTTGTCTTTATTGTGTTGATAGTGCAGGACTGCATGTTTTATGAGTAGCTAACACTAAGGAATATATAAATGATGAGTTGTGCTCAGTCAGTACAGAGCGCCATGTCGCTGAAGTTGGTGGTCACCTGGGGTGACCATCATGCATGAAGGGTCTTAGAAGGCCGGTTATGGGACCGGCGGCTGCGGGCGCGCTCACCGTGAAAGAAGAGAACGATGAACGATGGCGCGCTCGCAGCTCGCGCTCAGCGGCCGCTGACAGGCAGTCGCCAAAATGAAATGTTGCAATGAAGCACCCATAGCAAGTGTACTACTTATGTACTGTTCTTATTATGTCGATAACGTAGGACATCATGTCGTCCGAGTTGCTAATACCAAGGAATCTAGAAATGAAAAGCTGCACTCAATCAGTATACTGAGCACCGTGTCGCTGAAGTTGGTGATCACCTGGGGTGACCACTATGCATGAAGGGCCTTAGAAGAGTGGTACTAATATATTATTTTCTATCGTTCTAACGGAGGTGTCTTGCAAGATATATACAAGCGCCCTCAAGAATGAGATGGATGTGCGCTACATACAATTTCCCTTTGCTCCTGCGGGGAAAGAAAGACTGCTTTGCGACCTTTCACTGAAAGGGACCTGTAGACCCTTACTGCACGGTGGTCACCTCAGGTGACCACCTCATATCTTTTGAACTAAAATAGCAAATTTTTTTTTTCTTGCGAGGAAATCATTTTCTGAAAAAGAGTTCACCATTTTTTTTCAATAAAACTCTATTTCCCGCCAAAAATGGAGTTCTGTGCATGAAAGAGTTAAACAAGAATGGGGTGGTTTGTTTATATAGCAATTTGTGAAAGTTGGAGGGTTGTTCTCTAAAGTTAGCCGCCGTTTTCTGGAACAGAACGAATGTGTTCGTTGACTGCAGTTGTATACTAGACTATGAAAACAGTTTGTTTCTCGCAGTGCACCCGCCGCATTGGCCGAGTGACGGTGATTTTAAGGAAGCATAGGCGAAAAATAGTAGGGCACTCAGTCACATCGCACCTATCATGCCCCCCCCCCCCCCCCCCAACCTTTATATTAACCTTGACAGTAGAAAAAGACAGGGGAGCAACACGGAACAAACCAAATTTTTACAGGCCAGAATTTATTGAAAACAGCGTCGGAATCGCATGTGGTCTTGGGTTTCTTCAAACCATCCTGTCTCCTTTGCTGGGAGCTTGTGTCCTCGAAGTGGGTCTATGACAAAACAATAACGCGAAAAGTCATACACGGCACCAAAGACACATAAGTAGTCCATATACATTTTATCTACAAGCATTAAATAACTACTGAGATCACAATATTCAATCCTCTTTGTGGGCGGTTATGAAATAAAACGAAGACAACAAATTCCGTCGCAGCACCACACTTTCCCACAGGGCATATTTGAGTTATAAGCCAACAACCGGCTTCCTAGGTGCACACAAAGAGAAGCGTTTAGGACAGACAGACAGACAGACAGACAGACAGACAGACAGACAGACAGACAGACGGACGGACGGACCCGAAAAGTAAACCAGTCGTATACTACAAGATTAAAGCGAAAGCTTTACTGGTTAGGTCGAGCTAGTTTCGATGTGTATCTCGGCATGGCCTTGAAGCGAAGAACGGATACTCCGCGGGGCTAGCCACGCAAACTTTAGTTGTGCCGTTGCAGTTGTGCACAAATCTACAGAGAACGCGTTCGTCGGCTCGTCTGTCTACCTTTCTGAATGCCCTTCATTAGCGTCTTAGGTGAAAGCGCAGGAGCGCGCACATCTGCCCGGAAAGGAACACGCGAACGCGAGCGTCTGTTGATAGTTTACGGGCCTGGCGTTTCTCGCGTCAAATGCGGCGATGAAAGTGATGAAACAAATATAGCGAGCGCACGCAGTACGCGTTCGACTAGCCATATCGTTAGGTTGGCGAAACAAGCATAACCGAGTAAACACGCTTCGCGTTTACCTTGCACGGACTGCTTTCTGTCGCACGACAAAGCAAATCAGTTCACGAAATATGCGGTGATATACTCAATCCACTCGAAATGCAACGGGTACTCACCTCACAAACACGGAAAGAACTAGTGGGCTCCCAGCAATCTCGCTTCACTTGCGCAATCCAGCGTCTCCGTCGGTTACGGCAAGTCGGGAAGCGCAACATTCTTACGCATCGTCTCAAGATTGTTGTGCATTGCGGCACGCAGCACCCTGGCGTTCTCAACTCCAAAGTTCTTGTAGATGCGATTAGCGCGAGGATGGTGTCGTAGCAGAAGCGAGGTTTAGAGCAGCTTGCATACGCGCGCCAACGTGCAGCCTCTGCAGTACGACGGAGGACGAACGACTGGCTCTGAGAACCAACATGGTGCTCTCGCCGACGCGTTGCCATGGAAACCTGGACTGGCAACACTGTGTTTTGGCGGGCGTCGGCAAGTGGTGGGTCAAAGGCTGACATCACCCTAAAACACGGAGGCGCGCGAATGAAGGCTCCCTACTCCTCAGGATCAATTAAAGTTCATTGTCCCCCGCAGGGGCGTCTGCGCAAGCAGGCGTTTGGTGTGTGGCGACACCACGGACCCGAGCTAACGGGGGGTTTCGACCTCATCCCACGCCTAGCCGTGCGTGGCTGAGCCGTGTCCGGGGAAAAGGGGATCCTGGGGGTTGAGCCGACGCCGGGTGATTGGACCTTTAAGGCCCCCCCGGCGGAGGCAACACACCCCTTTGGCCCGTGCTTCACGTAGACGGCACCCCCGGGCTGACCCACCTTGGGGGGAAATCGGCAGTCACCTTTTCCTTTCTCTCTCTCCTTACATCTTCGCCTTTCTCTGATACTATGAATCTATCCTGTCTCCTTCTTCTTTCTGTTTACCTTCATTTTCCTGGTGGCAAGGGTTAACCATGCGTGACCAGTCTCCCTTGGCTGGTCATGTATGGTTATAGTAGTTATGTATGGCTAGTGCTTACAATACACTCCCTGGTTGGGCTCCAAGGTGGGCGGCCAGCATGACTACCGAACACTACATTTATTTTTTTATGGATAAAAACTCCACCACCTCCAAAACTGATCGACACCTGAAGCGGGGTCGCACCGAAGTAACCAAGGATTTCACATCCAAATGCAACAACTTCACCAAATTTTTCGTCATCACTTCTAAGAGTACAACACCAATCCAAGACATATCGCCTTTCCCTATCGCCAAAGCCATCAAAGAATGCATTAACGGTGACTACGACGCCAGGAAAATGAGTTCCGGTGACCTTTTGATTGAAGTCCGTAATGAGCAGCAGAGCAACAATATCAAGAAACTAAAGAAGATAGGTGACCATGAAGTGTCTGTCACACCACACAGATCACTGAACTATACCAAAGGCGTCATCTCTGACAATGATCTCGTAAAATGCACTGACGAAGAAATAACCGAAGCCTTAGCTGAACAAGGAGTGATCTCCGCTCACAACATTATCATCAGAAGGGAAGGAAAAGAAATCAGAACAAGACATGTAGTGCTAACTTTCGCGAGCACAACCCTTCCAGCTGCGGTACACGCCGCCTACCTACACCTGAAAGTGAGACCCTATGTCCCGAATCCTCGAAGATGCTTCCGGTGCCAAAGGTACGGACATGGGTCACAGTCATGCCGAGGAAAAGCCACGTGTGTGAAGTGCGGTCTCAGCGACCACAGCGATGAGGAATGCACCAACGATCTGCGTTGCATCAACTGCGAGGGCCCACATGCCGCATATTCTCGAGCCTGTCCCGTGTGGAAAAAAGAAAAACAAATCAACACACTGAAGGTACATGAAAATATCTCATACCCTGAAGCTAGAAAACGAGTAGATTTTGCCCAGAAGGGCTCCTACAGCCAAGCGGTACAGAGAGGGCGGGTACCGCAAATGGTGTCGGTCGGCACTCAGGTCCAACTACAGGATCTAGTGTCGGCACTGCAGCCCTCACGTAGAGAGTCGGGAGGTGCACAATGTGCACTTTCCACTCGAGGCCTGATGGTCTCCACTGCTGCTGGTACGAGCCAGCGTAGCCTGGAGAGCACACAGACCTCACTAACGGTGCTGAAGGGAAAGCTCCCTACAAAAAAGTCAACACACGTGCCGAGCACCTCCAACGAGGAGCGCCTTTGCGGTGCTGACTCAATGGAGGTATGCCCTGCAGACACAGAGGAGACCGGAGAGGTTGCTACCGCCAGCAAGCCTCTAAAACAGTCTGTCCAGCCCCCCGATTCCCCTTGGCAGGGGAAAAGGGTCCCGACAACAGGTCAGTGCCCCAGGAAAGGGTACATGACCACTTTCTGTTTGTTCCTTGACCCTCTCGTTTACTTTACATCTTGTCACCCGCGTTTATAGTTTTATGTACACTCTGCTGACATCAATCGAGCCGCTTCTTTTTGGTTGGTATCATGACCTTCATAATACACTGGAACTGTAGAGGCCTTATACACAATTTGGGGGGACATTAAAGATGTTATACAGAACTTCTCACCTGTAGCACTTTGTCTACAAGAAACCAATCTAGGCCCGAAGAACATCAATTTTTTTAAAAGGTTTTACGGTTGTTCGAAAGGACCGCGAAAACGCCAGTCGGCTGTCAGGAGGAGTTGCCATAATCGTACAAGGAGGCATTCCTACCCGTGAAATCAAATTAAATACCTCTCTCGAAGCTGCAGCTGTTACGGTTTTATCCCACAAAGTCATCACCATCTGTTCAGCTTATATTCCCCCTCATGAACACGTGACTGTCCAACAATTCCATGACTTAAAAGCACAGCTACCAGAACCGTTCCTTTTAGTTGGCGATTTTAATGCCCACTCTACTCTATGGGGCAGTGAGAAAACAGACAACAGAGGGCAAATCATAGAAGATTTCATCCTATCAACCAACACATGTCTTTTGAACTCTGGTTCACCTACGTATTTCTCACCTACATCACGAAAGTTCAGTTGTCTCGATTTGGCCTTTTGCTCGCCATGTGTTTTTAATGATTTTAATTGGGAGGTCCACGACAGCTCATATGGAAGCGATCACTTGCCTGCCATCATCAAAATGACCTCCACTTTTCCTATCATCAGATCAAAACCACGCCGCTGGAGGCTGGAAGACGCGGATTGGCCTCTCTTTAAGAAGAACGCGAAACTCGAAGACGCACTTACACCCGAAATGAGCATTGACGAAATGAACGAGAAACTCACAACATTACTAATCACAGCGGCAGAAAAAGCAATACCACAATCATCGAACACTTTGCGAAAGAAGATAAACCCCTGGTGGACACCAGAATGTACACAGGCAAAGAAACAACAAAATAAGGCATGGGGTATCTTAAAAAGATACCCCACCTACACAAACTTAATAAACCTCAAACAAGTCAAGGCCAAAGCGCGGTATGTCCGGAGGCAGGCGGAAAAATCGTCATGGCAAAAATATGTGTCCTCAATTAACAGCTCAGTCAAATCGAAAACTATGTGGGAGCGTGTGAAGAAGTTCAGAGGTGATTATTCTCCATATGCCATTCCTTTACTCACAGCTCCAGGCACGCAAACAACACTGCAAGAACAAGCTGACATACTAGGCGAACACTTTTATAATATTTCAAGCTCAGCTAATTACTCTAACGCATTTCTAAAACACAAACAGTCTGCAGAAAAACAGAGATTGCCTATCACAGGAGCATCGCAGGAGCCCTACAATGCTCCTATAACACTTCAGGAATTAAGCAGAGTGCTTAGCTCAGGCAAGAAAACGGCGGCTGGCCAGGACCGCATTCATTATTCCATGCTTTCCCACCTCTCACTTGCATCCACAAAAGCTCTACTGAAATTTTTTAACAAAATATGGGACACAGGCATTATACCAAAATCATGGAAAAACGCAATCATAATACCTTTCTTAAAAGCCGGAAAACCACCCACGTCCTCAAACAGCTACCGGCCCATCGCCCTCACAAGCTGTTTAGCGAAATCCTACGAAAGCGTCGTAAATGCAAGGCTTGCATTCACTCTAGAAACAGAAAATCTACTTGACATTCATCAATGCGGGTATAAAAAAGAATTGCACAACAACAGACCATCTTGTCCGGCTAGAACACGAAATACGAAGCGCCTTTCTACATAAACAACACTGCCTTACAGTCTTCTTTGATTTAGAAAAGGCATACGACACTACATGGAGATTTGGCATATTAAGAGATTTGGCTGATATGGGGATCCGCGGGAAAATGCTGAAATGTCTAGCCGACTTTTTATCAAATCGAACTTTCCAAGTCCGTCTAGGAACAACGCTTTCACGTGTCTTCCTCCAAGAAAATGGAGTACCGCAGGGATGCGTACTAAGCACAACTCTCTTCGTCGTGAAAATGAACTCGATAAATAGAATAATCCCACGCTCTTTCATGCATTCATTATATGTCGATGATTTACAGATCTCTTACCGAGGATCGAACATGGTTACTTGCGAACGACAAGTTCAAATCACAATAAACAAACTAACACAATGGGCAACCGAAAACGGCTTCCGTTTCTCTGCCGAAAAAACTGTTGCTGTGGACTTCTCCCAGAAAAGGGGCCTACATCCAGACCCTGTCCTAACAATGCACCAATCTCCCCTACCAGTCAAAAAAGAACACAAGTGTCTGGGGATTATGTTTGACAGGAAGCTAAACTTTCTTGCACACATAAACACTTTAAAAACTAAATCAAATAGGGCGCTAAATGTGCTCAAAGTCCTGTCACGGAAACGCTGGGGCTCTGACCGGAAGTGTCTTTTACACATATACCGATCCTTAATACGCAGCAAAATTGACTACGGTTGTGTAGTATATGGTTCAGCCAGACAGTCGTACCTCAGAAAACTAGAGCCAGTGCATAACCTAGGCCTACGCTTGGCAACAGGTGCTTACAGAACGTCCCCTGTTCCGAGTCTGTATGCCGAAACAAATGAGCCATCGCTTGAACAAAGAAGAACACAACTCATGCTGACTTACGTGCTCAGAGTTCGATCATCACCGGAGCATATATGCTATAACATTCTCAACCACTGTAACACAAGAAAACAATATGCAAATAAACCACAAGCCATCAAACCTCTCATACTTCGGCACGAAGAAAAGTGTCGCGAGTGCAATATCCCAGAAGAGGCACTTACTGTTGCAGAAAGGCCAACTAGATTAGCTCCTTGGTGCGACTTCACACGTTTTCTAGACATCTCTCTGACACACCTTAATAAACAGAGAACCGCACACGAGCATATAAGACAAGAATTCCGCTCAATACAAGAAACATACAGCGCCTACAACGAGTTTTACACAGATGGTTCAAAGACACATGAATACGTGGGATGCAGCGTCGTATCAGAAACATGGGAACAGACAATGCGGCTGCCGCTATTTGTTTCTATTTTTACAGCTGAGTGTTACGCTTTATGGATGGCTGTGCAGAAAGTTGTAACGGAAAAACACAAAAAAGCAGTCATCTACACAGATTCGCTAAGTGCTCTCAAAGCTCTCAACTTAAAATCTGAACGAGAACCTCTCCTTGGCGACATCCTCCACACACTTTCGCATTTAAATCCGAATCACTCAATTCGTTTTTGCTGGGTCCCAAGTCACGTTGGGATCTCTGGAAATGAAAAGGCGGACATGTGGGCCGCTAAGGCCAAACATCAAACAGTATCAAATATAAAAGTACCTGTGAGGGACGGGCTTCAAGCTATTCGCAGAGCTCTGACTGACAAATGGCAGAGTCAGTGGAACACACAGTGTACTAACAAACTGCACCTCGTCAAACCGGTACTCGGAGAATGGAAAACCTGCTATCACCAAGAACGTTTCATGGAAGTCATAATAGCCAGACTTCGAATAGGACACTCTCACCTCACACACAGTTATCTACTCACGAAAGAGGCGCAGCCAACATGCGAAAACTGTTACGCTCCACTAACAGTATTGCACATTCTAATTACATGCCCACATATCGAAACGCAGAGACGCAAACATTTCAACGAACTATATAAAACGTGCATACCTTTACACCCAACTTTCATCTTAGGAGACGATGCGCTTGTGCCTCTCGCAAATGTCAAGAATTTTTTAAGTGAAGTCGGCTATCTTAACAGACTGTAAATAACGCCGGATTTGCCCCACTATCTTTGATCCCTATCAGACCCTGCTCTTGGCGCAGCATAGCCTAAGTCGCTTTTGCGCCAATAAACCCGAACAAACAAACAAACATAAAGTTCATTGTCTGTCTGTCTGTCTGTCTCAGGATGCTTGAGCTTGCCCTTGAAGAGTAGATCTCCCTTGCAAAAAAATATTATTGAGAAATTATTGAAAAACCTTCGGTTAATGTACATATTGCATTGAAGAGTAATTGTCTGTCTATAGAAAAAAAATACCGCCAGGCCTGCGCGGAACGCGCAGCACAGCTACAGCGAAAGCTGGGAGAGCGGCTTTTCTAGAGCATTTTTAAAACACTCTTGGGGCAACTACTACAAGCGCACTAGCATGGTACCTACTACGCCATACTTCATCGTAATTTTTGTGTAGTGGGGAAGCGTCAGCTATGCCATTATTCGTCATTCTTCAGAAAAGCGCGGTACCCGCTACACTCCTGTAACGCATTATGTCCACTTTGTTGATGCAGTGGCTGACGACGATGAAGAATTTTGCCTGAGGCATTTGTAATGGATTGGAGCATTGAACGCCCCACTCGTTACGCAATTCGCATTGTGTGACGCCTGGTTCTTACTGTACTGTTCTAAAACGCTTTACAACAAACGTTAACGCGATTCCTTACCCGACATGAAGCCTGCATAGGGTCAGTTTGCAGCGCAGTTTCAAGCAGTGGCATAGCTCAGTGGTAGAGTGCTGGGCTGCCACGCAGAAGACCCGGGATTCGATTCCCATTATGTCAAAGGTGTCTTTTTTTATTAGGGGCGAAGCTCCTTAGGGTGTGGGTCTGTCCCTCCTCTGTAGTAGTAGTAGTAGTAGTGGTAGGTAGGTAGGTAGCAACGTGTAGTGGAACGTACCCACTCCACGCGATAAAGATGACGATGACGCAGAATAGTGGAATGTACCCACTACACGTGATAACGATGAAGTATAAGCGCGTTCCAGTATACTGGAGTGTACCTACTACACATGATGACGATGACGCAGTATAGTGGAATGTACCCACTACACGTGATAACGATCAAGTATAAGCGCGTTCCAGTATAGTGGAATGTGCCCACTACACGTGATGACGATGACCCTGATGACCATGAAGTATAAGCGCGTTCCAGACCACATATTCTCTTTCTGCCATGGATGAAAACGACCGAGCTTCGCCCACTCCTCATCATTCACCTCGTGGATATGGCGTGATTTTTAGGGGCGAATCTCCTCTTAGTCTAACCTTGTCCCGCGTCAGGCGTAACCGGATGTATCTCGTGATAATGATGACGATTACGCTGATGACCATGAAGAATAAGCGCGTTCCAGACCACCTCTACTTCCCATCGTGTGCACCGAGGAAGCAGAGCGTCCCGCAGGCGGTGTGGCCATCTATGTCAAGCAGAACACTGTAGTACAATAAGGCCGTCCACCACCACTACAGTCACTAGAATCATGGCCGAGAGCATAGAGGGGCAGCTTAGCAATGGCTAGGCAGATGGTGTCTGTCGCCCAGGTTGGCTCCATTCCTTGATCTTGCTTGTGTGTGCTTAGCGGGGGCTTAGTCCATCCCTCCTTCCCACGTCCGACACCCCTCCAGAGCATGCGCGTCCCCTCCACCTCTGTCTCCTCTCCAACGCTCACCCCCCTTTCTCTCCTCTAGCAATCCTCTACTGTACGGAGCGGCGCACGCGTACCCTCTCTCTCCTCTCCTACGCTCACCTCCTTTCTCTACTCTAGGAATCCTCTACTCTACGGAGCGGCGTCCGCGTTCCACATCCCCACAGCGGATGTGCGTCCTCTCCTCCTCTCTCTCCTCTACGCTCACCCCCTCTCTCCCCTCTAGGCATCCTCTACGGAGCCATATAAGAACCCCTATCCCTCCACTTCACTGACCATAAAGCCGTTTTAATGAAGGGGGGACCGGAAGCGACGTCTAGCTACCATTTACAAATAAATAAAATTTCTTGTATATATACACACAGTGTTTGTCACGTCTTTGATAATGTACTGGACGATAATTCACGGAAGATTCACGGTTTACCGATGAACCTCCGGAGCTTCGCCCACTCATCATCATTCACTCCGTGGACAAGCTGTGATTTTTTTATTTAGTTTTTTTCTTATTTCGTGCGATATTGGTTACGGACACCGGCGGCGGCGGCGGACAACTACGGCGCAGGAACGACCCTTGCTGTGATCTCATAACAGCTTTCGCTGTAAAATTCGGCCGATCCCACGTACCTTTGGGATTGATGTCATGCGAAGCATGCGGAGGGTAGGCGAGTGTGACGTATTTTGTTTTTTGTTGAGGGAAACGTTACGAAATGATGCTAAACATACGTACAAATGTTATACCCACAGGCATGTATGTTGAACAGTCGCATGTGCTTTGTACAACCAGTTGTTTACAGTTGCGTAACGATGCCAAGAGCAATACGGGTATTACCAACATCAGAAGCGGTAAGCTTCAATGTACCGCTTTGATTTGCGAGGATGGTAGCCCTGGATAGTGCTACGTAGACCAACTTCAGTGGATGGCGCTTAAGTACAATTGACGCTAGCCTCACGTGACGCCTGTGTTATTGGAGCACATATGTAATGTTTATAAAGTTACATGGGAAGCATGCAACCACAATTGACGTTTCACCAACAATACGCCTGCATAGGGTCTTTTAGGTGCGAAGCAGCTCTTTGACTAGAATGTGTAACGCTGTCCCTCCCTCCGTGCGTACGAACGCGCCGCAACGCGCTCCCCTCGCCGCAGGTGTTGGAGCAGGTGCCAAGTAGGTCACGCCGCAGCTGCGCGTTGACGTCACGCTCCCCTCGCAGTGCGCGCTGACGTCACTTTCTCCCTCGCCTGCCGCGCGCTCGCCGGAGCGCACGCAGCTGCCGCCTGACGCGCAATGACAAAACCTACGCCAGCCATCGCTTCAAAGGAATCTTCCAGCGCTCACCGCAGCACCCGCGTTTGCGCCGTTCAACCCGTGACGCCACCCGTGCGCAACGCTGCTGCTTCGCATCCTATCAGGGTTCCCTTCTGGGAGATGCACCTAATTTTTTTTCCAAGGGAGTTCCGACACCTGACGTCGCTCTGTGGTGGAGTACATGAATTCCACGCGGAATGCTTGGGTTCGATTCCAGCTGCGACCATAACATATATTCTTTGCATTCATCGAGCCAACGCTGCCGATGTCGGTTTTTCTTAACGCTCTTGCATTTAAATTACCAATGTCTGTTCTTGCCGGTCCTCCGCAGGTTTAAGCTGTAGAACACCTGTGGAGCATATCCGCATACCGCGGCCCGTGATATACGGTATGTGCCACACGTGTCTGGAGGAAAGTATTTGACGTCGTGCGCGACAGTATTTTCACGTTATTCATGTCATGGCCAGACAGTCATACCCTCCCATACCAATTTCGGTCTGCCCCAAGTGAAAGAGGTGATCACGAGAGCACTGGGATGTAGGCGGCAGATCGATAGATAAATACGTAGATAGAATAACTCAAAGTGTCTGCAGTACGCAAATAAATGCTTCGCATTTAAAATCATTGAGGTCATCGTGATACCTATTGAAAATTGGCGACTGAAATTTTATCATGTGTGGAAGAGAGGACGATGACGAAACACACCAGCAAGCAAGCAGGGAGCAAGCTCAGTGTCAATAGCAGCAGGGGACACGAGCTCGCGTTTGCCCGGATTGAGAGTGCTTTACGCCCGCCGCTCTTCGACGCCCTACTATTGACGTCCCTCGACTTTCACTGAAGTCTACGCATCAATAACCACGTCACATTTGATGGAGGTACGTGAATTCCCAGTGCCGACGTGGACCTTCTCTTCCGGAAACTCTCCCGGTACTCCCCCGTGTTAAGATTGCGCGCAAGACGCGAACACTCGAGCTTATTCTAGAGCTTGCGCGACAACCAGTTATAACGCTGGAATATTCGACGGCACATGTATTATAGTGTTCCGCACACTTAATCGAGCCATGACGGAACGGCGAAGAAGATGAAGAGCAGAGGACTGAGAACGCAAGGACAGGAAGAAGAGAAGAAAGAAGACATGATGGCGATCATGTAGCCTCAATAAACTATCGAAGGCGCCCTGCTTTCGTAGACCTTTACATTGGCGCAGCCGAGTACAGAACAAGATGTGGGTTACCTGCAAGGTGGTACAGCGAGACGGCCATCCTGTCGTGACGGGCTACAAACTCGACGGAGACGACTTCGTGTCTACACCAGATGCGGCAACCACCGAGGCTCTACTCGGAGCTATTGCTGCCAAAGCCAACGTCACGATGGACGACATCATCGCTAAAGGTACCTGCGACGATTAATATGGACCTGAAGGAGCTTAGCTGCCTGAATAAGCACGATCTCTATAATACCGCTAGCCCCAGCACAAATGCGTTTTCGTCAACGCAGACATTGAGAGACGCGCTGTTGCAGCTCGTTCAAATTCATAGTCAGCAAACCAAAAGCCAAGAAGCTCTTTTGAGTACCTTAGCAGCAAATTGTGGAAGTCAAGCACAAATAGAGCCACAAGTATTTGATGGCATCTCTTCTAGTGCTGATATGTGGTTTGAACACTACGAATACGCCTGCGAAAGAAATTCTTGGCTCTCGGACTTGGACCGCGTGTTCCGTATGAGGAAATACCTAACCGGGAATCCCAAAAAGATGGTTTGACATCCGCATTGTAGAGCAGAAAGAACAGCCATGGTGTGCATGGAAAAATAGGTTTCGCTCTGCTTTTCAAGGTAATGCGCTCAAGTTGTGGGAAGACGCGCTTACCTATACACAGAAAGAAAGAAGACTTTGATTATTGCTTGGACAAAAGTGCCATCTGCTTCAACTCACAGAACGTAAGCTTCCGGAGTCGGCCATTGTATCACTAGTAATTCTGGGAATGACGAGAGAATGCCGGCAACAGGTACAACTGATGTCACCGCACTCTGTGGAACACCTTCTTTGCATGATCACAAATGTTGTCCACAGATACCAAAGGAGAAACGAGGGCTACACTCCACGAAGCAGCCGAGCCTTTCGAGTACACTGTTACAGGACAAAGCATGCTGCCAATTTATAACCAGGAATTGCCATAGCACTCCGGCTTCAAGAACCGTGAGCCACATCCAGGATTGCGACAGAAGAGAGGATATCGAGAACTAAAACGCAACACAGTGATGAAATAGAGACTGCGTTCATTACAAAAACACATATTCTGTATGTTCCAATGCTTGTAAATAATCAAGAAGTGGCAGCAATTAGTTGATACTGGAGCATCTGTTAGCCTGATAAATGAAAGAATTGTGCGTCCAGAACAATATAATCACGGAAAAGCAGATTCAGGTACATGGCTACGATGGATCGCGCCCAAAGACTTTTCAAGATGGACAAATGCGAAGATCCATTTCAACAGCCAGGAGATCACCGTGAAATGTTTGGTATTATCCGGCGTTGACTTCGACTTCATCCTCTCACGGACAGATATGAAGCGCTTAAAGATGAACATCATGTGGAACGATGTTATAAAGACAGATGAAGGCACTGGTATGAACAATCGGATGGAACCTATGCGTAATGCTGTGACGAAGACGAGGAGAACAGCGACGTGCCCTGACGACATCGCAACTAAGTTCCCAGAACTAATATGCGTTGGGACATATCCACCCCCCGACAACGGCAATCGAGGTACCATTTGAGTTGAACGACACGACCATAGTCCGGAGAAAGCCATACGCCTTAAGTTATGAAAATAAATCTTGGCTGAAGCAAGAGCTCCAAGGTATGCTCGACTCTGGCATCAGCAGGCCGTCGACATCCGCATTTGCGTCACCAATCACTATTGTGCCCTAAGGAAGATGGTTCCCTACGACTGTGTACGGACTATCGATTAATTAATAGACAGACTGAATTGTTTCTCTTTCCAATGCCCCGCATCGACGAAATCATTGATGAAACTGGTGGATGTAAATGGTTTTCGAGAATTAATCTATGCAAGGGATATTGGCAAGTACCGCTCACAGAAGAAACCAAGAAATTTACGGCTTTTGTTACACCCTTTGATATATACGAGTACAACCGTCTCCCATTCGGATGAAAGAACTCAGGGGCGTGGTTCCAAAGCTGATGAACAATGTACTGAAATACTACATAGGCAAGTTTTGCAACGTATATGTTGACGACATTATCGTTTACTCGGTGACCAAGGACGACCATATTGACCACTTATCCGAAGTACTGGAGGCGTTGAGCCAAGCAAGTCTCAAGATAAACGTGAAGAAAAGTGAATTCTTCTATCAAACTATGGTATTCCTCGGTAGAGTTTTCAATGGTAAAACGAAAAGCACCAAAGAAGAAAGCGTGCAGAGAATTTCTAATCTTGTCAAGCCATATGATCTGCATTCCCTAAGAGTTTTCTTGGGTCTGGCTAGTCACTTCAGGGCATTCATCAAGAATTACGCAATGAAAACGAGATGCTTAACAGCCCTGAGACAAAAAGAAGTTCCTTTCATATGGACCGAAGAGTGTGAACGCTGCTACGTGGATCTCGTCAAAATTATATCATCTGACCCCGTGTTGACATTACCGGATTTTTCGCTGCCTTTTGAATTGTGAACTGATGCTTCTCATTACGGAACCGGAGCAGTACTATATCAACACGACATTGAGAAGCCCACTGGAAGGCAGCAACAAGTCATCGGATATCACTCTTATACTTTTTCAAAAGCTGAAGTGAACTGTGCAACCACTGAAAAGGAGGCTCTTGCCATCGTGTTGGCCGGTTAAGGTACTTTAAAAGTTACCTGGTAGGCCGAAATTTCAAGCTTGTCACTGACAACCAAGCTCTGACGCACCTGCTTCAGCTGGCCCAGCCTAAAGGAAGACTGGCTCGGTGGATTAGCGAGATCCAAAAATATAGTTTTCAAGTTCTGCATCGCCTGGGACTCAAGCATCGAGACGCGGATGCACTCTCAAGATTACACGTGTCGAAAGATGCAAACTGCCAGAGCATAAACATGGCAACGCTGTGGGAAGGCACACAGGCCTTAAAACTGAAGAACGACCGAATACATGTGCCTGAAACGAGTGTGCCATTAATTCTCAGACTTTATCATAATAACCCAAATCAGGCGGTCATGATGGCTTCTGGAGGATGTACCGAAAGCTCACACAAGGATTCGCTTGGAAGAACATGAAAATGGATGTTACTCGGTACATCAAAACTTGCCACGAATGTCAGATGCACAAAGCCAAGTTCAAACCAAGAAGAAATCAGATGGTCGTGCTAGTATATTCAAACGTTCCCTTCCAAGTATGGCACCTCGACTTCGCCGAGATAAAAAAGAAGGGCGAGGGCGTTAGAAAAACGCAAGCTTTTCTAGTGGCAGTAGATGAATGTACACAGTTCGTTGCTGCAAAGCCAGGAAGAGAAGATGCGAACTCTGTCATTCAGCTCTTGGAAAGAGAAATCTTCAAAAACGTGAAAGTTGTAGTCGCTGATAAGTGATAAGCTTCGAATGTGGGCCCATCAAAAGGGTGTCGAGCTTCGTTTCCCTGCTCCTTATCACCCCGAAGCCAACTCTCTCGCTGAAAGGGTGATACGGGACCTGAAGACATTCGTTTCTCCCTACCCACAATTTAAGGGAGGTTGGAAGCGCTCATTCGAGGCAGCGGTCGCGCATCACAATCGCTCTTACACAGCCGGAATAGGATGCAGTCCACATTTTGCGGCTTTTGGAAAGAGCGCATGGCTTGCTGTTGATAAAGAACTGGACATCGTTGGCAAAGTGACACTTCGAGAAACACCATTGTCAACAGAACAGCGGAGGAAGTTCCGCACGACTATGAAGAAAAATTTTGACAAACGACACGTGTCAAAGGTACCGGATATTACGCCTGGAGACATGATTCTGGTGCGTAAAGGTCTGGATTCAAAATTTCCATTCATCGGTCCGTACACAGTGCTTAAAACAGCAAAACAACAAGGCGCGTTGAAGACTGTGTACTACGAAGGCTTGAGAGGGAAAATGGAAGAGGCTTCAGTAGGAAATATTCTTCCGTACCATCCCAAAAGGGATGAAGACAGAAGACTGGGAGGATATAGTGTTCCGCACACTTAATCGAGCCATGACGGAACGGCGACGAAGATGAAGAGCAGAGGACTGAGAACGCAAGGACAGGAATAAGAGAAGAAAGAAGACATGATGGCGATCATATTCGCCTCGAGATCTTGGAGTGGCGCCCTCTCGCGTGTGACGTCAGGGAGAGGACTCGGATGCAGCTCTTCGTGCGCGCGTTCGCTACGTGAAGGCTGCTCGACGCTGCCAGCCTGTCTATCGCGCTCGAGTTATTGAAACATTGGTGGGCGAGTTGATAAAGCAATTTCTACTGAATGTTCAAGCAAAATGCCCATCGAAATCGAGCGGAGTTGCCGTCAGGAGCACGTTCTGTGTCGATTGCTCCTGTTGTCGTCTGCTAGCCATCCATGTGTACATCTGCTTCTATGGTGAATTTTTTCTTTTCGCGACTGTTCTATGGCCGTGGCGCACTCAAAATGACTTTCCTGCCCGTTTTCGATAACTTACTTCAGCGGTCGGGCTTCAGCTTCCATGTCTGCGTTAAATCGCAATAAATGTATACAGCGTGCTGCGCGTGTTCGGTTGCCAAGCCTGCTCCTTCGATTCAATTCATATGTTCGGAGCATGACAAACGACGTGTGATGTCATTCAAATAAATTATGTGGCGTTACCGGCAACAACGTTTGATTAAATTCACATTTTTAGCAGCTGCTGTGTAAGCGCGTCGTAAGTACTTTAAATTGAAACACGAAATAAACAGGGTGAGTCTAAAGGGGATGCACGACGGGGATATGAAATATCGGAGGTTGTCCGGAGTGATTTTCTTTTGTTTTTGTTCTATCTTTTTGCAACATATTTTAATCCTTACGTTAATAAATCGACGTTTGTTCACTCGTTCACGGTGGTCTGAAAATATGCTGAACAGAATTAGTGTAATCATACTAACGTTGATAAATATAAAGCTTTCGCATCGAAAGATGCATTTGCAATAAAATACTGTAAATCAGTCTCAACGGTCGACTCCTGATGTGGCTTGGTGCGATCACTGTACTAAAGAGACTCGAGTTCCTTATGCATTTGCCTAAGTTGACTCGAAGGCGAAAGCCATCTTTTTCTTCAGTCGATGTATTGTTCCTTCGCCGCCCCCCCTCCGAATGCTTTCTGGACGTAACGTGGTTTTGCACTGAAGATTTCTACACATCACCTGGTTTTGCATCGCCTCCGAGATCGGCCCACCAATCACGGAGGCAATGCAAAGTGACGATGTCACGTGATGACGTAATCATGTGACATGACGTTATGACGTCACAAATTTTGTCGGTCTGGGATGTCATGATGACGTGATCATGTGATGAATTTTCGCATCACTCGTGTTGACTCTGGCGACGCGGGACGCCGACGGTCAATTTTCGCAATTTATGTGGAATCTAAGGCTCCCACCTTAAAATATTCAATCTTGTTACAGCACGGTAAAGAATCACAGTAATCAGCCACAGGGGCCAAAAGAATGGTGGGAAAGAGCTCTCTTTCTCCTCTTCCTGGACACATTCGCCGATTTTTCCTAATGTTTACGAAGCTGTACTATCGGTGTCAAGTGAAACGCGAACGCTGCAGCGGATCGCGTTGCCCAAGCATTAGAAATATAGTGCGCGCCATCCTGTCATTACCATTGGCAGGTTCGCACAGTCGAGTAGGCACTGCGCGATCGAAAACATGAATGCGGCTAATGAACGTATCTATCTATAATAATAAGAGTCGAACTGCACCACGCGCACCACTGCTGGCGTTTCAGTCCGAGCGATCTTATTTGCACCCAGCTCGCCCAATCTATGCTAGTGGTCCACAATAACCAGCTAGTCGATGAACTTATCAATTTCATTTTGTCGGCGATCGTGTCTGCACAAGTCCAGATGACTACAATTGGGAGTGGAGCGTGAATTTTCGTTCATCTCAAGTCTGTTTACACAACGCTGATTTTTGCGAATAAGCCGCAAAATTGATCGCGCTGCGATTTCAAAGCAGCGTAGACTCTCTTTAACTCACTTGGCGGGGGCGTTCGCGCTCTCACGTAAGCTATTTCCACGCCATCCAGCCCAGTGAGCGATGCTACGAACTCGGGGGCATGAACCTGACCGCGATGGCTGTCGGTATACAGAAGATATGTTAAATGTTAACGTTTCTTAAACTCATGTAATGCTAGCAGTCATCTCAAGAAATATCATAAGAAGAAAATGCAGCTAGTAGTCGAGGAACGCCGTGCGACGCAAGCGAACTATAACGAAAATGCTGCTGTTTTAGCCAGAGCGTAGCAGACGACAAAAGCCGAATCCCCGCCCTTGCGTCACCGGAGCGCCGTTCGCAGCGCCGCCATCGGTCGCACACGAGGCGAATAGCCTCAATAAACTATCGAAGGCGCCCTGCTTTCGTAGACTTTTACATGTATGAATGCCGACGCGCTTCACCGCATGTCAGTTGATCGACGGCCGACGCTCCGTTCGCCGCTATCAGTGCATACCGTGTGTATTGCTGTAAATTAACTTTCCGTTTCTCGGCCACAAATCGGCCAAAATAAAGAGTTTCCAGGAGCTCTTGGACACGTCGCCAGCTGCCTTTGTAGACGTCACGACAGCGTGACAATATAATAGCTCGCCGTTGTTATGCTGAAGGACTTATGTGTTTGGTACGAGTGGTTTAACGCGTTTTGTCGAGGAGCGAGGGGTCACCTATTGGAAAACAGCTTTTGCACTGATGCAGTCCATGTAAAATGTCAGTTTCGCTGCAAGTTGAAGGATAATGATGATGATGATGTATGGTGTTTAATGGCGCAAGGGCATTGAGAGCAAAAGAGCGCCAGGCAATGTGGGAAAGATGTGGACAATGATTAGGGTTAAGTGGCTGTATAGGGGCCTTAAAATTCCTCGCGCTAAGGCGGGTAAAACATATAAGTATTAAAATAATGAGAGTGACGTGAAGTGTGGGCAGTGAGAATGAATGGCGAGTGGTCATGATAATAAAACTATCATGGAGATATATGGCTTCAGCACGCGTGCCTCGCCAACGCCCTTTAGTCCAACGGACCAGGAGGACAGGTGCTTTGTTTGATGTAATCACCGCAGCGACCTCTGTTGGGAGGTCGTGCTACGGATTGCCTGGATATATCACATGGAAACTACGCACGTCCTTTAAAAATGCTAACAATGATTCATGTTTGAACAGTGGTTCCCTACCGATGAACATTGATGGGTGAAATGGTAGTGATGTCGGTAGGGTGATGGAAAAGTGTTGTTTTCTAAGAATGTCTAATTCCCTGCATTCAATTAAAATGTGAAGCACGGTTAGTGGTTCTCCACATCTGTCACACAAAGGTGGATCGCCACCAGACAAAAGGTATGAATGTGTGCTGTTTGTGTGTCCTGTCCTTAGCCTAGTAAGTGTAACTTCTGTGCGACGTGATTTTCGATACTGGCAGCCAATGACCAAGTTGCGGCTTAATAACGTGGCAGTTTATTTTCTGTGTTCGTATCCCACCTGCTCTGCCAATAGGCCCTGAGCTTTCGTTTCAAGGGAGGTTTCAGGTCAAGTGCCGGGATAGCTATAGATGTATTGGCAGTGGCTGCGTTGACGGATGCAGCTAGCTGGTCTGCGAACACGTTTCCTTGTATCTCGCGGTGTCCTGGCACCCAGCACACTACGGCATGCTGTTTGAGTGAGTATACTGTGCATAGAGTGAGTAGAGAGATACAAGGACAGGGTGTTTGTGTCTTTTCAGGGTTTTGAGGGCTTTTACCACGCTAAGGGAATCTGTGTATATTACTGCACTTTGTATTTTTACTTGTTTAATGTGTTTGGATGGCTGCAAATATCGCGTAGGCCTCAGCTGTGAATATACTTGTATTATGATGCAGAACGCCGGCACCCGAAAAGGATGGGCCGACCGCAGCGTAGGAGACAGAAGTGTTAGACTTTGAGGCATCGGTGAAGAATTCTGGACAACTGTATTTGTGTTGGAGTTCGAGGAAGTATGTGCGGATGTGTGCAATGGGCGCATGCTTTGTAACTTCCACGAAAGATATATCACAGTCTATAAGCTGCCAGTCTATATGCAGCGGGAGCCATCAAACTGTGTTCAAGAAGTGGCACACCCGTTTCCTCAGCGAGGCCCCCTCACACGGAGTGAGTAGGGCTGTCTCAACGAAGGGCGGTTGTGGAACAAGGCAGAATTGGACAGATCATTGATTGTGCGGTGAGAGGGGTGTTGTTTGTCTGCGTTCACTTTGAGATAGTATACAAAAGACATGTAACACCTTTGCAGGTGGAGCGACCACTCATTTGATTCTACGTACAGGCTTGCTACGGGGCTAGTGCGAAAAGCACCCGTAGAAAGGCGAATGCCTAGATGGTGGACAGGGTCGAGCATCTTTAAGGCTGTTGGTATCGCAGACTGATAGGTTATAGCCCCGTAATCTAGGCGCGTGTGTATAAGGCTTCGGTACAAATTTATCAGACATTTCTTCGCACTAACCCCACAGGGGCGTAGCCAGAAATTTTTTTCTTTCGGGGGGGGGGGGTCACACCGGCCCGACGGGGGGGGGGGGCAGGCATCAGCTTTCCTCTGTGACTTGACTATCGGTGGTAGTTTGAGCAGGTTGTGTACATGTATATCAAAATCATGAGACTCCCCCCCTCCCCCCTCCCCATGCGTATGCTTGTGAAGAGAGTAAGTAAAAGTAAAGTAATCGCAGCAAAATACAGTAAACGACAGGTACAGTGGCCGTTTGGAGCAACGGCCTCTTGTCGCACCATTGAATGGACTAGTCTTCGAAAACGCATCATTGCGACGACCCGCCCGATCGGAGAAGACATCGTTAATCGTTAATCGCTGTTAGGCGTAGATGGCGTAGTCCTCGTCGGGGCGAATGCGTTTCACAAGTCAAGGACGGCTCCGCTTACAACGTGGAATGAGAGCTATACGCAGCATGTTTTTTGTACATTCATAATTACATTTCGGTTTTGCTTACTTTGCTGAGCGAATTTTTTTACTGTCGATGTTTGTGACTGCATGCCTATGGGGATGATTTTTATGTTAAGCTCTATATGTCAAGCAGCCCTGACGCAGTGATAGCTTTTTAGTCAACATTTTTTTTACTTTACTGCGCGCATCCTAGAATGCTTGCGATACGCAATAAGTAATTTTTTTTGTCAGTTATGCTGCACGTTGGCAACACGATTTCGCACGCGTTATTTTTCGGGCAGGCTTTTTCGCAACCTTGGTTGACATTACAGTTGCGCTGTGACTTTTGATAGCAATGAAGTACTCCAATCGTAGAGGTTTTATCGTGCAATCTGCGAGGGCAAGGTGATAATTGTTGAGAAATGTTGACTTGGTCTCAATCGAAAATGCACCTGGGACCAGACTATGCCTACTCACATAGAAATAGCTTGTTCGCTGCGTATATGTGCTAGAAAACTTAAATACGCGCAAAAACGCGTAATGTTCTCGCTTTTTTTTTTCCGTAGCTTTCGTCGCTCTGCTCCCTGAAACGATAGCGTTGCGGCAAGGTGTCTTCCGTTGTTTGCAAGCGTGCAGTCGTCATTTCCCTTTACGTCAACAGATTCAGAACTGTACAGAATATTTCACCTTGCGCAGCATAGATATGTCATGTATACACTGCTCTAACTAGTACGTGCATCTATGTTTACAGCACTTACGCCGGCGCGAACAGGAGCAGCCCGTACCACACAAAATCTTGAGTGATCGGTTCACTAGTGATGAAGGAATGAACTCCGGTCTTGTTCAGAGCATAGTGCACCATAATCAATTTCTCAGAACGCGTGAACTCCGACGAGAACGGCCAGCGCATGCATAACACGAGTTCACTTACGCTGTACTGTGCACCATCCATGCCTGTCGGTTGTCTGTTTCGGGCATTCTGATGCTAGTCGCTGGAATTTCACCTGCTGGCATCAACTCCTTCGCGTTCATTCACGTTTGTGGTATGGGATCACAACGCAACAGAAACTACCAGCCTTCCGTAGGCGCGCAATCACAAACGCGAGACGTTTCGCGCGCAGAGTAAGATACTGGGCGAGCGCGACCTTACCGGCACCTGAAGGGAAGCGGAGGAAATGTATACCCGCCAATCTTTCCGCCAGGGGAGAAACGAGCGCTAGTTTTTAAGCCGGAACTTTACCAGCCGACATGTATCGTCGCTAAAGTTCTCGTTTCACGCATTCAGTGTCAGTGCCCGAACTTCGCTGAGCGCGTTGCTTCCTAGCAATGCGAAGTCACCCCCTTGAAATACGCTGCCTACACGTATTGCTGAGTAGTTCGTGTTCTGTGTCAATCAGCGCCCTTCTATGAGACTCGATGGCCGCACCGAAACGCCGTAAGGTAACGCTTGATGATTATTTCTCGAAAGGCGACGCTGCTCCCAGTGCACACTCGACAACTGGCGAAAAAGCTACAGCAGCCGATGAAACGGTTCCCAGCTGTAGTTCTGCACTGCCTGACGCTGCTCCCAGTGCACACTCGACAACTGGCGAAAAAGCTACAGCAGCCGAAGAAACGGTTCCCAGCTGTAGTTCTGCACTGCCTGACGCTGCTCCCAGTGCACACTCGACAAATGGCGAAAAAAGGTACAGCAGCCGAAGAAACGGTTCCCAGCAATAGTTCTGCACTGCCTGACGCTGCTCCCAGTGCACACTCGACAACTGGCGAAAAAATCTACAGCAGCCGAAGAAACGGTTCCCAGCTGTAGTTCTGCACTGCCTGACGCTGCTCCCAGTGCACACTCGACAACTGGCGAAAAAGCTACAGCAGCCGAAGAAACGGTTCCCAGCTGTAGTTCTGCACTGCCTGACGCTGCTCCCAGTGCACACTCGACAACCTGGCGAAAAATCTACAGCAGCCGAAGAAACGGTTCCCAGCTGTAGTTCTGCACTGCCTGACGCTGCTCCCAGTGCACACTCGACAACTGGCGAAAAAGCTACAGCAGCCGAAGAAACGGTTCCCAGCTGTAGTTCTGCACTGCTTGGACGCGCTGCTCCAGTGCACACTCGACAACTGGCGAAAAATCTACAGCAGCCGAAGAAACGGTTCCCAGCTGTAGTTCTGCACTGCCTGACGCTGCTCCCAGTGCACACTCGACAACTGGCGAAAAAGCTACAGCAGCCGAAGAAACGGTTCCCAGCTGTAGTTCTGCACTGCCTGACGCTGCTCCCAGTGCACACTCGACAACTGGCGAAAAAGCTACAGCAGCCGAAGAAACGGTTCCCAGCTGTAGTTCTGCACTGCCTGACGCTGCTCCCAGTGCACACTCGACAACTGGCGAAAAATCTACAGCAGCCGAAGAAACGGTTCCCAGCTGTAGTTCTGCACTGCCTGACGCTGCTCCCAGTGCACACTCGACAACTGGCGAAAAAGCTACAGCAGCCGAAGAAACGGTTCCCAGCTGTAGTTCTGCACTGCCTGAAGCTGCTCCCAGTGCACACTCGACAACTGGCGAAAAAGCTACAGCAGCCGAAGAAACGGTTCCCAGCTGTAGTTCTGCACTGCCTGAATACGACTCGTGTGCCGAAAGAACTCCTGAAAACCGATCGGAGCATGATGCATGCACGGAAACCGCGATTCCTGACAACGACATTGGTCTTTACGTGTTTAACGGGCCAAGACGCCAGGAGTTGCAGGACGACGAGACTAGACGACGTTTGCTAATGACGCCATGGAAACCAGGCGCTAACTACAGCTTTCCCTCAGTTAGTAAGCTCAAACTGAAGTTCCAACGTCACTGGCAAGAAATGTTTTCCTGGCTGGTGTATTCCAAATATCAGGAGGGAGCTCTCTTCAAGACATGTGTGCTTTTTGGAAAAGAAAGTCAGGCAAGGGGACTCACCAAGTTCTTGGTGCCTTGGTCCTCTCTCCGTTCACACGTTGGAAGAACGCTCGAAAATTTCAGAAGCAACAACGAGTGTGACTACCACAAGACCGCTGCTCTATACGCGACGAATTTTCTAGAAGCACTCAAAGGCGAGTCAATCGCTGAAAAAACGGAGTCATCAGCGCAAGCAGAAAAGGAATTAAACAGAAAAAAACTGATCTCCATCATAGACACTGTGATCTTCTGTGGGGCGACAAGGTATACCTCTGAGGGGACATCGAGACGCCGGACCTCTTTACCTTGAGGAGCCCGCTGAAAATGACGGCAATTTCCGTGCTCTACTACGGTTCAAGGTCCGCAGTGGTGACACCGCACTAAGAAACCACTTGGAATCAGCTGCCAGCAACGCGACCTATCTGAGTCCACAGATTCAGAATGAAATATTGACAGCAGCAGGAAATCTCGTCCAGGAAGACATCGTGAGGAAAGTCAAACTCAGCAAAATGCTTTTCACTGCTTGCGGACGAAACCACGGATATTTCAGGTGATGATTGCATTCACGATGTTGCTAAAATTGTTGCTCTGGGTAATGCGTTGTATATATATATATATATATATATATATATATATAGAGAGAGAGAGAGAGAGAGCAACGAAATCGCGAATATTGTTGGAAGTTTTGGCACTAGGATGGGCTACATTTTGCCGGCCACTGCCACTTTAACAGGCATATTGTTTCTGCTACTCTCTTCTTGTCATACTGGGGATGGAAAATAAGACTCGCAGTGTCGCGATTTTCCAGCTGCGGTGTTATGCACTTATGCTAATCAGTCATATTACAGTTTGTGTTAATCATTTTCTGTCGGGACTGTACCCTTGGTTTGCCAAGAAATGCTTCTGCATTCAAAATAACAGGCAGTGCCTGGGAGTAAAATCCGTTGATCCATGGGAAGTAATTTAATACTACAATTAAACTACACAAGTGCTCTTGCGTTCAACACGCCGTCCGAAGAAAGCCAATGCGAATAGATCCCACAACATCGTTTAGTATCTCTTGCTATACGATGTTGGTTGGTTGCTTTTCGAACTTTTCTTCTTTGTCAAGGTGCTTCCTCACCTAGAGATATTGATCGTCGAAAAACATCTCCTTGAGTACTTTTTTTAGCAGGTGCCGAACAGATGTCAGTTTGCCTCCGCTGCATATTCGACGGCCAGTTGCGAGAGGAATTTTTCGCCTTCATCCAAGTCACCAACCTATCTGGGCAAAGCCTCGCCTCAACAATCCTGACAGCTCTCGCGAGCAAAGGCGTTGACGTATCCTACATGTGTGGACAAGGCTACGATGGAGCAGCGAATATGTCGGGCCGCTTCAATGGCGTCCAAGCTGTAATTCAGAGGGAGCACCCTATGGCATTATACGTTCACTGTGCAAGCCACTCGTTGAACCTCGCAATATGTCATTCCTGTAGTGTCCCTGAAATACGTAACACATTTGGTGTATTGCAGGAGGTGTGCACATTTTTTAGGAAATCTGCCCCAAAGTCAGCTCTGCTAAAGGAAAAAATCAATGAGCTATGCTCAGGAGTACACAAGCTACGACTTCAGTCATTATGCGAGACACGCTGGGTAGAGCGTCACGAGGCCTGTGCAAACGTTCGTGGAGCTTTTCAATCCAATTGTTTCAGCCCTTGAAACTCTTCAGGATGGAGCTCCCGGGGACGCATCCGCCAGAGCACACCAGTTACTCACCTGTGTTTTGACTTCCACTTTCATTGTCAGTGTACACATTGCCGCCAAAGTACTTCTCTATAACGCTTCCGCTTTCGAGATTGCTTCAGTCTAGCTATCTGGACCTGGCCGCCGCCTTGATGCATGTCGACGACGTTGAGGCTGCAGTGCTCCAGATGCGGGAGCCTGACTTTAGTGATGTACACGACGCGTCTGTAAAGGCTGCCGAGGCCGCACATATTGAAATGAGGATGCCGCGTGTCACAGGTAGGCAGCTTCACCGAAGTAACGTGCCAGTGGCTAGCGTTGAAGAGCACTTTAGGCTTTCCGTATTTCTGCCTTTTCTGGACTATCTAATAGGCCAGTTAAATGAGCGCTTTAAAAGGCATCGGCACACCTTGAAGATGCTTTCTTCCCTTCTGCCGCAGAATATTCCCGAATCTGCCACTCTTCCCACTGCCGAGGAGTTTGCTGACGTGTACTCGAACATTATCTCAACTTCGGCATTGCAAGGGGAGTTAGAAGTATGGGATGCGAAATAGAAGCGAGAGAAGCGTGAAAAGCTCAGCATGTGTGCGATGCAAGCGGTTGCCAATTGCCCAGAGGTATTCTTCCCAAACGTGCACCGTCTTCTAAAGATTCTGGCAACTCTGCCCGTGAGCACAGCTGAAGCGGAACGCTCTTTTTCATCGCTGAGACGCCTAAAGATGTACCTGAGAGCTACAACAACAAATGAAAGAATGGTTGGCATCGCTCTTTTAAACGTCCACCGTGAAATACAAGTCCGCCCGGAAGACATTCTCTCTGTTCTTTACCGGGAACGTAGACGGCTTCAGCTGAATGTCTAGTATCAACCACAGGCGCCTGCTGAAAATCAAGGAAGAAAGTTAACTGAAGTTATTCTTGGATTGAGATTTTTCGAACAGCCGTAAAAACATAGTCGTTAATGATCAATTAATTGGGTATAACATGCCAAAACCACAATATGATTATGAGAGACGCCGTAGTGGGGGCGCTCCGGAAATTTTACCACTTTGGGTCTTTAACCTTCTCCTAAGTCAAAGTGCACGGGCCTCGAGCATTTTCGCCTACATCGAAAATACGACAGGGATTCGATCCCGCGACCTGTGGGCCAGCAATGGAGCACCATAACCACTGGACCACCGTGGCGGGTAGTAAAAAAAGACGGTTTTGGTAAAATCACTATGCGTTACTTTTCGTCCAGCTGTAACGGCGCAAGTTCAACTGATTGAGATATATTGCTGAAAATCACTTTCACACCGTGGCAGAGTGATTCCGTTCTCTCCCGTTGCCTACTCCTTGCTTTTCGGTGGCATCTTTCACTTGCAGACGTGGTTCGCGGATACGAAAGGTGTGAACGGCAATGCAACAACCCAAGTTTGCATGTAACAATTCTCGCAAATTTTGGGTTACATATCTGGCATATAATATGACATGTAATGCGCAGGATAATCTTCGTGTCAATTGAAAAAGATAATCAACAGTATTCCGCTATGTCATGTGTCTGTTTGCTACGTGAAACATTGCTTGCACAGAGTTTATTTCATTTCTTGTAAAAAATTATGGTTACTATGTATTTGTTCTTAATTTTACATGATAACATGTCCACCCATGTTTCTTCATTTTGTGCATTTCTTGTTGTTTGTTATGTCGCTAGTTGCAGAAATCGCTCGATGTGCCCTTCTAGTCATCTCAATGTAAAGGGACGAACAGATGAAGCGAATCAATATATAAATTTTTAATTTGTCGTATATTTTTTCAGCTTTATGTTCCTTATTCTTGCGCTTTTTGCCACACTGCTGAACAATAAAACTTGTGCTCACTACAGCTGCCCACACTGCATTTCTCATTACGCTGCTTTAGGTTTATGACCACCATCTTTTTATTTATCAGCTTAAGTTACATGATGAGTATTTTAGTAGGCCTTTCTAAGGTTGTGATTGGCCTGCACGTTTGCCTGTGTTGCACCTTCGTCACTAGACAACACTTCGGAGTGCCTTTAGCCGTTAGGGCATAGTAAAGATAAGTATCAATATATTGTACAGTCGCATACAAGCGGAGTTTGGTGGATGAGCCGAATATTCTGTCGCGCGCGTGTATGTGTGTGTGTGTGTGTGTGTGTGTGTGTGTGTGTGTGTGTGTGTGTGTGTGTGTGTGTGTGTGTGTGTGTGTGTGTGTGTGTGTGTGTGTGTGTGTGTGTGTGTGTGTGTGTGTGTGTGTGTGTGTGTGTGTGTGTGTGTGTGTGTGTGTGTGTGTGTGTGTGTGTGTTTGTGTTGTGTGTGTGTGTTTAGATGTTAGCAGAACATGCCAAGGTTCAATAGAAATGTTAGTCTCTGGCTTGAGTATATCTTAGCACACGTACGAAGAGTCACACTGTAATATGCTTGAACGTGGCCTATCAGACCTTGGAACTGTGTCTGTCTTTTACCATTAAAAGGAACCTCTGCCTAGTGAAAATTATCGTAGTGATCGACTCCGGCGAGATCTGTTCCGGCGGGTACAAGTATGACCACCGCTGCAGCATTAATCCCGTCGCCGAGCCAACTTAAAACGCTCGCGGCCGATATTCCTGCCCAAAATCTCGCAGAGTGCCAAAGCCTTGACAAACACCGCGACATGTTTTTTTTTTCGTATGCAGACATTATTCCCTGTAAAAAAAGCGCCCAGGAATGATATTGTGATAGTAGCACCGCTTAGTTTCTAAATCATGTCAGCGCGAAGCGACGAAAAGAAAAAGGTGGGTAAGTGGCAGGGGGGGGGTGCGCGAAAATCTTTCGGGGGAAGGTTTCAACCCTCCCAACCCCCTCCCCCCTGGCTACGCCACTGCTACCCCACGTAGTGCGTGCAAGGTGAAGGAATGAATGCAAGAGATACAAATTGGAATGTTATACTACGTAAGGCTAGCTGCTCATCTACGTAAGGCTAGCTGCTGATCTTTAGCGTGAGAATTCGTGTAACTAAAAGAAAACGTGCGTAAGGAAACGCGGCCGTTGTGGCGAGTGAAGCGATCTTCGCCCTGTCGGCGACTTCAACGCCAGCAGTCCACAAGTCGCGTGTCTAGACACCCTTACAAGACTGCACTGCACACATCTGATGTTCTCGAGGTTGCAAGGACAAAAAAGGGCCAGTCCGACGAACATGCCTGCAAGTGTCAGTTTGGGCAATAAGATCCACCGATACAGTGCACCGATGCTTATTGGAAAGGAGCATCCAAGGTTACGGCTGACATGGCGAGGCAGTGAACCAGCCCAGGAGCTACAGAACGGCTCAGACAATACGCGAACATTGCAGACTTTTCCTCGACTAGGGAAGCAATGAAATTGTCATAAGATAAAAGAAATTATACCACAAGCCGAATATGTGTCTAAACGATGTGAATTTGCTCGTGCCCCGAAACAGCGAACTAATCTCAAGTGTATAAATTACTGCTATTTAGCAGCGCCACCTCTTCGCTACAGCACCACTTGCGAGCTCTTGACGCGTAACCGATATGCAAGCATATCCTTCACATACGAATGTAAATATTTAGAATTGAAAACTGAAACGGGTATACTATTGGTCGAGCACATCATCGAAAACTTGTTTCCTGTATTAACTGACTGGAAGCTTACCGACGCATGTAACAACATCCATCTTATGACTCTGATTATGTGAGAGTTAATGTGTGTCAAGTCTGCACAATTAGAACGGGGAAAATATGTTTCAACACCTGCTGCTCACTGTACCTTCGAGGATAACTCATGTTGTTTTTTAAAGAGTTCATTCAAAGATGCGTCAGACGCTCACTACTACTAAGCCTTGTCGCACGATGTATGAAGTTCTTTTACGGACCGAACTCAATGGCCTCCCGATGTCGCCTACCTTCTTCAACGCAGAAAGTCTGCCTGACGAGAGAGGAGCAGCTCGAATGAAAACAGCCTTTTGCGTATGGCTACAGTTCTCGCTACTGTAGTCTTCTCGCTACAGTTCGTTGGAAAATCAAGGAACGTTATCGCTGGCTTGGATAAAAGCACCACACGACAAGCAAAAGAACGCACGCTAAGCGTTTACATAGGGCGTAAGAAGGGTGCGCGCGAGTTTTTCGGCTACCAAGCCGGAAAGCCGCCGTTTTGCGTAGACACAACTCAGTGCAATGCGTATGGTGATAGTGATTTTGTACAGTACCCAGCTGACAATTCTCGAGGAGTTTAGATTTCTGCAGACATCCGCATCACCATAATGTCGCGCCTAAGCGCATTCTCACGAATCCTGCATGCGACGTCTATTCTCACATCGGCATTCCTCATCACACAGGTAGGAATTTTTTCATATCCTAATATTTCGTGCCGGTATCATCAGCAGCCGCGGTTGTGGTGGCTACTTGCGCAAATTGTATGCGCCATGCACGATTATTATAGCATATGCTTTACTCGGCGAAAAATCTGAGGTGATCAGTAGAGGCCGGATTTTTTAGGCACTAAAAATCGTGTTTTTAGGCGCCAAAAATAGGCAGGAAAAACACAGTGTTAGGCCCCCCAAAATCGTAAATATAGGCACAATAAATTTTTACAAAAACTCAAATTGTCGAATAAGGACATGCGCGACCTGGTCTACGACAGGAAAGCAAATAAATGTTATATTTTATAATTGTACAAAGGTGTTCATGATTTAACATAGCCATGCAATGGTCCCTTTTCGGGCACGGTTTCCAGAACACGGTCTCTCCTTTTATTGTCCAGAATGGTAAGTGTCCACCATCGAATAAACACGCTCCTGGGTCTGCTTCTTTTCGGCATGGCTGGGAAGGGCAGCACAAGATTCAATAGCCAGACCGCTAAAAGGCCAGAAGGGTTTGTTAGCCTCGTATTGGCCAGGTCTAATAGCGCAGGGTGAATTTCTCCTCTTTGTGTGAACACCATAAAGGGCCCCTTACCAGGTTTTAGCGTTTCGAGCTAGAAGTGTAATGCATGCACTGCGCTAACGATCACGTCTGCCAAGATTCGCAACGCTACGCTCCCCGGAAGGAGGTGAAATGTCAGACTGAATGCCTCGTGCCCTTTATCTCACGGGCGCGCGCACCAATGTGGGGGAGGTGAAGTTCAACAAGGAATGGTCCTGTGTATGTCACAGAAGTACATGAAACTGCGAGAATTATTCGAGGCTACATGTGTAATTTGTACAATCTGTTGCTTGAATAGAAGATTGAAAGTTAATAGAAATATCAAAACATACAAACGGAATGTGCGCGCGTTTTTCTTTAGTTTTTTTCTTCGAGTCGAGAGCGATGCGAGACTCAGCTGCCTATATTTCTTTTGTGTTCGTGTTCTCGCCGTTCCCGCGTCGTGCCGGCGCCAGCCCTGACAACGCTTAGCATGTTTTTGGTGCATTGTCCCTTACAGCAGTTCCAGCTGTGCGACGCGCTGTGTCGTGGTAAGGATACAAGATCCATGCCAGCCTCTCCAAACGCATAGACGGATCCATCCCACAGAAACAGGCAGTACACTATAGACCTTTTCACTGAAGGCTCCCTGGGCGCCGCCATAGTGCTCTCTGGGCTGTTGTTAACATGCGTGACCCCCCCAAAAATGCTCGCCCGAGCCTGTGACGTCGGCTTTTGTGCTCCCGTGCAACAGCCCAGAAAGGAGGGGATCCTCCTCTCCGTAAAAAAGGTCTATAGAGCGAACGCCGAAACGATACAACGCCGCTTGTGCGCACGACCTGGCTTGGGCATGTCATGCGCACATAGTGTAATCTTGCGTGCGCATTGCGGGTTGATGCGTCAACGTCGTGTGATCTTCCGGCTCCGAGTTTCTCTGATACCGAAGAGGGCAGGGAAGGAACTTGGCTTGCGAGTGGGAAAGGTTTCAAGCTCACCTACCGGCATCATGCTTTCGCGGCTCGTAATGAACCAATTAAAAGTTCTTGTGGTACAAAGCTCTTCATTGGGCACGCGAACACTTCCACTATCTGACTAAAATTTCTCATGTGATCCTGATGAAGCGCCCTTTAAGAGTAAATTACAAACGAAACAAAAGCCATGTGCACATCTGATTTTTTTTACCTATTTTCTACTTTCCCCTGACGGCACTCCATGGTTTCGCATTCGCTCTCCATATTCCTGATGCTGCGCGCAGGTACCTCCTGTTTTCTGCCCCCCCCACCACGCCCAAGTCTTCAAAGAGGTGCTTCAATTCCTTTGGAACACTGGACCGGAAAACCGGCGGTAAAAGCCGCCCGCCACGTCCTCGGCCATAGACGTCACTCTCCTCTTCTTCCCCTCTCCTCTTCCCGCCTTTATTTTCCTCTCCCCATTCCACTGTACACGCTGGGACGTGCTCCCATTTAGGGTTGCAGAAATAGCGTCTTTTCCTCTCCCCTGCTCCAACAGCTCGCGCCATGTCAGTGCGGTGGGGTAAGGTGGCCGGCGCGTCCCATTTCACTGCTGCTACCGGTTGCTTCCCGGATGTTTGTTGAACTAGGGAACTAGGTTGTTGCACTCCATAAAGTTTCGAAACGTCAATTTTGCCCGGTAACATGAATTACGCTTTCAAACTGTACTCGAAAGCAAAACTTGAGGCTAAATAGCGTTCATATAGGCACCAATTTTGAAAATAGGCATTCATGGGCACTTATAGACATTTAGGCACAAACCCCAAAAATAGGCATTTATAGGCACTATAAAAACACACAATAAAAGCCCTCCCTTACCCCTAATTCATGCTCATATATCAAAGTGGCGCGATAGGAACGCAAGGAAAAAAATAGGCATTTGCCTATAATCCGGTCTCTAGTGATCAGGAAAGGGCGCAAAGAAATAGCACAAGCATTGGCTCGAGGTGAGCGAGCTGTGCGTTCACTTCGCGTTCACGGCGTTCACGTGCAAAAGAAAAAAAAACAACAAAAAGCGCCGCCTTTAAAAAGCCATATAAGATTGCGCTTTCAAGTCGTATTCAGCATAAGAAATCCCGCTAAGTTTTTGCCTCCGAGTTATATCGTTCTCACACTGCAAATATTTCCCCAGAATGGGTTTCTACGATGCATCATCGAATGTCTCTGTTTTTACTAGAAGGACATTTTACTAGAACAGCAAATTTTAGTTGTCGCCTTTGCAACAGACAAAATAGGAAAAATCGCGCCATCTTACTAATCTTGAGTAAACGGTCGTCCTTTACGGTGAAGTAATGTTTACTGCTTTTCCTTTTCTGCGGTGTCGGTTTAGCTTATTTTTGACTCGGCATCAATTCCCGGTTAAAAGACCCACTACAGTTACTCATTTGCGTCATTCAAGACGAATATAAAATTGAAAAACTTGCTTTATTCGTATCGTCCTCTTTTCACTGACCATGTATACATCACTGAATTTTTCTCCAACGTTGAAGCTCTGGCCTGCTGCCGTCCTTTTTTGCAAATCAACGGAAACTTTTTTATAACAAATTTTGACGCCAGAAACCACACAGCTTCATTCCCTATATATGTGAGCTTTTCCTACCCATTGGTTTCTGCTGTTGGTTGCAAGAATCGCAATAGAAATAATCTCTTCATGAACTAACACTGTAACGATTTCGCACGATGCAAAATAGACACAACAATTACGCAGATGGATCGAATGCTCCCGCTTATGTACAAGTCAGCCGAGTTGAATGTACTTCGGAACTCACAGTTAGACAACCGCGGTCTGTCTCAGTTTTTGCTGCTAAGTTTTATACATTTATACAAATTATTTAAGTGCAATGAAGGCCTCATATGCGATCTTACTTAAAAGTCACCATAGGCAATGCCTTTAATATGGTGTCATAACAAACGGAGGTCAGGCCACTATTTCCTCCTGTACTTGGTTAACAGCGCAACACTCGAGAGAAGGACGCAAGGAAGGAAAAAACGAACAACGTGGCGCCATGTTGTTTCTTTGCTCCTTCCTTGTGTCCGTGTCTCTAGTGCTTGCGCTGTTAACCAATTCAAGATGAATCCAAACCAACTGGCCCAACTTGCCGTTTTACTGCAATATATTTCCTCCGGGACCGCATTCCACGTTGGTATACCCAAAAATGAATAATGGAGAAATATGCAGCGACAGCCAAGGAATCTGTATATTTCAAAATGTCAATAGACCCAGTAGAAATTAGATTCAACCTCCTTTAATAGCCCTAACCTCAAGAATGGCAACAATAGTAGACGCAGAGAGTCATACACTTCCTCTTATTTAACCTGTACTTGGTTAATGTTAAACATAATATAATCACGAACGCTCCATCTAATTAATTGTGAGTCGTATTCGAAGTGGGTACATGCAGGTCACACTTTATCTGTTGGCATAAGAGAAACAACGAACAAACGATAAATGCCTTTGGAAGGTCGTGAGTTTGGTCTTCCATTGGCGTTATGTTTTGTATTCGTTCATTTACATTCGATCACAAGTGCCACAATAGAATTATGAACTACAAGTTAATGCCCCCTGCTTTGGCGGCAATTACATTATGGTTTACAAAGATACGGTACCTTATTTCGATTTCCCTTCTTTCTTTTTGTTTTGAGCAAGTAACAATAGAACACGATTTAATTTCTTGTTCGCCGGTTAAGAGACCTGAACAATAACACTTCCGAGTATTCTATAGTTTACACATACCACTTCACGCGCTGTTGACTTCAGGAGGTGAGACACTGGTACCTGTGGTTGACGTGACCACCTTGTTAAAGGGACATTAAAGAATATTTATAAGCCGTATCGTAGGCTGCATTTACTGCATTTGCTCGTGTTGATGAAGTTATATTTGCTTTCCTAGGCCAATATTTCCGTGGAAATGGACCTGAAGTTCGTCGCTCACATTGGTGTTCGATCAAGCGGCTTTTATGAGGTGGGCTAGTAGCACATGTTTAGGGGCTAGTTGGTGCATTCTTTCATAAAGGAAGGATTGCGCAAAAAACAAAAACACAGCACACAAAACAGATATGACCAGGCAATGCGAGTACAAGCTGTTTGGAGCAAGCAGAAGTTCTCACACCTTTTGTACATGCGCATTTCTGGTTTGACCAGGGGTCGGGGCGTGTGGGCGGGGCGGCGATGGGCTCGCTCAGTCGCCATTTGTAGCATGTACATGAAATGAAGAACTGTCATTGTAGATGATACAACTTGCCGGAAATTTGATAGTACGATAAGTTTTAAATGTGTGGCCTATGCGATGCTGATGATATCAGGAGTTATGCAAGGCGTCAAATATTTACGCAATTATTTACCACGAAGTGGCTAAGCGTTGACAACAGCCAAAAATGACCAGTCTGTGAGAGGCGACTACGAACCAAAGTCAGCGGGACCCGAGTTAGCTGGCACACACCATGTAACCCGCTTTTTTGCGCACACATCTGCATACAAGGTGCTAGTGCGGGAAGTTGGCCCCTTGACCAATGGGAGACTTTAAACAGAGAATCCCACCGTGCCTCGTGCAAATGCTTCACGGCAAACACATCATTCCTTGCTTCCTTCTTTTGACACTAAGCAATAAGTCTATCGCACTCCCAATTCGAGGACGAGACTTCTATTCCACACCACGGCGGCCACATTTTGATGGGGCGAAATGCAAGAACACCAAGATTAGTGAGTACTGAGATGGCATCATCTTCATCAGCCAGACTACGCCCACTGCAGGGCAAAGGCCTCTCCCATGTTCCGCCAATCGACCCGGTCCTGTGCTTTCTGCTGCCTACGTTATACCTGCAAACTTCTTAATCTCATACGCCCACCTAATTTTCTGTCTCCCTCTCACACCTTTGCCTTCTCTTGGAGTCCAGTCAGTTACCCTTAATGACCAGCGGTTATCCTGCCTACGCGCTACGTGCCGGGCCCCAGTCCATTTCTTGTTCTTGATTTCAACTATGATATACTTAACCCCCGTTTGTTCCCTGACCCACTCTGCTCCGTTCGTGTCTCTTAAGGTTAACCTATAATTTTCCTTTCCATCGCTCGCTGCGTCGTCCTCAATTTCAGTTGAACCCTCTTTGTAAGCCTCCAGGTTTCTGCTCCATAGGTAAGAACCGGTATGATGCAGCGGTTATATACCTTCCGCTTGAGGGATAGTGGTAGACTACCATTCATGATTTGAGAATATTTGCCAATGTGCTCGACCCCATCCTTATTCTTCTAGTTATTTCACTCGCATGGTTCGGCTCCTCGGTTACAACTTGTCCAAGTAGACATATTCCTTTACATCTTCCAGTGTCTCGCCACCAAATCGCAAAGCGCTGTTCTCGGCCGAGAATGTTGCACATTACTTTAGTTTTTGAGATTTATATGCACGTAAAAAAAAACTCTCGACGTTCAAAATTGATGTCGTGTCCCCATTACTGCGTGGCTAATAATCACATTCTGCAACTTGCCCGTAATACACTCGAAAACTTATACATTCTATCGTTCTTTCTTCTTCTGAATATTAAACATCAGATGCTGTAACCTAACAGGGAGCTTTCTAAGCTCAAGGTTGCGAATTGCAATCCTGCAGGCTGCGGCCACATTACAGCCATGTAGAAATGCAAGATCGCTCGTGTACGCAGATACTTCTGTACGTTGAAGAACCGCAGGTGGTGAAAATGAATGCGCACTCCCTCATTGTAACACAAAGAAGAAAAAGAACACCAAAAATACGGTATGATTCTGAAGCATGACTTCTTGTAAGACAGCAGGCTTGTGTCCCGTAGCATTCATATCATTCGCCGTTCGCCATTCACATTAGTGTGGGTACGTATGTGTTCGTGCGCCTTAATTACTTTTCTGGTCCATTCACCCCGCGATTTCTGACATAGGAACTGGTTGAGTTATGCGCGTCCGTCGATCATCTCGGCAGATGAATGCCGTTGTGGCACCGGCTACAATAAAAAAACGCAGTCGCTGACACCTGTTTTTGCATGCTACATGGTACGCGAATCAAACATGGAGGCACGAACCGAAAATACTCATTGCCACGCATATCACTCATCTGTTATACAAGGTGGAGGAGAAGGAGGAGAAAAAACTGTTATTCTGAGCAAGCGCATGCTGTGCACTAGGTGAGTCGCGTCCTTATTCCATAGGTAGCCCCGGGTCATGGCCATTTCTCGAGCCCCTTCCATTAGTCTGAGCTTATTCTTCAGCTCCGAGTCTGATAGCTTGGCATTCCACTGCTATTCGGATATTGTTTCATTGCCTACGGTGCAAGGTTTTCCTATCCATCCCCATACCATACGACATGGGATGTCTTGTACATTGCAGTACTTGCAAATGTGTGGGTGTTCGGTCGGTGAAATTCTGTGCAATAGGATGCCGGGAACGGAGCAATTAGTTTTGAATTTTCTGTGGGTTACCTGCCTTTTGCCTTTCTGGGCTGGGGAGAGGTGACAGGTAAGTTCTTCTTTCTAGGGGTGTAGAGTTGCAAAATATCGTTGTGCTTCGTGGGAACATCGTCCTTTCTCCTTAGCGCGTCGGTACTAGTTTTTCCGACTATACAAGCGCTACAAAGCGCAACTTAACCATGTAAACTTAGGTGGACAGTACGCCTAAAAGATTTAGCCGAATACCAACCAAACTGATGTAAGAAACTTGGTGTTCCCGTATTTAAGGGGTCTCACTCTTTCTCACGCGTCGACGGGTATAGAATGACGCAATATTCGGGGAGTGATCGCACAACGACATGATGAAGTACGTCCACGTGTTGGAACTCCGAGGCTCTCGAGGCAGCTTGTACGAATGTGTTCCTTTAAGTAGAGTTCCCGCAGCTGCGACTTCCGAGAAGAGCAATCAAATGACACACTGAGAAGCGAACTCTATAGGTCAGTGTAAACGAGCACAGTAGGGCCGCCGAACGTATCCGGTAGAATTTTCACCGCTACGATGTAATTCGGTTCCTCTAGGCGCACATATTCGATTACACGCTTCGCTGTTCCGGTTAAGTGTGTATATGAAGCTATCACGAAGCCTTCTCGGTGTTGGGCAGCTCGCAGTTCTTAATGGTGAGCCTCGAAATGCTCCCTGAAGCCGTGCCACTTGGCAAGTTCTTCGAAGTAAATTGGTACATGTTGTACTGGTACGAAATATAGTTGTATCGGTGCTCAAACTTTGCTGGAACGGAGACGCACTGGGACCTGGTTGCGGTTTCGCTTACAGCGTTCTGTGTCGCGTTGTCTGTGGGCCTTGCAACGCCATTAACCAGGCAGGAATCGGACGCGGCTCATGCTGTGACTGATGTCGTCGCGGTACGCCACAGCTACAACGACTTCCGCCCAATACTCATCACCATTGTTCCTGAGCTTATCGCTGAGCGTTGCAAGCACCGAGTCCTTGACATGAAGATTGCCCCAGATAACTTGCGAATCGGACGATGAAGGATGCTCGGCTTGTAGCGCTTCAGTGGCGGATGAGATGGGCTCTGTAGTAGCGGCTCGAAGTAACGGCCCATTCTGTGTCGTAGTCAATCCGTCGCCGGTGCAGGACGCCAGTCCTCTCCCTCGTTTCACGGCGCCTGCATGTTTAAGACACAAAATTCCATCCGTCAGAGGCGGTTTGTTTATAAAACTGTTCAAATGGCGCAGATACAGGTGCATGCATCAGACCTTATTTAACACTTCCTCTTCTACAGTTTTGATCAGTACAAAATGGGTTGCTATAAAGCGCAGCCTCTTCCCACTAGAGTGTCGGACACCTCAAACTGTGACTTTTGAAACTGTGAAGAGACGACGGAAGATACATTGTGTTTTTGCTCGATTTATCAGCGAAGGCGATATTATTCTTGCTGACTTATACCAGCCAGACCATGAAAGACTTCCACAGTAAAATATTCGGGAACAATGACCCTAAGCGCAGCAGGCCAGCAAAGTGACGCGGGAGTTGCTAGTGCTTAAAAAATGACTCGCACCTAGTAATCGATTAAAGGGGTATGACGGACAGGCGCAAGCGCTCCATTTCGATAGCACCTTCCTCTGTATTTATTATTTCGTCTCATTCCTTTAGTCTCATTTCCGCCAAAATAAAGTAGCAAACCTTGAAAGTCGTCTGGTTGACATCCCTTCCATTCTTCCTGCTCCGTAGTATGAGGGTTCATCTCCACTTGGTCTGTTACCTACTTGATAGTCATGTAGTGGCTTTACGCGATTGCGGCGGCTACCAACAAAGAGTTAAAAAACGCATCCTCAACAAAGACGACTATCGTGGCGATTTTCTAAACGCATCGAGACTGCTAGACAGCGTTATACCACCACTAAATATGTTACTTACGTTTAAATAAATCGCTCTTCGCTAGCTTTTAACAGCAGCGCTGCCAAAATGATCAGCTCGCAGCCATCTTCTATTTTAAGCGTGAGCGGGCATTTTCATGGCCATTGCGTGACGTTTTAGGTATTGTTCAAAACATTTATGCGCTGGTTTACCCGTTATTCGGACGTTGTGAGCCTTCGAGGATTTTGCATCGTCACATGCATAGGCGTGCGCAGGGTTCCCGTTCAGGGGGGGGGGGGGGCGAAGGTTCGTCGCAGCGCCCCCCCCCCCCCCCTGCCTATTAAGTCAATATACGGGGCAGATTTTGCGCCCCGCCCTCTTAGCTGACTAGGGGGGTACCCCCCCTAGTCAATGTATGGAGCAGATTTTGCGCCCCCCCTTTAGGTGACCAGGGGGGGGCGGTCGCCCCCTCTGCCCCCCCTCGTGCGCACGCCTATGGCCACATGACAGGCAGCTGAACCAAAAAACCGCCATGCCTGCGCGGAACGCGCAGCACAGTCACAGCGAAAGCTGGAAGAGCGACCTTTCTAGAGCACTCTTTTACACACTCTTGGGGCAACTACTACAAGCACACTTGCATGGTGCCGACTACGCCATAAGGCATCATAATTTTTGTGTAATGGGGAAGCGTCCACTATGCCATTATTCGTCATTCTACGGAAAAGGGCGGTGCTCGCTACACACTTCACTTCACCTTATTTTCCTTAAAGGCCTCGAACTGGAGGTATTACCTAAGGGGTGGGGCTACATAAGGTGTAGCCACATACAAAATAGTGGCTACATACGTTTAGAAGATAGTGGCTGCAATACATTTATTGAAGCATACCAAATATTAGTTTTTCAGAAAATGATGCGCAGGTGGTTTCGACGATATAGCGGGGAAGGCCGTTCCAGTCAGCTGATGATCGACAAACGAAACTTTTCAAAAATCTTACTTTTACCCGAAACGAGAAATTACTCTCTTTTCTAGTTTCTTTAATATCTTTTTTTAAGCTACCCGATTCTTGGCCAATCCCCCCAGTGTGGGTGTGAGCCATAAGCATAGGATCTACATCTACATCTACATCTACAAGATGCAGAAAAAGTCACAGTGCGGCTGCGTGGACGAGTAACTTGCAAGTGGTGCCCTGTGCGTGGCGATGTGTGTGGTGGCGGGGCAAAAATATATGGGGCATGATCTCATAACAGCTTTCGCTGTAAAAATCGTGTTCATTAGCGAAGGGCTAATGTAAAGGAAGATGTCCTGTAACATATTGCCTTGCATTTTAAGTGATCGTGCACAGACACAGTTATTGAGGGATGTGTTTTTGCGGCGTTTGTGGAACACAGAAGTGCTGTGGTCGTGGCCATTCAGATTTCGACCAATCACGGAGAGCTAGTGGGGGATAGAAAACGGAATAATTTCACATAAAGGCCTAAGTTTGAGTGAAATTTAGAATTGGCATTTCTGAAATGAAAGACACACATATGCAGACAAGGTGGAGAGGTGAACCTGAAGGACGTGTTTCTGACATGCTGAGTAATCTGTGAAAGTGCAATGGTGAAAATGTGGTCAGAGTACACTGAAGTGACTGTAGTAGTGGCATTGATGCCATTAATTACGTAACATCTCGCGTACAGAGATTATCTCGTGTTTTCTAAATCACACTGTTTCTTTCCAGGCGTCTTCGTACGGCATAAACAGACCTGGTGAGAGTTCGTTCCAAATACCTGTGTTCGATGCATGAGATTTGTTCAGCAAGTGAAAGCACAAAAGTCCTCTACTATCCGACTGTTTCTTCCAGGGTGCGGGCGCTCGGAGGTGCTAGGGAGGGTAATCAACGGCAGCGTTGCTTCAAAGCTACATGTACCCTGGGTGGTGAGAAATAACAATACGGCGCAATTTCCCTTCTGTTTCTTTGAGACAAATTTGTTTCGCATCGTTATCTGAAGCTGTTGAGGAGTGGTACTTAAATTGGATTAAGTTAGAGCGCTAAAAAAGACGACACACAAGAAGAGACGACGACAGCACGTGCGCTCTTCTTGTGTGTCGTCTTTTTTAGCGCTCTAACTTATCCAAACCATGAACCAACACGCCCAGCAAAGCATTTTATTATGGTACTTAAATTGAGGGGCCACTGCGGCGGAGAGAATTTTTTTTTACCTTCAATATAACGTAGCGTATTCGTTGCCTGAATACAAGATTGAACGTTTCCGTACTGTCAAGCTACACTTTACCTGCAATACACAACGCCAAACCTGCGAGGGCGTAGTTATTGCTGTAAAGAGCGCTTACGAAAGTAGTTTACCGGCTCAATTACGTGAAAAAATTTGTATGTCGAACTCACGCCAGTATTTTGTGTTCGGGCGAATATTTTTGTAACCTTCCAAATAAGCCTAGCGTATTCCTTCGTGAATTAAAGAATCGACCCTTCCCGTATTATCAAGCAGTATGTTCCCTACAATAAACTTTGCAGAAGGAAGTAGGCCGTCACAGGTTTGGTAAAGAGAGCTTACAAATGTAGATTGTCTGCGAGGTAATGACACCTGGACGTCATGACACTGTTATTCGCAAATGACAAGCCCCAGCAGATGGAGCTAGAACTTTGTCTTCGAATGAACAGTTATAGGTGCCGCCACCAATTGGGCAAGCGCGTAGTGCAGGGCAGCAAACTTCAGGCTTACGATAACGAATCTATTACGTGACTCCACGACGCGAAAAAAATAGCTTACTTACGCATGCCCATTTTAAACACATCGACATTTTTGTGGTCCACACCATTGTTCGAGTAAGTGGCCTTAAAAATCGCAAGGTAAATTCTGGCGTGTACCTTTGCAAGAAAAAGCGGAGTCATGCAGTAACCCCATGACGTACGTTTTCACGAGTTCTTCGCAAATGTGTGCTCGCTGTAGCGCGCGTGCGCCATTTTCAAAACCGAAATGTATTCTGTGGCTGTATATAGGAAATACAAGCAAAGGAAAACGGTCAATGCTCATGCATACATAATATAGAAATTGTGCGCATGCTACAGGAGTCAGATGATATATTCACGCAAAATTCAGCCGTGCAAGCTTCCGTTTCCCGCTTACCCAAATAGAAAGATGAATCCATAATTTCCGGTGAATAGTGGTACGTGTCTTTGGGTTGACTACGCGGACAGTAGATTCATGAATATGTGTGAATCTTTAGCTGAGATCCAGTGCAGTACACGGAATATTAGGCATAGCGGCAGAATTGCGATATATTATTGAATTGCATAAACAAATGCCTGAGCGGTGTATTGTATAGTGTTTGTTTAGTTTACTTGACCTCCAGGTGAACATGGTCGCAACCAGACGTGGCTTTTTTTGCGGTGGAAGCATCATTACAAGGGACGCCATACTGACCGCTGCCCACTGCGTAGTGTCAGAGTAAGAACTGCTATTTCTTGACAGCCATCATAAGTTTGGAAAACAATACTTCTAGATACTCTGCACAGCGCTAGCAAACCACTCCAATCCTTGTTTCTCGAAGATTCTAGTGGGCCAGACATTATGCCGGTAAATTTAGGGCATTTATGGCCCCGCCTAAAAAGTAATTTTTTTAGGAATTCTAAGGAACATTTACAATCGTTGCGCAAACGCGCAATATATACTTCTTATGCGCGAAAAAGGGACGTTTATACATTCCAGAAAAATGCAATATATAAAGCGAGGCATGCGTCCAGGGACGATGGACGCCTCAAGTGATGAGCAATAGTTGAACGCAAAATGTCGCTAGATATAGCGTTTGCACGACAAGACATGGTTACGTGGTGGTGTCGCTGGAGAAGGGAGCTGTCGGCGGGTTCAAGACAGAACTTTTTTTTTTGCAAACCTGGGCTCGGTAAACGAGAATTCAAACTACAAGCGCTACACGCTGTACGCCGATAGCGGTGAAAAAAAACTTCCCATCTCCCGCTAAAGGGAACCATGTCTGGATGCAAAGCAGCGGCGATATGGCTGGCTTGAGCGGGAAAAAATTACACCATCTCCCGCTAAAGGGAACCATGTGTAGATGTGAAGCAGCGGGCGCTAACGCTTACACTGGCGGCGGCGTTGACGCTGGCGCTCATCGCGGCGTTGCGCAGGAGAGAAACCTGGGGAGGCGCAAAGCACGCAGTCATGGAGAGGTGTTTCCTGCTGGAACATGCCAATATCTGCTAATGGGCAATGAGAGACAGAAGACTGCGACTGGACAAAGAGACCCGCAGTCCGCTTTTAGTTAAGGCACACGCTGCGAATTTTTATTGTTCAACAACGCACAGGAGAAATCTCCCACCGGCACCACCTTGGAGGTCAAGATCCACTGCCATATATACGGGATGGCCAGTGAACGGTTGTGCAGCGCGAGCAGTCGGTTTTTTCAACCAAGAAACTCGCTAGCAGACGCTGCCTGCGTCTGCGTCGCGAGGCGAGAGAGGGGGGAGCGTAGGAGAGGAGGGAGAGGGGCGGGGGGGACGCGCATGCGCAGTGGGAGTGTGGAACGCCGCGGGCAGGGATGCCTAGAGGGGAGAGCGTAGAGGAGAGAGAGGGGGGGGACGCACATGCGCAGTGGGAGTGTGGACGCCACCGGCAGGGATGCCTAGAGGGAAGAGGGGGGAGCGTAGGAGGGGAGAGAGGAGGGGAGGCGCATGCGCAGTGAGGGTGTGGTTGCCGCGGGGAGGGATGCCTACAGAAGAGAGAGGGGGAGAGGAGGTTTCTTATTTTTATTTTTTTTGAAAGGGTTTGCGCATGCGCAGTAAGCGTGGGCACGCGGCACACCACCACCACCACCACCGGATTAAGCTTCGCCATAAGATGCTTCACATCTAAAACGTCGCCGCTCTCGTTTCGCGGCAGCGGCCCGGGCGCTTATCGCGGCGCTGCACAGGAGAGAGAATGAGGCGCGCGCGCCCTCCGTCATTTTCATACCGCGGAACTACCATGGCGCCCCCCAGCGGTGTATGCAACTGTCGCACCACCTGTCGTGCGCGCCGCTCCGTAGAGGATTCCTAGAGGAGCAAACGGGGGGGCACCGTAGGAGAGGAGAAAGAGCGGGAGGGGACGCGCATGTGCTGTGGGGGGTGTGGGACGCGGGAGCCACTCCGTAGAGTAGAGGATTCTTAGAGGAGAGAAAGGGGGGCGAGCGTAGGAGAGGAGAGAGAGGGGGAGGGGACGCGCATGCGCTGTGGGGAGGTGTGCGACGCCGCTCTGTAGAGTAGAGGATTCCTAGAGTAGAGGAAGGGGGGTGAGTGTAGGAGAGCATAGGGGAGGGGGGACGCGCATGCGCTGTGGGGGGTGTGGGACGCGGGGGGCCGCCCCGTAGAGTAGAGGAGAGAAAGGGAGTGAGCGTAGGAGAGGAGAGAGAGGGGGAGGGGACGCCCATGCGCTGTGGGGGGTGTAGGACGCGGGCGCCGCTCCGTAGAGTAGAGGATTCCTAGAGGAGAGAAAGGGGGTGAGCATAGGAGAGAAGAGAGAGAGCTGAAGGGGACGCACATGCGCTGTGGTGGTGTGGGACCTTCGGGTAAGCAGCCGAGCACCCTAACCGCTATACCGACCGCGGCGGACTGGGAATATTTAAAGAAGTAATCTTTCGTTCAGATGACTTGATTTCTTCAAAGAACCAACTGAAGAAGTCAAATCTACATGTCTAAATGTTGGCTTCAGCGATTGCTCATCTCTCCAAGCCTCCATCTTTCCCCAAACTTCTGCGTTGTTTTAATATAAAATTTCTCACCAATTTTACAGCACAGCTGTTAAGCTTTTTGCTGTGCCTTCTTGCGAAACCAGAAAAATATCATCATCACGAATCCGGCACGCGTCCGCGTTGTCCTCTTGTTCATCTTGTGTTTCGCTCCTGAAACATGTGCGCTGATTTCTCCGCCGTGGATTGCCAATAAGACAGACCGGAATACAGACAGACAGAGAACTTAGTTTGGGTCCTGAGAAACGGTACTCTTTTAGAGGAAAGCTGCGGGCCGCTCTGAAGCGGGGGGCGGGGAGGCCTAGTCATAACGCCGCATGATGATCTCTCTGGAGAGCCCGTAGATGTGTTATTAACATTGGGACTTCGTAAGGCAAAGACCCAATCGTGTTGTGTGAGGCGACTCAGGCCCCGTAGTAAGAGAAAAAGACAGAAGGCGAGAGAACGAGTGCACGGAGAGAAAGAAAGAAAAAGAAAGAGAACAATAGAAATAAAAAGTAACAGCATATCCACGGGGTGAATGATGATGATTGGGCAAAGCTCTCACAGCCTCGGGATCTGCCTGTCGATACGCGCGCTTTCGCGGTGATTCCCTGTTCCTCACATTTTGAAGATCCGCTTCGCGCCGCAGCCGTGCCGCTTCCGCCTCTCGTTCTCGTACAGCAGGATCTTGGCGCCGTCACCGTAGTGCCGCTGCCTCCCGTTCGCGAACGGCAGGGTCTTCCCGCCGCCGCCGCGCAGCCTGCCGAGAAGCCTCGAGCTCGCGGGCTCTCGCCTCGGGATTCTGCCTGCGAGCGCGCGCTGCCGCCGCCTTCCGTGCCCTCCACTCCGCAGCCTTGTGTTCCATCCGGCGACTCCGAGCGAAAGAGAAAGCGCGCCTACAGCGAGCGCCTGTTAGTATTATAACACCCCCCTTGCGGTAAGCCGTCGCACAAAATCGAACCATCTCGAACGATCTCACGCATCCGTTGAGAGGCGCGCCAACTCGCGTCATCCAGGAACCGGATTCGTATTAAAACGCTTACATGTAGACATACTAACGTCATCTAGTGAGCACTTCAGAAACTACAGGTGGCTACAAACATCGGAGGAAGGACAGACCCACGCCCTAAGGAGCTTCGCCCCTAAAAGAAAGGCAGAGAAAATATACACAGGAAAAGATAGAATGATTACAAGAAAAAGATATAGAAAAAAAGAGATAGCAAGCATAGCCGTGTACAGTAATGTATATAAAGGGAATTGGAAGTAAAGGTGCGTACATATGTAGCCTTGTACGGAATAAAGCTTCAGTTCTTAGTAAGCGCTTGGTCCGTCTCTGTTCGTTGTCCTGTGGTTCGCGCTGTTTCTCGTTTCCTTGTGAATGTGCCAACCGGCCCAAACAAGCACTCCAGTGATAAACAAGTATTTATGTCTCGCTAGCACGCTAAACCTACAGGTCGTTGCAAAGCTCGCAAGCGACGTGCTTATGGTGCGCACTGTACACCTGTGTTGAAAGAGAAAGACGTCGGTATCACCTGCCTATCAATTCGGCATTGCGTTATGCGAAGTATGACTTGGTTCACCGCTTGTCGGCCAGTAATTCATTGCCTCAGGGATCGGCCCTGAGGCAATGCCGTGAGACGACTTCTTATTGCACTATCTAAAATATCGGTCCATATTTTGTTTGACGCGAACGGACACAACCTTTAGATCGACTCGGGAAGTAATGCTTCCATTTAATACACTGCCTGCCTAAGTTCTTTCCGCAATAACGCAGTAAAAAGAACCTTGACACCATCTTTTCTCACAGGAAGCTCGTATACAAGCCAATTATGGTGTACTACAACACAACCATTCTTGGGAGCGGTCCAAGTATTAGAGTGCAGAGGGTTGTTATTCACAAGAGCTTCAAAAACGTATTCTCGGGTGACGATATCGCTTTGCTTAAGGTGAGTGTTTCAGCAATGAAAACCATCTTTATTTGACTATTTGCCACTCTGTCTTGATGGTATTTCTGATGTTGCAGTGTCGCTACAATGTAAATTCAAGAACGCTCATCTACGAAACTGAAAACCCATGAGTGAGGCAGAAATTAACGATTATGTAGAGATTTCGGAAACAACTTGTTCCTGCTTTGCGGATTGCATAATGCAGCCATGGCAAGAGCGCCGAGAAGAAAAAAAAAACATGGCTGATCCCTCCGTCATAGGAATCGGTATAACACGAAAGTGGAAAGTGTCTCAAAAGAAGTAGTGCTTATTGTCTAGGTATAATGGGCGTTCGTACAGCGTCTATTGCTCTTTTACACCTATAGCACCGTTTGGCGTGGATGCACCCATGTCGACGCCTAGTCGCACATCCCCACCGCGGCGACTAACGCCCACCATCATGCTGTAATAGTTAAACTTTTGAACCTATACCTGGACACAGCGTATCACGAATCGCGCGCAAAGATGACATCAACAAGCACGTAATAAACACTGGTACTGTGCACTTCTTCAAAGCGTCGTCACTGAAGGAGAGAAACGGCACGGCGTGCGCTCCTGAGGGACGCGGTAACCTAAGCCTGTGCTCCTGCATACACTACCACACTGCGCTTCATCAACACGGGAGGCAGAGCTTCAGCCGCGAACGCGCGCAGGCGTTCGGCGTCCCGCTGGCCTCTGACTCGCTCCACCAAGGCACCACATTCGTCCGTCGACATCATTGCCTTTCTGCACCGCTTACTGCAGCAGTTTAATTGGTCGGTGCTATCGCACTTGAAGTAGTCGGCTGCGAAACACCGTTGGTGCATGTGGAAGCACACTACTCCGACAACGAGCCGTCACACGCTAACACGAAGTGAAAGGCTAGAGTGACATATAACTGCGTCTAGGGCGACTTCCCGATGCTAGTGCGGGCAGCGTTTGTTGCTGCTATCGAGACGCTTTCACCATGACCTCCGAGATTGCGCGCCGGCACGCAATCTCGGGCCCCATGATATAACTGCGTCGTCGACGAATTGTTTTCTATCGGTGCTAGTGTCGCGCCGCATTACTTCTCTTCATCGCTCACAGACGGCGGCACCGCCCGCCGCCGCCAACAGAGAGCACCGAGCGAGAGAGATTGCGTGGGAGATATAAGGCGCGTTGGTAGCATGTTCCCCGTCTGCTTCTTTAGCTCAGTCGGTAGAGCGTCGGGCGCTTACCGTCGCGGGCGATGAAGTCAGAGGTTCGATTCCCGGCGGGGGAACATTTTCATAATAATTTTTCTTTCTCATTTAGTATCGTTAATTATATCAATGTCATATCCGTAACGAATATGCTTGGTGGACCCCGGCATAAAACACTTTCGTGTTAAAAAACTTTGCACCTGGCTTATCGCACCCTGTCGTTTATCAGCCGCGCCCACCGACGGAGACAGTCCGCGCAGTCGCCGCGCCGAGTCTGCCCACCGCGCGAGCCGAACGCGAACAACGAAACCAGGGAGGGGCGAAGGAGAGTAGGGCATTTCAGCTCCACTAACGTCAAATCTGGGCAGGGAAGACGGATGCAGTCCGAATTTTACTTACCGTGCACACTGCGAATCTTTACTGTTCAACTACGCACAAGAGAAATTTCCCACGGGCACTACATTGCAGGTCGAGAGCCAGTGCTTTTGTGCACTGGCTCTCGAGCACTGTGCACTGGAACAGCACAGGTCGAGAGCCAGCCGGTTGTCACCGGCCACCCCGGTGAGAACCGAGGTGGCCGGTGAACTGTTGTGCAGCCGGTTTTCTCTCGCGGGCGAGGGAGCGTTTCAATAGGCAAAGCGCGCCGTTCGCTCCCTCTCGCCACGTAGGCGAGCGCTGAGGCGGTGGCGAGAGAGAGCGAACTCTCTCTTGCGCTGAAACAAATCGAGCGTCTCGACAGCAGCAGCAGCAGCCGACGACGATACACGCCGGACACGCTGAGACCCTAAGGTGCTTCGCCCCTAAAATTTGGGTACGCTTGAGCTGCGCCTTCAAGAGCAGATCGCGATAGCGTTAATCGGGCCTCGTGCGCATCGCCTTCTGAACTGCTAGCCTGCTGCAAGCCTCAACCTTGCCGTAAGGAAACGAACGACTGTGTGCGTAACATTGGCCGTTTTAAAGTATCATTGAATGCATGTCTGACCGCCTTGTAATGGGTGGACCTTTAAAACACCCACTCGTTGCTCGATTCACATCTTTTGACGCATGGCGCGATTCTACGCTTCTGCCACGCAATATATGATGCGTTAAGGAGACTCCTTCCACTACATGACATTCATATAGTGTTTTTTTTCCAAAGCAATTTCAACAAAAAATTGGCAGCCGATCCACGATGTGAATGCTCATGATGGAGCGAAGTTCCATTGATGAAATTAAAAACGATATAAAGAGTGTTTATGAAATCCATCTGTCCGGATGGATGGACGCACGCACGGACGGACGGACAGATGGACGGACGGGTAGATGAGCGGACGGACGGACGTATGCACGGACGCTCCGACGGACGCACGCACGGACGGACGGACGCACAGATGCACGGACGGACAGATGGAACGGACGCACATACGGACGGACGGACGGGCATATGCACGGACGGACGGACGTATGAACGGACGGACAGACAGATGCACGGACGGTCGGCACGGACAGATGCACGGATGGTCGGACGGACAGATGCACGGACGGTCGGACGGACAGATGGACGCACGCACGCACGCAAGGACGGACGGACTGACAGCTGCACGGACGGTCGGACTGACAGATGCACAGACGGACGGCCGGACAGACAGATGCACGGACAGAGTACGGTCTATTTAAAACCTATATGCGAGCTATGAACGCTCCATGTACGGTATATGTAACACCTGTTATATGTAACACCTGTAACACGGAGAGCTACGACGACGGCGACAACGGACATTGTGCGAGCCTAAGGAGCTTCACTCCTAATATTGTGGCTCTGTGGTAGGACTTCTGCTTGCCACGCAGACGGCCTGGGTTCGACCAACGACGCCCACGCCGACGCCGGAATTTCCTGCGAATCGAGCTCTTTATCGCTATCGCGGTAAAAGAGAAAACGGACAGGAAGAAACCCAGGGCTCATCACGCCAGCATAAGAGTGCACTCCGCATGCAACAGCTGGGAATGCATGCATCGTTGTTTAAAAACGGTAGCTCAGGCAATTTGCAGGTTATAATCACTATGGTAGTGAAGCTACAGTAATGAATGCATGATACTTAAATTACCGCTGGCATGCCCAATAATGAACCGGATTCGAAAATTTCTTGCCGTAAACCGCTCCTTGGACAACACCCTACAACTCCCACAGATTCACGTAGTGTTGCAATGGGCCCTGAAAAAGGGTTCTTCGCATGTGCTTTATTCCACCTTATGAGGAATGTGAGTCAACGTGTCTGTGGATTAGTTGCCACCCGGTGGCTCGTTGCTTACGGCGCTCGCGACTGCTGTCCCGAAGTACGCGGGTTCGAACTGGCCACGACGGTTGCCTTTCGATGGAGGCGTAATGCTAGAGGCCCGTGTACTGTGCGGTATCACAATACGTTAAAGAACCCCATGGACGTCAAAATTATCCGGAGAGCTCCACTGCAGCGTCTCTCATGGCCTGATTCACTTTGGAACGATAAACTCCACAATGCAGGGGTCTCAAACTCACATAAGCGCAAGGGCCGGCACTGCGACGAACACAGGAACGGGGAGGGGGGTGTAAACAATCTGTCAGTTAACGTTGCCAATCGAAAAAGGGTCTTTGCCATATCACATATATGCACCATGTCTGAAAGGTATTTTGCGTGATGACTCGTGAAACACATCGATACTTACCTGGTGAATTACTGAAATCAGGATGCCCATTCTGAGAGTTTTTCTTCCGCATGGTGACCACTTGAGGGGTCTCACGAGACAAAAATTCTTCAGATGAGTCACGTCAGCGTAGCTCATTAGCATACTTATTAAGGAAAGAAAACAAATATGGGACAGTGATGTAAGGGCCGAGGCACCGGCCATAAAGCATCATGTGGTGTAGGAAGTACTACGCCATCGATGAAGACGTGGTCAGACTTAATAAAACACTTTCAACTGTCCTTCGTACAAGCGAGCGCGGCTATCGACCCGTGGCGCAGATTATTCTCAGGTATTTCAAGACGGCTTTGTTATATGTTTTTTTTGCATATATTGGGGCTATTCTGCTCTTGTTCACGGCACCGTTGCGCCAACAATAAAAGTGGCTGCTTGCCTCGTTGTCCCTGTACTTCTATCAGCTTCCTCTTTCCTCAAAATGAGAAAGCTGTCACACAAGTTAAGCTCCACGTTTTCAATGGCCATTGAAAGCTACCGCCCGCTACCTGTTTAAGCCGCACGCTTCGTTGTATAAGGAATCCGTTAAAAAGCTTGCGACGCCTCTGTTCTAGTATGTGCAAATATGTTGGGAGCACTGTAGATTCCTCAGCTTTTCTAAAAACATTTCCTATTATCTCGTCTATACACTTTTCATCAATAATTACTCCTTTTTGCAGCGAAAGTTATGAGATCACAAGAAGGGCTGTTTTTGCGCCGCATTGTCCGCCGCCGCAGCCGCCACCGGTGTCCGTAACCACTATCGCGCGAAATAAGAAAAACAAAAGAAATAAAAAATACATAGGACTGAAGGGGATCGAACCCGGGCCCTCTGCGTGGGAGCCCAGTACTCAACTACTGAGCTACACCGGTGCTTTTTTTTCTTTCTTTAATGCATGGAAATAATGCCATCAAGTCTTGTCATGTACTCCAATACAATTCACCGTTTCAGAGATACGCTCACATGCCCACATGCAGAAAACGCACATTTCACACAGTCCAACGAATCTTCAAAAGTCCGGTAAACAAACACAAGCGTCCAGAAGTCCAACCCATTCCGGAACAGGGTCAAAAGTCTCAACAACACTACGCACATCGGCTGCTTCTTCTTGAAACTGATTTGCAAACCGACCCTATGCAGGTTTGATCTCGAGTAAGGAATCGCGTTAACATTTGTTGTAAAACGTTTTAGAGCAGTAAAGTTACAACCAGTCGTCAGACAATGCGAATTGAGTAACGTGTGGGTCGTTGAATGCTCAAACCCATTACAAAAGGCCTCAGGCATAATTCTTCATCGTCGTCAGCCGCAGCATCATCAAAGTGCACATAATGCGTTACAAGTGTGAAGTGGGCACCGCGCTTTGCCGAAGAATGACGAATAATGGCAAAGTGAACGCTTCCTCACTACGGAAAAATTATGATGGTTGATGGCGTAGTGGGTACCTCGTCGCCCCAAGAGTGTTTGATAAAGGCTCTAGAAACGCCGCTCTTCCAGCTGTTGGTGTGACTCTGCTGCGTGTTCCGCGCAGGCCTGCCGCTTTTTTTCTACTCAAGATTGAGCAAACCAGTGTTATTCTGATGTGCTTTCCCTACTTTAAAGCGACTACACTATCGATGTTACCCTATTATTGTTTTCTTTGATACAAAATTCGCAGTTTGTTCAAACGATGTTGGTTGATGAAGTGATTAAGTCTGCTACATGAGTTTCAAGGTTGATATGCTTTTTTCCCTTTGTTCTTTTCAGCTAGCTAAACCTATTCCGAGGTTTGACAGGTTTGTAAGACCAGTGTGCTTGCCTGAACGAGGCGAAAAGACAAGGAAAGGCCCTATGCTACTGGCCGGCTACGGTGGCCCTGCATATAGTATGCCCTTTCAAATATTTTTCTGCTGCCTGCCAGATACTCTCTGTTAGTCCCACTTCCAAGCATTAATGTGTTACCTTATCACAATGTATGTACTTCCCACTTACATACATTAATGTGTTGTTTCTACCATGTCCAATGTCCTTCCCACTTCCAAATATTGTCCTGTTGCCCCTAAAATAGTCCATGCTCTTCTCAGATCCAAACAATGATGTATCGCGTCTCAAATAATGTACATTGTTTCCACTTCCAAACATTTTTCTGGTGCCTCTAAGATTATGGATGTTCTTCCCACTTATAACATAGCACATGTACCTCCCACTTTGACACATTAGTGTATTATAACTCAGGTAAAGAATATTCTTCCTACTTCGACACAATAATACGCGACCAGACATATAAGGCTTTCGATCAGGGGCAGTCTCACTTTCATTGTTAGCGCAAGGAGGCACTTAGCCAAAGATATAGAGCATAGAGCAGTCTAAAAATACGGTGCTGCAATGGCATCTTTCAGTTTCCGTAAGGTTGATCTGCCGACCAGAGTGGGTTGATACTCAAGTGACAGTGATGCTGAATGACCGCTTGGCATATTATGAGCCTGTTTGGTCGGTCGGTGATCAGTAAACTTGGAAATTGAGACGTATAAGGGCCGTTTATATTATTACAGAAATTGTGCTTTTATGACGTACATCTATTGCACTGATGTTATAGAGAATCTGCGAGTAGTTTACGGCGTACTTGTGTCGGAAACCAAGTCACCTTACAGCCCAACTACATTCAAAGGGACGGACAACTGGCAATAACAACTCATTAAATCCTGGTGGAAATGAAAATACCGTGAAATACAGTAACAGATTCAAGCATCCTTTTCGTGGGCTCAGTAGGATTTATTATATTTTTTTAAATCACGCTCGAAAGTCGCAGTCAATTAGTATGTTGCACACCCTACGGGACTAGCTTTCAAACTGTACCATCGAGTCGTTCACTTTGATGTACACACACACACACACACACACACGCGCGCGCGCGCATGCATACACACACACACACACACACACACACACACACACATATATATATATATATATATATATATATATATATATATATATATATATATATATATATATTGCCAGATGCTTTTAAGCGCACCATAATTAGCGCTCGAAATTACAGTATGTATATTGATATCCATCGCCGCTGATTTGCGCACTGCTTCTGAGGTAAAAAAAGTTGCACGCCGAGAAGTGGCACTGCCTTCACGGCGCCATCATGAATATGCCAAGCCGCGGCGCATGCGCACGGAGCGCAGAAATACACCGCGCACAAGCACGAAGCGCTTTCACTCTCACCTCGCACTATTTGCACCATATGCTGTGTTGTATTGTTGTACACGACTCCATAAGCGCCGCAAATCGAAAAATTTGATTAGAAATGGTTGACGGCGTTTTTCGCATCACCATTCCGTGGTTAGACACTCTGACCACTAAGATTTCTGTTGCGCTAAACAGGCATCATGAAAATTCGTTGTCGGTTTCTTTAAGCTTATAGTCTTATAGATGCTGCTGCGTTACAGCTTTGTGCGAAACAGAAGGAGCTTTATAGAACCAACGTATGAAATCACCAAATTACTAACATCTGAAAGTTTCCAATAATATCATGCATTTAAAAAATCCAAATAATATCCCACACCAGGTCATACCCTTGTGACACATCAGACTGGACGTATGGTTGCAAACTATGTTAAAATATAAGACGGCGGCGCAAAAATATGTTCCAACTAGCCCAGCAACAAATTTTATTGCAAAATATGTGACTATTCGCTTAGTTAAGAAAGCTTACTTGATGTTCTTCCGTGTGCAGATAAATCGCTATATAGCGGGCTCTATAAGAATGATTTGTGGGTCGGATACCGTACGCTTGATCTATTAATCAAATATATGGATGTCTGCATTCGGAGCGGGCGAGATGTGTGGTATCTCAAGTTCATATTTATTGTCCACGCGTAAAGCGGGCATACTGTGATATGTACGAGACTCAGCGAAGATCTGGTTATGAGGTTTTGTGTGAACATTTCAGTGACACGCCTTTAGTGATGTTAAAAGGTGCAATAAATAAGGTGTAACTAAATTTTGAACATATATAGCAATCACTGGTGCTTCAAGAAAACATACACTGCGGTCATATCCTAACTTGACCGCCAAATGAGCATATCTTTACTTTCTATAAGCCTTGTAAAACAAAGTTACATATATTCATTTAAGATTTCCAGGAACCGTTGCATGATTTCAGAAACTGTTTTATTTTGAATGATATCATGAAAAGATTCTGTGCGCAGCGCTAGACGGAGTGATTTCATTTCTTGACCTCATATTCGTCAGCGTCATGTTCGTTTGTTTACTTTCCTTGCAGAGAAAAAAGGGAAACGACTCCTCTACTACACAACGCAGGCGCAGTCAGATGCTGCTTGCGCACGCAATCTCGGTTTTGAATGGGGGACGTCTCCGATGAAGAAGCACTTGCTCATTTGCACCAAACACCCTCGTGCCATGATGTATCTGGTATGTGCAAAGAAAACTTGGAACATTGACAATGAGTTCAAGTACGCACTGACTATGAAAAGTAGCATTGTGTACGATATGAACACCGATGTGCATGCCGACAGTTATATGAGGTCATTGCAGGGATAGGAATGCTTTTTGCAGTAGAGGAGCCATTTTGACACGAAAGTGTTTTATGCAGGGGTCCACCAAGACTTCAGTGACGTCTTGGAGGACCCTGATCACAAATGTAGGTGCACCGTACGTAAAAAAAAATATGTTCGGATTTCCTACTTGACCTCAAGAAATTCCTGCTAAATCTAGACGTGAGCATAAATTACGACATTGAAACTGTAGCAACATTATTCCAAATTTCTGAATGATAGTACTCTTTTTAAGCGTGATCCATTTTGACACATAATGGGTATCTGTGTACGTCGTAATAATTACATTATGTTTTGCTAGTACCTTAATAACTACCCATTTTCATTTTAAAAGCAGAAAAGGTGGGGCGCACTGCGGAACAGGGACAAGAGCAGAAGACGACAACACAGGCGCACACTCGCAACTGGAAGTTTATTGAAAAGGAAACACATACATAGCTTACAACATTACCACGTGGTACAGTTTCTCTCGCCTAAACAACCGAATGACTATCCCCTTTGTAACAAATTCTTCAAGGCGCATGCGTCCAACCGGAAAAAAAAACGGCAAAAGGAGGCGAAGAAGATGCGTCAGAACATATCTAGCGTCCATACGTTGAATAATCCAATGACGTGCAAGCTTTCAAGAAAATACAACAATAGCACAAAGAAAGACTGGTGGTGTTTGATCTGCAAGGAGTTTTGGAGCAAAACAGCACCGGATTCTGTCTGGATTCAATGCGGGGAGTGCAAGGACTGGGGTCGTGAAGGTTGCGTGAGGGCCCACGGAGTTTAATTTCAAGTGCTTCTACTGCAAAAACTGAAGGGTTAAATTCTTTTTTTCACACTGTCTCGTTTTGCCCCGCAGGTTGGGGGGAAAATGAGACATCTGGTGAATTTTTTATATCTTTTTAAAATAAACTTTTTGACAGTGGCAACATGGTCATATTTATGTAGCACATACCTTTTACCCGAAGGAAAGTTTCTGCATTGACGTTTAAGGGTAAAGAGTGAAATATAAATAAATATTCACTATTTTCAAATTTTTGTCTCATTTTGCCCCACCTTACCCTAATTTCTTCAAGTTTAGACAATAATTACCAGAAATATCATCCCTTATACATTCCTTGGATTGATTTCCTGTTAGTTCTCATTAAAATTGTGTCTAACAAAGAAAAGAACGAGCCCTTCAATTCCGATTCTTTCGTTTGTGCACATGTTTGACTGACACTAGGCGCTAGAGGAAAGCATACGTTGATCAGCATTGTTTCATGCAGAAGGCGCTTTAGTTTTCGCACAAATTGGTCGTAGTTACGTGAAAGCACTGTGTTGACATTTTATTACTTCAAGAAATGAACTTGTAGACCAGCCGGCTTATAAAAACGATGGATTATGTAAGGCTATCCACATTACAAGCACTTTGCATGTGCATGTTGGCTTCACATAACACCAGTTTTGCGGCCGATCACACGTATGGTTGAACCTCTCTGTTTAGTTTTTTATTCACGCGGATGCCTGCAACACCCTCATTGTGTTCATGTAGGTGGAAAATGCATGAAAGACGCGGGCTCAATATGAAACATATTTCAAGCATGCGCTTGGCTCAACAGAACAGGGGTGTACAGACTTTCCTTTAGCCAAGAAATGGAGGGTTAGAGGGGGGGGGGGGGGGGGGGGCTAGGTATTCCCACCCCGGAATCGTTCGTATCAAATATTTTACTATTAGGAAGCTTCATCGCAAAACTAAAACTACATAGCTATTCATAAAATAGTACTCAAAAAAGTCGCATAATTTTCCTACAGCGATTTTTCCGGTAAATGCTTACTAAAACACAGGTGCTTTGCTCAAAGCGTCAAGTCAATGCCTTGAGTAAGTGCGCCCTCCGCCTCAGCGTCCCCCCAACCCCAAGAAAAAAAATCTGGCATCGGACCTGCATGCAGAACATGAACCAAAAACAATGCTCATTTTGGCTTTCAGTGTTTCCGAACTATAATGTAAGCGTAGTGGTCGAAAATTTATGCAGCATGCGATTTGCTAACAAATGAACAGATTGCACGAAGCTTCTCGTGCTAATTCAACACGCACGTGTATTGTTATTCTGTGACGCAGGGAGACTCGGGGAGCCCCGTCACAGCCTATTCTCGCAGTGGACGATCGACGCAGTATGGTATTGCGTCTTTCGTGAGGTTTAACAATGCAGGTTATGCCCCAACTGTGTCCACTCGCGTCTCAATGTTCATCGATTGGATAGAACGGGCGCTCCAGGTGACACACGGAAGAAGAAAGCGCTGTTAGAATGCCCAACACAAGAGAAGAGGACATCGATCGCAAAGTATATTCATTATAGGGAGCGCTATAAAGGGTGCTAGATATTGCTTCTTGAATGACTATCCGATGAAGTCATCTTTTTCAATGAATAAAGTGCTGGTGGAACCACTTCAGGAACTCAGTGGCGTAGGCTGGGGGTGGCACACCGGGCCCGTGCCCCACCCCCCCCTCGAAATTTTTTTTCGCCATGGTATTCAGAGCGAAAAATAGCCATTTCAAGGAGGTGCCCCCCCCCCCCCCCCCCCCGAAAAACATTTCTGGCTACGCCCCTGCAGGAATTGTGTCTGTTTGAACAGCTGTAGTATTTTACGGCCATTTCCTCCATCATGCTGTTGCGACGAGAGCTCCCTAATGATTGCCAAAGACGGAGCAAGATCTTTATTGAAATTTATTCAGCAGTTCTTCCCCTGCCGGCGAAAAAGGGGCAAGCGAAACTTAGCCTGTGCGTGCCTGACGCTCTATTTTTCTTCCTTTCTTTCCTTCTATGACATTGCACAAGGGTGCCTCCTGACCTCTAACCTCTTCCTTACTTCGTGCGGGTAATTCAATCTTCATCCACGTGCTTAGCAGCGCAGGTGTTCAGTTGCTACAAGCACCACGACGGTGATGTGACAATATCCAGGCAACAATGAAATGTGGCAACTTCAGATGACAAGCAGATTGTCATATCTGAAACGGCTGATCGTCGACGAGCCCTACATCTAGAGAGCATCATTTACTGGAAACGGCGCGTGCGATTAAGCGTGCGAACATCGCGCCTTCTAGAGCCGCATTTCTACACACTCGCCGGGGCCGGGTTTTGGACGTGCATTGTTCCGCCGCCCCCGCCATCGAAATGTGGACCTCATTGCACTTGAAAAATGCGGGCAGATGCGACATATTGAGGCAATCAATGTTATGCGAAACACTCACCGAGGAGCTGCATGTGCCACATCAATTTGCTTTGGGCCAAGCGCACCGAGGGGTTTGTGTTCATTCAGTAGTTTGCACAACGTGGGCTTGTCAGGCAGATCGACTACACTGTGACACCTTTTGGTCCGACGTAACGCGGCTACTCTAGCACAGGCGTCACTTTCATCCCAGAGTAGTTCGCGTTGTTGTGAGCTGATATAGTTACCATTAGCAGAATTTGCTGACTTATTCCTGCAGGGACGAGCAACGTTTGACTATAGCTTTCTCGGTCATAATGGTAGAGTGGTCGTCAAAAACTTAGAGACCGCAGGAGCGCGTGGTAAAGAGCACCTGGGCGCCTTCTGACGTCTGCTTCTGAGGCTCAAGAGCGGGCACTGCGCACGCGCGTCCTATTTTACCTGCCAGCCTGCTCCTTCGCTCCCTTCAAGTGCGCGCGTAACGGAATGTCAGAAAAAGCACAAGGTGTCACTTCTGCAGTCACTTCGGAAGCACCGAGCAATGATGTCGTGACCAAGACACATAATTTGTATGCGCAGTGCTCGCGGTGCGGCCGCATTTACGTTTTCGTCCCAGACGCTCCGCAGCGCGGAAAACACTGTTTGCGTTAGTTTTTCTAAAATCGACAAGTGTGATAAGATTACCCAGCAGCTTTCATTAAAGCAGCTCATGCCCTCTGGAATTTCTTGCGGTGTCCAGTGCAAGGGTGCAAGGCATAATCAAGTAATGTAACGAAGTGTTGAAAGAGGCGACACATCTCTAATCTATGTCACGATTTCTTTTTGCGTTCGAGAAAACATAAGCCGCGTCTGTTCTGCGTTCACTTCTCTGGGTCTACCGTACAACACCGAGCAAGCGCCTCTACCCCAGCAAGCGCAACCTTCCCATTTTCGGGAGATTTGAAATATGTGCCCCCCTTCTCCTCAATGAAGTTGTCTCTCTCTCTCCTCCCGCCATTTCCAATTTCATTTCTATTCGCCCGACGAGGGCGAATAAAAAAAACTTGCAAGGGTGTCCCTCATGGATCGCCCGGCAGCTTAAGCTCCTCAGGACCTTTAAATAAAGTTCTTGACTGACTGACTGAGAGGACGCTTGAGCTTTCCCTTCAAGAGTAGACCCTTACAAAAAAAAATCACAGCATATCCGCGGAGGGAATGATGATGAGTGGGCGAAGCTCCGGAGGTACATCATCAAAGACGTGATGGTGGTTGGTTGCATGTGGTCAAACGATATGCATAGGGGGACCATACCGCGATGCCATGTTGTGTGGCATCGCGATCGTGATCATCAGCGTCATCGTTATGACGCATAGTGGGTACGTTCCATGTGGTGTGCCGTGACGGCAGCGTCATCGTCATCACACAGGGAGATGCTGCTGGTTACGCAGGTGGCTACTACGTACTACAAACTACAAGGGACGCACGACCCACGGCAAAGACGTGATGGTTGGTTGCATGTGGTCAAACGATATGCATGTGAGACCATATCGCGATGCCATGTGTTGTATGGCATCGCGATCGTCATCAGCGTCATCGTTATGACGCATAGTGGGTACATTCCATGTGGTGTGCCGTGACGGCAGCGTCATCGTCATCACGCAGGGAGATACTGCTGGTTACGCAGGTGGCTACTACGTACTACAAACTACAAGGGACGCACGACCCACGGCAAAGACGTGATGGTGGTTGGTTGCATGTAGTCAAACGATGTGCATGTGAGACCATATCGCGATGCCATGTGTTGTATGGCATCGCGATCGTCATCGTCATCACAACATGGAATGTACCCACTATGCGTCATAACGTGTAGTCGGTTGATTCCACTATACTGCGTCATCGTTATGACGCATAGTGGGTACTTTCCATGTGGTATCGCGATGCCAGCGTCATCGCCATGTGTTGTATGGCATCGCGATCGTCATCGTCATCAGCAGGTGGCTACTACATACAAGGGACGCACGACCCACGGGATAAGGAGCTTCGCCCCTAAAATATTATTCAGAAATTGTTCGAAAACCTTTGGTCAATATGCATATTGCATTGAAGAGTAATTGTCTGTCTAGTGAAAAAAATTCGGCAGATCCCACGTACCTTTGCGATTGACGTCATGCGAAGCATGCGGAGGGTAGGTGAGTGTGGTGTATTTTGTTTTTTGTTGAGGGAAACGTTACGAAATGACGCTATACATACGTACAAATGTTATACGCACAGACATGTATGTTGAACAGTAGCATGTCTTTTGTATAACCAGTTGTTTACAGTTGCGTAACGATGCCAAGAGCAACATGTATTGCCAACATCAGAAGCGGTAAGCTCAAATGTAGCGCTTGTCTCTTTGGTGGAGTACCTGATTGCCACGCAGAATGCTTGTGTTAGATTCCTGCTGGGACGATAACATATGTTCTTTGCATTCGTCCGGTCAACGCTGCCGATGTCGGTTTTTCTTCACGCTCTTCCATTTAAATTACCAATGTCTGTTCTTACCGTTCCTCCGTAGATTTAAACTGTCAAACACATGTGGCGCATACCCGCATACCGCGTCCCGTCAAATACGGGTATGTGCCACACGTGTCTAGAGAAAAGTGTCTGACGTCGTGCGTGACAAGATTTTCACATTATTCATGTCGTTACCAGACAGTCAGAATCGTCAAACTCTCTTACCCTCCCATACTAATTTTGGTCTGCCCCAAGTTAAGGAGGTGATCACGGGAGCACCGAGATGTAGGCGGCTAGATAGATAGATAGATAGATACGTAGATAGAATAACTCAAAGTGTCTGCAGTAAGCAAGGAAATGCTTCGCATTTAAAATCATTGCGGTCATACGCAAGGAAATGCTTCGCATTTAAAATCATTGCGGTCATCGTTGATACCTACTGAAAATTGGCGACGGAAATTTTGTGATATAGTGAAGAGAGGACAACGACGAAACACACGAGCAAGCAAGCAGCAAGCAACCCTCAGTGTCAATAGCAGCAGGGGACATGAGCTCGCGTTTGCCCGGATTGAGGCTGCTTTACGCCCGCCGCTCTTCGACGCCCTACTGTGGATGTCTCTCGACTTTCGCTGAATTCTACGCATCAATAAACCACGTCACATTTGGTGTAGGTACGTGAATTCCCAGTGCCAACGTGGACCCTCACTTCCGGAAACTCCCCTCGGTTCGTGACCACATCACCGACATGCCCGAAGAGACCCCTCTCCGATCTGGACCTTCGGCAGTCGACGTCACCTGCGGCGCCGTGTGTATCGCCAGCGAGGTCCGCCCATCCTCACCGGCTCAGGTGAACTCGGACATCGATGATTGGCTGTCCAAATACGAACGTGTCAGTGCCAGAAAGAAATGGGACGACCAAATTGAAGCTTGGTTACGTCCAGTTATCCCTTGCCGACATCGCCCAACTGTGTTATAATAACGTCGAGAGTGACATTATCTCCTGGTCCGTCTTTTAGTCTTTTATTACGGGCGTCTTCGGTCGGCAATCGGCTTGCAAGCTTCGGGTAGAGCATCGCTTGCGTCAACGGGCGCAGCAAGCCGGCGAGAACTTCACGGGTTACGTTGAGGATGTTCTGAACCTCTGCAACCGCGTAAACGACCGAAGAGAGAATCAAGCACATCCTGAAGGGCACCGAGGGCGATGCTTTTCAGATGTTGCTCGCAAAGAATCGCACCACAGTGGCTGCACTGGTGTAATTGTGTCAGAGCTTTGATGAGCAGGTTCCTATCGATTTAAGAGACGCAAGAATGCGATTAGCTACCTCTTCAAGGTCACCGTCAGAGTTCGTCACCGTCAAGGTCGCTGTTCAAGGGTGACCGTCAGAGTTGGCAAGGATGAAAAAGTCGTCCACGTATCTAGAGACACGAACAATGCATTCATCGGTACGCATTCGAGACAGCGAGAAATCTATTTCGGCTAAAAACATCTCAGCAAGTACCGGCGCAAAGCATGAGCCGATACATATACCTCGTTTTTTACATAAAGGTTATTCTGGAAACTCAGAATCGTTGAGGTATGTTTCTAACAGCTCCAAGAATTTCCAACGGGGACGGCCGCTCCTCTCTTAGAACGCCACCACTCCAGAACGTTCTATACAATTGCGAACCGCCTGGAATAGGTACTCGTGGGAAATCGAGTAGAACACCTCCTCGATGCCAATCGAGAAGCCCGAGTTCACACCTGGAAGGTTGCCTTGGAGTAGTTCCACTAGTCGGTCTGAGCTCGCGATCTTCAATCGGTCCTCAGGTGCCAGCCCCTTACTCTGTGTCCGTAGATACTGGCCGACAGTAGCTTGCCTTGTTCCGCGCTCTGTGACAGTGGCTCTGAAGGGCTAATCCGCCTTATGGCTCTTCGCACTGAAGAACACAGTGAGCGCTCGAACGTTATTGTTCTTCGCACCTCTCTTCATCCAGTCGAGCTTCAAGTCTTCCAGCAACGCTACAGCCCTACCCTTTGCTCTCGTAAGTTTCACATCCGCATGTTCTTCGTTGCAGCGGTTAAGGCCTTGTCACTCAAAGGCCCCCTGGGGCATGACTACAAAACTTCCGTCCCCCCAGGTATTCTGCTGCTTCGAAGAGTATCCCGATACTGCGAAGAGTGCCCCAGGTAACACGGCTATTGTTTTAAAAACGCACATATCTCATTCTTTATCCCGACGCCTCGCTCCAACCGACGTTTCAAGGGTGCCTCTAAGTTTATCAAGTGTTCTTCAGCGAATCTTCCTGTTTCTAAGTTGTCATCCAGATGTCAGCAAACTCCCTCTAGGCCCGTCAGCATCGACTCCATTATTATTTTCTGAAGAATACCTGGCGCTCGCACAATTCCGAATGGCAGCCTGTTGACTGTAAACAGCCCTTTCTGTGAATTTAACGTCAAGTACTTCCTTGATTCTTCCGACGTGAGTACCTGTTGGTATGCCTTGTTGAGATGGATCTCAGGAAAATGCGTTCCTCCGGCCAAGCAGCCACTAGATCATCGATTTTAGGCAGCGGGTAGGGTGTGATGTCTAGTTAGGGATTTATCATTCTCTTATAGTCACCACATAGGCGTAATCTGCCATCTTTCTTTATCACGGGAACGGCGGGCGTGGCATACTCCACTTTATTCACGAGTGTGTTTACATCTAGTTCAACTATTTTTTGTATCTCGACTTCTGTCGCTGACCGCAGCACAAATGGCACATTCCTTGTTTTTAGGAACCTCGGCCGATGGTCGGCTCTGAAAAACATGACGTGCACAGCGCGTGAGACACACAAGGACAAAGGAACCGACGAGGACTAGCGCTGACTTCCAACTGAAATTTATTAATACGAACATGAAAAAACGAAGACAAAGTGACACACGTGATCACCGCTTAGTCATCTGCGCATGACGGCAGACATTCGATATGTGGTCCTGATCTTCAAGCAACAGCGAGAAATAAGGTAAGCTGTTATCCCGTATAAACATGCAATTTCCCACAAGCTCAAAAAGATTGGTGAAAAAGCGGGAATCTCAGTCCTATTTTCGGCACCGCATAAACTGTCTGAGCTGTGTGTTAGGACCAACCCAATAAAAAGGGATCAAAGAACTTGCAAAATTAACCATAAGTCAAAATTCGTTCACTGCTGTAGTGGTGTTGTTTATAGCATACCACTTTCATGCGGACAGACATATATAGGACAAACTGGCAGATGCGTTAATGTACGGTTACAGGAACACAACCAAAAGGTACGAAGAAGGACTAATGGTTTTCTGGCAATCCACTGTTCACAGCGCGGGTGTTCTCCGGCATTCGATCACACTCAGATTTTAGCGCGGACAAACTGGCAGATGCCTTAATGTACGGTTACAGGAACACAGCCAAAAAGTACGAAGAAGGACAGATGGTTTTCTGGCAATCCACTGTTCACAGTGCGGGAGTTCTCCGGCATTCGATCACACACAGATTTTAGCTAGGCACCGTCACGACAATACGCGCATCATTATTGAAGCTGCAGCTATCGCAAAAGGAAATTGCATCAGCAAACCCTCAATCGCTCTCACTGACAAAGAAATAGATTACCCGAGTTCATCCGGTCAAATAACCTAGATATATTACGGTTGCATTGCTTGTTGTCTTTTTTCGCGTTTTTGGGATTTTGCTGTTTTTGTGTCGCTCGTTTAACTTTTAATGTCTGCCGTCATGCGCAGATGACTAAGCGGTGATCACGTGTGCCACTTTGTCTTCGTTTTTTCATGTTCGTATTAATAAATTTCAGTTGGAAGTGAGCGCTAGTCCTCGTCGGTTCCTTTGTCCTTGTGTGTCTCACGCGCTGTGCACGTCATGGAATACCAACTAGCCCGGTCACATACCTTGCTTCTGAAAAACAGCTGGGCCATTTCCATAGGCATGCGCAGGGTTCCCTATCAGGGGTGGGGGGCGAAGCTTCATCGCAACGCCCATCTACTATGTCATGGTATGACGCAGATTTAGCGCCCCCTCTCTTAGGTAACTAGAGGGGCGGCTGCCCCCAAGCCTATGGCCCTTCGGTCGCTGATAGCGTTGTGTATTTTTCCAGCAACGAGTCTAGCCTTTCTTTCGTTCGCGAAGACAAGTGGAATACTGACCTTGAGAGGTGGTTGAGGCCATTCACGTCCTAGCACCAGTGCTCCTACTTGATCGACGATGTAGAGTGGTAGTTTCACCGTCCGCCTGCTGTTCTGCACATTGACGACCGCCACGCCGCGTGATTGTACGAGTGCTCCTATACAGGTGGGCAGGGCGGCGTCAGTTGGTCTGCAGCAGGGTGAAGGGAAGTGCTGCTTGGACTGCTTGTGAGGCGTCATTGACCCCGCAGCTCCAGTGTCAAGTTCCATTTCCATCAGTGCTCCATTTATTTTTAGTCCAACGAAAATGGGAGTGCGGCCAGGCTAAAAGCCACTTGTTCGGCAAAGTTTATGGGCGGTACCAGCATCAGTACCTTACGCGTTCTCACACTCCGTAATTCTGTTACCGGCCAAAGGATTGTCTGTTGCTGCGACAGGCCCTTTGAATCTGCCCTTTCTTTCCACACTTATAGCACGTATCCTTAACTTGAGGCAAATTGAATCAGTGTGGCTTGGAGAACCTCATCGATAACAAGCCGGTAGCTGCTATCGCTTGCGCCTCGTACAGATCAGCAGGTGCATCATTACCTTCTGCCTCCACTTTGTGCAGCTGGGCAGCCATTGTGTCCACGACTCTAGTCTCGGCGACATTCTTCCGGGCTGCTTCCATTGGCAGGGCGCGCTCGTCTGCTTTCGAACACGTCAGCTTGTCGTCCTCGGTAAAGAGTACTCGCTGCGCGTCCCCCTGCAATAGCCCGCAAACGAAATGGTCTTGCAGCACTTCGTCTAAGTTCACTCCAAATTGCCAACTCTGGGACAACTTCCGAAGTTCCACAATATATTTGGGCAGAGACTCGCATTCGTGCTGTTCGCTGCGGTAAAACTGGGCTCGTTCGCCGTTTATGGACGGCTTTGGGGCAAGGTGGGCGTCCAAGAGGCTCTTAGTTGCTCGAAACTTTTGTTCGACGGCAGGTCCAGCGTAGTCAGCAGCTTCAGAACCCATACGTAAGCGGGCGGATGATGCTGAGGAGTGTATGCACCTTGTCGCTGTCAGGAACCTTGTTCACAATAAAAAAAGATCTCAACCTCTTACTGTATGCCGTCCAGTCGCTTGCAGTAACATCAAACGACTCCACCTGACCCGGCTGTCCCGCAGACTACATTGCCGCTTTTTCACGAAACTTCTCGCTGCTTCTCGATGTTTTATACCGTCCTTCGTCGCCATTGTTGAATCACGACAAGGGACTGAACAGGCCAGGGTCCCATGGGGGAAAAGAAACCAAATTCCAAGAAAACAAATTTTCTTGGAACCATCCTCCAAGAATTTTTTGTGTTTTAACCTGCCGCAGCCATACTATGCTCTCGTCGCTGGACGTCAAAGACATGTTTTGAAGGTAGTGCAACATGCCGCACTGCGAGTGCGATAGTTTTGCGATGGCCCAGCGACTAAAGCGAGCGTGCCATTGTGTACTTCAAGCAGATGATGGACATGCTGCCCGTTCGGCGCAGTCAAGAACACTAATGGTAAGTAATACTTATGGTCTGCCTGTTGGTCCTTATCGTCGGTCAGGCAACTGTAGGTGTCGTTTTGCACACAGTGTCGCGTGACACAGCTTCGCGCGAGGGAGGCCTATCTTCGTGCAGAAAAGCCGGCGCAAACCGGCGAGGTCGCGGATGGAGCTAGGAGGAGGCGAGGAGGTCACGCGAAGAGACAGAGAACAGGGAGTATCGCTACTTTCTCAAGATCAAGGAGCTCTACGCTTGGCACTGCCCGGGCGACATCTACAGATGACAGGTGATTTGAGATCGGCCACTACCGAGCATGCGCGGCCCTCGGTGAGGCATTTTTTCTCCTCGTTTAGCAGCACCGCTGCGTGGCTAAAACAAGTATTTTGGCCATCAGGAGCACTGTCGGCGAAGCGGCGTCGCAAAAAGAAAGAAAAAGAAAAAAAATTAAAGCCTGTTTCACGCCTGTGCAATCCTGAGTAACCAGCGGAGTTGGCAAGCAAGAGCCACCACCTGGCGAAGGCATACTGAGTTCTTTGTTTATCGTCTTCTTTCTTTCCTCTTTCTTTATCTCTTTCAATACTGCGCTCTCTCCTCTTTTTCCTCATTTTCCTCCTTCCTAACCCTGTCAACACTCCTGCGATGTGAGGGTTAGTATGCTGTTGTGGTGCATCGGTGCCGTTCGTTCATTACATTTTTCGCGTTCCTGTGCCGTATCACACAAATAACCCTGGATGGCAGCCGATACTAAATGAAAATAGAAACGGTCATTCAATTATGCGTGTAACAAATCCTGATTAGGTTCTCTTTTTTTTTTAATCCGACAACAGTGATCACTATCAGTCGAAGTGAACAAAGGCGCAGAATTCGACAAACTCGAGAATTTCCGACGACGCATACATGTTCTGTAGCACTTTCCTTCCCAACTCCTTCACAATCCCTTTCCAGGCGTGATACCATGAAGGGATATTGTATTGGATTGTTCCGGCGCTATTTGTGGTCCTTTGTCAAGATCTATTTGCCACGTCACTCAAATTGCAGGGCTTGACTATTTTTTTTTTCGAGTGGGTTTCTGTTATACACCTAATATGCATCCAGATTAAAATCTTCGATCCAGACAACACGCACCAGTGGCGGTTCAATACGGAGGAACTCAGAAAGGAGTTCTGCAAACCAAGTATTAAGTAAGCAGGTTTGCGCGAGTAGAGAATTGCCGAGATTGCTATCGCCGCCAAACTGATCACTACGACATGAAGTTCTCGCGTCAAAATGAGGTATCGTTTGTACTTTCTTGTACCGCAGGAGATAAGAGAATTTCTGTTCTGAGGAGCTGATACCGAAGGAAACGACATTGCGATTAGCGTTCCCTCACTCTCCCTGTATTACAGGTGAGAAGAAAAAATTACGGTTCATCGTTCACTGACTCGCGCAAGCACACAGGGACAAGAAGAGACTTACAAGGACAGGCCCTGTGTCCCTGTCCCTGTGTGCTTGCGCGAGTCAGTGAACGACGAATTTGTTCCAACTAGGCCGTATTGCAGTTTTGAAAAAAATAAGGGCTGTTTGGACGTCCCGAGAAGTACTATCTGTTAGGCATGATGTATGCCTGTTTTTAGACGATATTAATTATTTCGTAACTCACCATAATAATGCAAGTAACTAGATATCTCTGTTGTGCGCTCAGTAATTTTGTGCTGTATATGATTTTAACCTGACGCTGTGTGCGGCCATCAGTTATGGCTAGATCTGTCCAGCGAGCTACCAAATGCACACGCTTGTTACTACGGCGTTTTTCAACTAAGCGTGAACTGCCGCGGTGTGTCAGTGGTTATGGTGCTCGACTGTTGACTCGAAGGTTGCGGGGTGAAATACCGGCCGCGGTGGCCGCATTTTCGATGGAGCGGAAATGCTTGAGGCACGTGTACTTCGAACTAGTAATAATAGTTGTTCGAGTTTAACGTTCCCAAAACACCGATATGATTATGAGGCACGCCGTAGTGGAGGGCTCCGGAAATTTCGACCATCTGGTGTTCTTAGACGTGCAGCTAAATCTGTGTGCACGGGCCTCAAACATTTCGCCTCCACCGAAATGCTGCCACCGCGACCGTCGGAAACTAAGTGTCAGAACCCGAGCGCCATAACCACTAGGCCACCGTGGCGGGTGTGTATTTGATTTAGGCGCACGTTAAAGAAACCCAGGAGTTACAAATTTTCGGAATCGCCCGCTACGGCCCATCACAGTGATATCACGACTTTGTAACGTAACACCATAGCAATAATTACAGTATTGAAAACGAAGCGTCTTTTGGTTTGATGCACAAGTGGTGGCGATATCTAAATGTTGCGCCGCCTCTGTCGAATTTCTTTGTGGAGATTGCTGAACGTGAAGCAATGTTCTTATTGTAGCCAACAACATGGTTACGACATTAGTATCCATGCGACTAACGTTATTTGTGAACAATGGGCAATTAGCGATATGTTTGTTACGAATCAAACATATTTGACATACCCAATGACTCCAGGGTGTCCGTTATCTTAGACCACAAAGTCAGTGCTGGCTGGTGTCTCGCTGAACATACGTGCTACACTGGCTACCTGCCTGAAGAGCCAGCCTACATGATGCGTGTGGACTACAAGTATTAACCCACTCTTATGCCGAAGGGATACATATAAGTCCTTAATAATGTTGCAGTGAGATATCCTTAATAATGCTTATTTGAAACTTGGGCCCGTTTATGGAGAACCCTGTCCAGGCCTATGGCCGAGAATACCACACATGACGACACAAGAACAAAGGCAAAGTGCACGCCGTCAGAGAAAGAAACGGAGAGAACGGTTATCGGCTGCGCAGTGGATCCAACTGGCATTTGGCCGGCACATGTTGCCAACGTATGGTGCGAAATCGCGAGAATTAGAGCCGCCGTTTAGACCTGGGTGCGTAACTGCGCTATTTAAGCCGTTTGAATTTCGGCATTTGATTGTAACGCATGAGCCAACTGCACGTACTATTACTACAGGTGGTAATACGGCACGCTCTTGCAGGCACATATATACACTTCAGATACGACCAGGATTTTTTTTTCGTATTCATTGGGAGCAAAGGCGGAGCAGTACAAGAGGCATGTGAAATGAAGACTATACATGTACGTACTATACATTGTATTCATACATGTACACACCGTAATTATACTGCTTTAGACTTTTTTCGCTTATATTAAACTGGCTTGCGTGCATCGCTAGCCTTGCTTTAGGCCTGTAGTGACCAATTGGTCCATCCCATCCCATCCCATCCTATCATATCCCATCCATCCATCAATACATCCATCCATCCATCGATCCTCCATCCATCCATCCGTCAGCCGGGCGCTTATGCGATATGCACGTAAAAGCACGGGTGCTTGTATATTCCACGCCATGTGCTGACAGTGATGCCTCCTAGGTGGGGCATATAAAAACTTGCCTTGGTAACTCTGACGACACAAACACGATTCCACAAGTTCGACCGACAGAGGCGTGCCCTTGCTCGGCAGAGCGAGGGCACTCCTGCTTCGTTGACTTCGAGGCCGACCATAAGCGACTTTTCCTGGAATCGTGGCGTATCTGGCGACGATGGATGGATGTACCGCAGGTCATCGGACCGACTTACGCACGGTAACGTCAGTCGGCCCGCAGGTCATCGGGTCCAACTGCTTATAGTCCTTGACCTCGAAGCCGACGACGCGGGAATTTTCTAATGCGATGCGGTAGTCGTTCAGCTCGCTGTGCCCAGCGAGTGCACGTCTCTGTCGCTCGAACTTGCGGACGACATTTGTGTCGAGGCAGCCTATCGGGAAAGTTCATTAATGGTTTCTCCCCGTACGAGGCGTTACAATCGGCACATGGTGTGGAATAAATCAGCACCCCGCTTAAAAGTTTGGAGAAGTTCTCTGCTCAAATTAACAGTGAAAAATAATTCGGAGTTGCGAAAACCGAAAGTTCCAAAAGCGTATTTGGCCAGAGCTTAAAGCCGGCTTAAACCTTGATCCTTAGACTACAGTAAAATGAAGTAGGTGGGCTGTCACTGACGGCAGCTGGTACCCCGTTTTAGTCGTTAGTTCAGTGTCTTGTAAAGCGCCTAAGCAGATGGTAGAATCAATTTCAACATGGCTCTGTTGTTCTTTCGAGAAGAAAGTACGTACGCCACTCTTAGGAACAACGCTCTTCATGGATGTGCTTATAGTTCCAGTCCCGGCGATTCCCTCAATTTCAGTATAGTTTCCTCAACACCTTCAGATAGTGGCGTCGGCGACGACAGAGATGCTAGTGGCAACGACATGGGTACACGTGTGCGCTACAGTCAAGCAGTAACTGAACCTGGCAGTCGATATGACAGCCAAGTCTTCAAGTCACATTTGTTCGCCTGCAGTTATGAGCTGCAGGGGGTGTGGTCTTGGAGCTGACCGCGCAATGGCGATGCCAGCGCTACAAATTGGCGGGCTCGGTACCTGTTTTGAATCATGCTCGAGACTTCGTGTTAATGAATATTACGTCCCTCCATTGCATCTCTAGTTCCTAATCGCAACTTGGAGGTCTCCTCGTGAGTGCAAAAAGGTAGACATACGTAAATTTTTGTCAGTGCTGCTTTAAATACAAAGGAGACGCATGGTTCTCAGTTCCGTTAGCAATTATTTATTTCTTATAACTATCCCATGTTAGAAACGACCATCGCAGTCTTCACGGCATCTGCAATAAAATGTAAAGACATATTTAATGACTTTATTGGAGATAGCGCGGCACAGATCGCTTGACTGAAGTTAGCACTGTGTTCTCTTGATGCCATATATAGGGACCGTTTCCGCTCTAAATGGTGTTTCCAGCACTTTTACATGTAATCATTGACTGGCGTCACGACTGTAGTTTATTGCCACACGAATCAGTTGCTACAGAAAGCTCTGTGTCTGTGAAGCACAGCCAGAGCTACAGGGATTCGTGGAATGCTTTAAGCTCTTTTGCCCTTCTCTACTGGTGAGCGCTCTGAAAGCTACACAGGAAGGTTGACAAAGGTGCAAGCAGCGACGTGAGAGGCGTCATGACCCTGAGCATTTTCTCGCGATCATCCGATCAGTCAATGGCTGTGTGCTTCCCTCCGAGAGAAGGGTGAGCGATTGCTAGCTGTCCTTGAAACGTAATTGAATTTTCTGCTGCGTGCTGAGCTATGATGTTCGACTACAATTCGGCAGTATTTTCTGACCATGTTCCAAAAGTATTTCAGGGCCCGTTGAAGAAGGTGCCCCAATTTTTCTTTTATAAGCAAGTTCCGCACAGCAGGAACTTTTTGACGTCATTACATCTTCCACTATGGGAAGACTACAACTGTTCTGGAGGACAAATTAGTATGAAATATTGGAACCACTCGTACGGCAAACCTACCGAATCAACCTGTGTTCAAGAGAGCACAGTAAGTGAAATGCGAATAGAAAATTTCCCTAAATCCCGGTGTCCACGTACAGAAGCATGCAGATTGCAAAGAACTTGACACGCCGCTCTAGCACCCTTAAAGGAGCCCTGCTACACTTTTACAAGTAGCCATGGAATGGATTCACTAAAGGAGCTTATTGCCTCACGAATTAACCGCTGCAAAAATTTTTAGAATCCGTCAAGTACGAGCGGAGTTACACAGATTTCTCCCACGCTGCAATTGATTTCTCTTTTCTCGTCCCGACGAAAGCGCTGGAAGCTAAGCATGGAGGGATGGCATGGGGGAAGAAGGTACGTCACGCGCGCCTCATGACCTTGAGCACTGTTTCTCTTTTTTTTCCTTGAACGCGCGGCTTTTAGGACGATCGCGCGCGCACGCGTGGACAAGTCGCGGCCTCCCGCGACTGCTACAGTAACTCCTGAGCGCGCCATGCTCAAATCAGCCAATGGCGATAGTTGGGCCTGTGACGCAGTGATTTTTGAGCATGTAGCATCATTTGTCGAGAGAAGAGAAAGCAATTTTTAGGCGAATTTGAGAATTTCTAGTAAATTCTAGGCCGCGTGCTGCGCTATAATATTTGGCTCGCGTGTTCTCGGGAGCCTCGACTACCGATCGGCAGCGTTTTCTGATCATACTCATGAAGTCTTGCAGGGCCCCTTCAAGGAATCGCATTCGCCCTGGGTGAGACTTTGATGAGTTGTGAGAATACAATAAATGCGCGTTGCTATACCGAAAGCTGCGCATGCACTTGCGACAAGGCGGTACGTCGGCACGCAGAAATGATAAGAATTGGCCGAGCCAAGCATGTCTACAAGTCTAAATCATGAACCAGTCGAACACTTTCGTCGAGCATAGAAATACATTTACCGAACGGTGCCTTACCTTTGAAACGACGTCACAACGTCAGCGTGCCTTGAAAGTTCCAAACTTCGTTGAAGAGGTTGCTGTGTCCAGAAGGCAACTTGAGAAACAGGTCGTCAGTAACGAGCCTCCAGACCACATTGGGCTGCAAGCAGAAGCCACCACGACTTTAAATAAGAGGTTTTTCTCCTTCATTAGCAGCTCAAACTTTCTCACATCTATGGCCCGTTGCGCTACTTTATTCTAGCTTTACCTTACTATGCGTAATAGTGAAGGCTATAAAACTGGGGTATAAATTATGCCTGCCAGCAAAGTAATAAGAAAACCGTGATAAAAGTAACAACAAGCACCACGCTGACCATGAACCTATCGCTTATCAAGAACGACGGCGCTTCCTCGCCACGTGCAGCCGTTGAAAATGCTGACGGACGCACTCTGAAGCCGGCGCCTAGAGCCGCGGCCGCTCTTTCTGCCACGGTCGGCGCCCCGATAGCTTCGCTGGAAGCACCATTGAGAGCGCTGTGGTACGGCAGCGCGTGATCACTGTCACGTGATTTTATTTCATATTTCGCGGACCTTCTCTAAACACCGGAAGTGATCACTGCGCAGCATACACAATGTCACGAAAAAATGAGTCGGTCTTTTTGGAGTGCCCTCTAAAGGCCACGAAATGCACTGCATCCTAACGTGAGTGCTAAAAAGTTTCAATGATTCGTAGTTAGTCAACCCAGTAAGCGCAGTATAAAAGAAATACCCTAACAAGCTCCTCATGACAGCAAACTATATGTCGTTGGTTGCAATCGGTTGTAGTTAAGCACATTCAAAACATTTGTTTCTAGTTACGTGATCCACCCTGTACCACAAACAGACCCTACGTCTCTGTCAGAGAAAGCGAGCTCTGTTTTCTGAGAGGATCGTACGTACCTGAAACTTCTCTCCCAGCGTCTCCTTTCCACCATAGTGAACTTTCCAGAGCTCGACTTCTCGCCAGCAGTTGTCGGTGTTCATCGGATCGTCCATGTAACCCCGGCGAGCTATCGAGCAGTCAACCGCCTGGCTGGGGTCAGACGCGTCCGGTTGCTCCTGGAGGCACCCCGAGAAGAACTGGAACGAAGTAATAAGCAACTCACTGAGCATCATGAGCGCAGCGTCTTTACGTAGACAATCAGGTTCTGCAAAAAGAAATTCAGCATTTACCTCAATTGTAACCGTATCAAGGTGCCGCAACAGTAGCAATCAAAGACAATAGCATGGTATGGTCTTGCTCTTTGTTCCCACGTGTGTGCAACTCCTGCATGCCTACATATAATTTCCATCGACGCTAAGAAATCCCAATTTGCATCATATTAGAGTTCCAGCTTTCACACACGTAAAGTTTGTGAACGCAAGTAGCCCGGTGCATCATGAACCTCGAAATATCATTCGAAGCCCCGTCTTCAGCAAAACGCATGGGTGTTCGCTTTACCGCGCGCCCATGCTCCCTGATGTTTTTTTTTTCTCACTAAAGCGACGTCCCTTCAGCCCTCTGTAAAAACTTCAACAAGAAACCGCATAGAACGCGCTTTCGACGATATCGTATTCATGCGCTGATACGTCTTCTTCTAGACTTCATTGAACTACATCCATTTTAGCGTTAAATGTAGACTAACGCTTCCTTTGTGTGTGTGTGTGTGTGTGTGTGTGTGTGTGTGTGTGTGTGTGTGTGTGTGTGTGTGTGTGTGTGTGTGTGTGTGTGTGTGTGTGTGTGTGTGTGTGTGTGTGTGTGTGTGCTTTTTTTGGCCCCCTATATATAAAAATAACTAAAAAGAAAGTGGGGGTGGCCCGCACCACCAGGAGGTATAACGGGCTCAAGCCAATCTAACATAAATGAAGAGGGGAGATATCCCAAAGTAATTTTTGGAAAAAAAAGCTAATTTGTTCAAAAAAAAAAACTAACAATGGTAAAACCTCATGAGTATGGCATGTGAGTGAAAGCGATAAACCGGTTAGGTTCTCAGGAAGGAACAGGTCGAAATTCATCGGCGGCGTTTTTCCCCAAGTTCAGTGTTTGGGGTTCGTGTGTGTGCGTGTGTGTTTGTGTGTGTGTGTGTGTGTGTGTGCGTGCGCGTGTGTGTGTGTGTGTGTGTGCGTGTGTGTGTGTGTGTGTTTGTGTGTGTGTGTGTGTGTGTGTGTGTGTGTGCGTGCGTGCGTGCGTGTGCAGCAAAGCTTACTTTGACGGTGGCTGCTAGCGAGTGTGGTATAACAGTTCATCACACACATTACACTAATCAATTTGGTTCATATGCACATTCTTTTAACATCGAAACCCTGTATACAACAAGCATCCATCCTCTTTATACCACAAATATCATATGTCCGTGTGGCCAGCTAAGGGACCGTGGGTTTCGTTGCAATGTAGGTGATGTCGATCGAGCACGTAGCCGAAGCCATACGATAAGGATCGCGCGGACGCCATCGTTGGCCTTTGTTCCACCTTACCCATAGCGTCCGGCTTAAGCTGACTGCCCACTACGAGCGAATAGTATTTTGAAACGCATACAGGGCATCCTTTCTGTATAGGCGCGTGCTTACAGGACCCAGCTGCACTAGTACAGAACATTTATTGGAACATGTCTTCCCTATAACTCCCTCAATCATTCAAAATGGTCTTAAAGCAGTTGGAATACAGAACTCCGACGCATTTGCAGCTCCTAGTTGTGGCACTTGCGTGTAGCTTTGTGTTTCGCGCGCTGCCGAAGCAGATCTCAGAGGCCAGGTAGAATGAATTGTGTGGTTGAGAACTGCTCCGCCAGGTCCCGCGACGATCTCAGCTGCTCACAATCTTTCAATGAACTCATTCAATGAACTTTAAATGTTCTGAAAATTCATTCGTCCTCACTTTAAGTAATGTTAAGGTCCGCTACCACGCGTATCAAGTGTAACTGCACTTGAACTAGCACCATGCATTTCTATTTTTAAAGATTTATTTCGTGAATACTATTCGGAAAAACGGAAGTGCTCTACCGGAAGTGTTTGGTGAGTGTCACTCGGTGATCGTGTCGCCAAAGATACGCAGGCGCAGAAACGCCAAGGAAGCGTTCTAACTGTTCTTTCGCGTTTATCTCTGCATACACTTCCATTTTTCTCGTGCGCGCGGGAAATGCGTCAGAACTCAAATGGCCTTCCGGCAACAGCACGAGGTAGCTCCCAAAACAACGAATGCAGCGATTCACACATTCAGCCACTCACGTCTTTCACGTGTTCCGCAGTCGACATTGGCGTGCCCTCGGGAATCTTGAAGCACACCCGCATGACTCCGTCGTACTTCAGCTCACCGGGAACAAAGTCCTGAAGAAAAAGTGCATATTCTGCGGCACTTGCGAAAATGAGCGTATATACTAGGAAGTCGCTGTTGGCGATGTCATGAAAATCATGTGGGCGGTTTTATTAATGCTATTAATTCAACTGCTCTGACACAGCCCTTCACCGATATAATTGTGCTTGATGGACAACAGGAGTACGTGTTACGGATGAGCCGGTGCAGTTTCCTCTATACTTGTGGCATAGCCCGAACCAGAATCATGAAACAATTGGTCATCAAGCGTCAACAACTCTACGTGGTTTGAGCCTTTGAATATTGAGATGATCCGTACTCATTTTTCAGGAAACCACGAAACCAGAAAACTGGTTTCAGAAAAGAGAGCTGTCACGGCGTTTTTCTGCATCTAATGCGGCGCTTATTTCCTGAATTGTCTTTCTCACTTGGCCGAATATGAAAGCTGCGTGAAAAATTCTCCGAAGAGGAACTGAAAGTGTTGGGCATTCATGTAGTTAGGGGCTCTCATTTTGACAATTTGCTGACGTCCTGAAATTACAAATACAAAAGCCGAGTGCCTTTTAGGTATTCTTGCCAGCAAAGACTGACCTCTTACGAAACAATACAGTTAAAACTAGATTTAACGAAATTGAGGGGACCCGCGAATTATTTCGTTAAATCGGGGAACCTCGTTAAATCGAGAAGCAAAATAGCCTATGGGCAACTGCGGCGGGAATCTGAATTTGTTCGTTCAATAGGAGTATTCGTAAAATCGGATTTCGTTAAATTGAGTTTCAACTGTATTTTGTCAGCGATGCGTGCTGTCGCAATTATCATTAAACACTTACAGGACATTCGCTCTCATCCTAATTGTCTGTTGAGTTCATTTGATTGTGTCTAAGATGTATATCATTGTGTAATTTCAGGACCGCACTGATATTTGTTATACACGGATGTGAAATCCAAGAAGCCTCGAAGTGGGTCATGCGGGGCTCCAAGATTGAAACTGAATGCTCTTTAATCATGTAGGTTACTTTAAAAAAGCACTGAGGAATAAATGTAAGCCGGAATTGGAGATAGTTATTTGTTTGTTAACAGGCTACCATCGTTTCTTCCGTGCCAATTGTGTGCTGCTTCGAATTTAATTACCGACGGCGAAATTAACAAAATGTAATCGCCATGCCATTTTTCTAATGGACATTCTGCGTTGATCGCCCAGTGATGACATCGCATTAGAGGTTCCATATTCCAAAATAATTGTCATCACTCTCCACTCTGTCAATGCGACATTGTCGTTTTCAGCCAGAAAATTTACTTCTGCAAGTGCTTTGCAGAAGTATGATATCTCAGTCCCACTCCGCTAATTATTTTGTTAAGCATCCCTTTAGCGCGAGCACTTGATCTATCCGCATGGTTATGCAGTTCGCCACTATCGACGCGAATGCAACTGCCATAAAACGTCGTCTGCAGCACAACATAAACGACAAAACGAAATCAGACTATGCAGTAGTGATGTAGAACTATCGGTAAATGGACAATCGATGGTATCAATATTTTTTTTAAAACTATCGATATTTTAAGGAAACTATGGATAGTACTATCGATAAACAATCGATATTATTGACAGTGCAATCAATAGTACCATCAAGAGTATTGCTGCCGATAGCATGATCAATAGCACCATGAATTATGCGGCTGTTGGGCGGCGATATTCTCAAATCGTTTGCGATAGATACTATCAGCATTACTCAGTTCGCTTAATTAATGAGCAATATATCCATAAATGAAGTGATATTCAAATATAACCAGTTAGTCCTTGGAATTAAAACTTAGCTTTTGATAGTTTTAATTTTGAAATCACCAAATGCAATATAGGTTTGAGGCCGCGCAGTTCCGCCACTAGTAAGGGCTTCATTTGTGCTAAAGTTGAACACTTCACCTCAATAATGATGTGTCAGCCAATCATTCTGCTGAAGGAACGCAAACATGTCAACTTGCTTGCGCTTCTGCCTGCTTCTCCTGCTCCACCATATACTACCGCACACTCGGAGAATCAAGTTTATGCTGCAATGAGTAGGAGCAGTTCATTTTCATGATATCACTAGTACTGTCAAACTTACTATCGATAGCGCTGTCGATGGTTTCTTCTACCATCGATAGTTCGGTACTGACTTCAACTATCGATAGTATCGATAGTACCATCGACAGTTCTGCATCAGTACTGTACATGCGCCGGTACTTGAAAGTGTGCAATTTTTGCTAATCTTGAGTGCGTAAATATGGAAGTGACGTTGAAGCAACAGTCGAGGTTAGCAGTCTTGATGATTACGTACAAAAGTGAACACACGTTAAAATATCAACATCAACTGACAGACAGATTGCGCAACTCTAGCCCTTGGACGTCTGCTCACTCGCACTTTGTAAAGCTTCACAATGTTGACTCCGAGCCTCCCTTACCAACGATTCGAAAACCGCCCCAGTCACCGAAAAAAAATGTGCCAATTAAGAGACCAATAAATACCAGAACAGTTATCAGGCTCCATATTAAAAGCACCCATCATATCTCTTTCCTATCAAGGCGACCTAAAAGATGCATATCATGACACTAGAGGGCGCAACCATTGCGTTCACCCCTGAATGCATCAGAATGCGCATGTCGTTACTACTTACCCCCGGGAAGCACAAACTGATCTGTTCTGAAAATCCTCATGAGGGCTATTTCCAGCCCTCTTCCTGTTGATAAGGCTGAACGCGACTTCTGGTACCTGCGATATCAAGCGAGTGAAATGCGTAACATTTTAATAAAATTTTGATTTAAAGCATCGTGACTTACTACCAAAGAAATTGAAGTGTAAGGCGCGACGACGACAAAGGACAGAGGGCGAGTACACACAGAGCGCCTCTGTGTCTGTGTACTATCCCTCTGCCCTTCGTCGTTTTCGCGCCTTACACTTCAATATGCTAAACAACAAGCCCAGTCTGCCATTCTTATACCAAAGAAATGTTTTACATTTCGCAAAACAGTGTTTCGTCAGCGCCAATCGATACTTTGTAACATCGACAAGCGCATCAGTGACTACTCGTTATATCAATTGGATAACTACTCTAGCGATATGCACGAAATGTCCTCAGGACTCCCTATTTTGTCATTATGACCACAAACACTGTTCTGAAATGGGCAAATTTCCATCCACGCGTTTGCAGCACGAAGCTAAAAGGAAGTCCACACGGGTTCCTCCGAAAGGAACACGTACACCAAAATGTCCTGGTCAAGGTAATCTAACTACGAACCACTGTCATCCTACGTGGGTCCCTCTACCAATTAAACTGACTAGGAGGCTAGCAATGGGCAGCGTGAGTGCTAAGTAATCTACAACTCGAAGCACGTGGACAGTAAATACGGCAAATCATTTCGGCGGAATCCCGCAAGTTGGAGGTAGGGTTATGAAAGGAAGAAAATGGCATCCAACCGTTTGAAGCACAAAGAGAAATTGTATGGATTCCCTTGTAGATCCGAACTAGAAATGGGTGACAGTAGCACAGTCTAAATATCCTGACATAGTCTCTAATATAATCAACAGTCTAATATCATTCGTGTGTCTCAGCTGTGAAAGCCGATTACAGGCCGCCAGTTTCAGCATCGCTTGTTAAGCATGTGTACAGAATGCTTGAGTGGTTATTGAGTGCTTGCAGGTTGACGATGATGGTAATTTTTTGTGTACAACGAACGGCAAACCTAGACTATAACAGCGCTAAGACTTCACGAGCTAAAATCGTAATATAATTAGGAGGCGCGCTGCATATGGGGACTGTGGAATAATTTCGATCGCCGAGGGGTTCCATTAACTTGCGCCCAAATCTAAGCACACGGATGTTCTTTGCATTTCACCCCCCATCGAAATGTGGCCGTCGCGGACGGGGAATAGAACCCACGCCCTCGAACTCAGCCGCGTGACACTAAGTGATAAGCCACCACTGCGCGTTGGCGGTGACATCACGGCTTCCTGACTTGCGCAATGTATTACGGTGACTGGGGGCTGAATTCAGTACAGAAAACCGAAATGGCCAATTACCTGCTGATAATGAATAGGACATAATGGTTCGGTCCCCACCGCGGAAGCGCGCCCCTTCCTTTGAGACCAGTTCTCCCGGCCGGATTCCTGCAAAAAAGAAAAAACGCATCAATTTTGCGCGCACGTAGACAGAACTGCAAACGCGCGAGAACGCCAATATGTCAATCCGCTAGAAGTTAAACTGAGAGTAAGTAGCTGTTTGCTAAGTGAACTTCAGGATCCCGACTGGCTTAATTCCTTAGCAGCTTCTATGGAATGTACGCTTTGCATACTACTGTCTGCCAACTTGAAAAGTGTAGGAGGAGAAGAGAAAGCTTCTGCTTTCAGTTTTTCTTTCTCACGCGTAGGACGAATGCCATTTCTCGTCCACTTGTCCATTTTAGCAAGATGCTCTGTGATCATTTATTTTCAACAGTACGTGAGCATAAATGCAGTGGTCACTTCGCGGTTATATAATCAACGAACAAGTGCATAGATGGAAGTTTAAATTTAAAAAAAGTTCACTACAAAACATACCTGTAAAACGTTTTCATATGCTAGTGTTTAAGCATTCCATTGAAGGAGTCGTGAAAAGAAAATGTAACTACCCGGTTGTAATTTTTCCTGCTTCAGTAAGGATTATACATGCCGATTCCGAAATATTTCGGCGCAATATTCAGTCTATAATTAATGACGCTCGTTTGAAATCGCAGTTTTCTTGGTCCCCTATGCGACCATGCGGCATCACCGGCCGCCATAGGCACTAACGTGTGATGTCAGTGTGGCGTCATGCTAAGAGAAGTTATGAACACAGCGTTAGCTTTCTTTTGCTCTAAAATAATAGATTAATAGAAACCTAAAAAAGAAAAAGATAGCAATTTTAGCGCTCTGAATTGCGTACAGTGAAAGCACTGCTAGTACTCCGCTTGGCTCCGCTTTCAAGTAAATCCGTGCTCCGTCACGTGAGCATTCTTGCCTTTCCGGTTGCATTTGCTGCCACGGAGCAGCGTTCCTTTTTTTTCCTGACTGGTTGCGTTGGGTTGTGGTTAACGGTGTGTTTTTTGAGTGGCTTATTCCTCGCTATGCCAACCGTGTGCAACGGCGCCGCAATCGAGACGGTATGATGCTACGAACCTCCGTCAACTATAGGTCAGCAAACATCGCTGCGTCACGGCGTTTTGTCGACGACAGAGACTTTTCATTGGCTGACATAAAGTGACGTCAGCTTTACTGTAGAACTGAACGTGAGCTGAAAAATCGAAATTGTGCTTTATTAGTTATTAAATGAACCTGCGCGATGAAATTAGTCGAGGTATGGTGTGCAATGGACGGCCAGGATTCTGAATACACACGTAGTTGAAAATTTTCCGAAAACGTTTCACGACCCCTTTAAATCGAATTGACCGTGTGTAGTGGTTAACGGTAGATTAATAGTGGCACGGTTGCTGTTGCGTTTGCATAGGATGACTCGAAGGTGGAAGCCATCTCCGTCTTCACCTCTGTCGATTGCAGTGCTCCGTCCCCCCTCGCCACCCCGAAAACTTTCCGCAATCAACGCGGCTTTGCACTGTCTCAGTGATCGGTGGCACCAAAAGCTTCTTGCATTACAGGTGGTTGTGTGGTGCCTGCGGCATCGGCCCACCTTGTGACGATGTCATGTGACGGCGTCTACCATCTTGCATATATATAACGTGACGCCATAGCAACGTCATAATGACCTCACAAAATTCGGCGACTTGTCATGGCATGTCACATGGTGTCGTCATCACAGGCCCGTAGCCAGGAATTTTTTTCGGGGGGGGGGGGGGGGCACTTGTTGAAAGTCTTCAAAAACACCCATTTTTATTATTTTTCCTCGGTAAAACACCCCCCTTCCATCCGAATTTCGGGGGGGGGCCCGGGCCCCTAGCCCCCCCCCCCCCCCTGGCTACGGGCCTGCGTCATCAGGATGAATTTTTGCACCACTCGTGTTGACAGCGACGGAAACTTTCCGCATGTGATGAGGCATCTAAGGCGTTAACCTTAACGAGAGAAACAGCCGCTGCTGCTCACCTCGGAACTCCTTCATTCTCGAGAATGTAGATGATGTTCGTGCTGTCAGCGTCCTCGATCCACGAGCGTCGGTCGATGTTGATGCCGCCGGGAGTCGTCGACAGACAGTTCCACTTCAGCGGCGGCAGGCTTTGGGCGTTTTCGGCTTTCGGGATCCTGCGTTGCCAAAAGCGCAGCGCTTGAAGCTTCTCGCCTTCTCCTCCGAGAGAGCTTCACTCTCTCCCTACCGCAAGGCGCCGCCACCCAGCGTCCGGGAACCTGTGGGGGTACCTAGGGGTACCAGCTGTGCGTTCTGCGTGACGGCTGGACACCTTCGACGGACATGACTAGCCGCTGAACAGCTCTGCTGTTAACGTTATTACTTGAACACCATTACCAGTGATGAATTGTTGGTACTAAGCCCGTCTTGCACGTAATCTCGTACAGATCATCTATTTAAAGTTTCAAAGGTACACTTATTTGACAGAGATCTATCTGGCTGGGTAAAATTATACGTATAAACAGACTCTCAAGCCACGTTTAGTGTGTAGTTTTTAACATTAAAATTAAAAACTGGCAAGTTCTTTAATTTTAATATTAAAAACTATAGACTAAACGTGGCTGGAGAGTCTGTTTATTCGTATTTAAAGTTTCGCCTTCATCAGTTGTTTTAGTTCATCGCGATGTGAATTAATAAGGCCATAAAACGTCGTATGCAATAACTCGACCGTTTTTATGCGTATACGTCTACCGTAACACTGTTCGTTTAGTTGTTAAAGATACAAAACACAAAGGTTAACAGCTCAATATGGCCGCACTCAAACCCGTCCGTTAAATAGTCTATACAGCAGATGTGCGCGCCGCGCGTCGAATGGAGTGCTCACACGACGATATCCTCGTCCACGTAGACCTGCAGCGGCGCCGGGAACTGTGCCCGGGGCCTGGTGTAAGCGATCGGGTCGTAGTCCAGCCACATCACCTCCCAGGGCACGAACTTGTCGGGCACCGGGAACCGCTGTATCTTGGTGCCCGGATAGGGAGACTGGCGCGAGATGTAGTGCAGCGTCGTCTGCTGCTGGATGGACGCAACCACGGACATGGGATCTGCGAGAAACGTTGGCATCATAGCCTGAAGGTCGTGGGAAAGGCTGTCCCGCTCCTATGCTTTCGGATGCGCTGTATACGAAGTAATACAAAATGGAACTTAAATACTCTGAGAAACACCAGACAAATAAAAATAAAAATATTAGGAGCTATTCGATCCTCAATAGCAAAGGCACGATGTGTACTGAATTCTTAGGTTCGACATTGCAAAATAGCGATATGATTTTCATGCACGCCGAATGGGGACTGCCGATTCATTTTGATTACCTTGACGTCCGTCTAAATGTGTCAAGTACATAAAAGTTCTTTCATTCAACCCCATCGAAATGCAGCCGCCATGGCCGGAAGCCCTACTGAAACGCTCCGTAGCGGCCGTTCCAATAATTCCAGGCTTCCTTAAGATTCTTAAGGAAGTATGTGGCAAATGTACGAAAAACACGTGAATTCTGTATGGAGGCATACGGAATTATTATTATACAGAGTTTCAGTATAAGGAATCAGACTGGCTTCATAGAGCTTAGCAGCACAACACCTTAGCTGCTAAGCAACCACAGCAGGGAATGGACGTGAACTACTCACTGGGCTCTCCATTTAACATTGCAGTTATATCGTTTAGCAGCACTGGTTGCTATATATATACATCAATTAAAGGGGCCGTGACACCCAATTTCCGCTCGTGATCTGTGTTCCCTAGTGAAAAAATCCGTATGTACGGAAGATACGGATCCGTACATATGGAATTATGGTATTACGGATCCGCATGATACGGATCCGCATGGTACGGATCCGCATGATACGGATCCACATAATCCATATATATGGATTATACGGATCCGTATCCTCCGTATATACGGCTTCCATATATGGAAATGTGGTATTATGGATGCCATAATACCATAGTCATTTTGGTTTAGCGAGTCCATACAATCCAGGCAAGGTCTTCCATTAAGTCAGAACTTGTTTGAGGACAGCTTAATCGAGAGATCAAAGTAAACTGAATAATGTTTATTCTGCACATGTACGCGCAGAACAAGCCTAAACAATGTGCACTGTCAGATGACAACACCCTCGCATGCACCACGCAGAATAACCACAAACAATGTGCACTGTAAGACAAGACGACACCCTGGCACACATCACCACACACACACTTGTTCACGTGTGCCCCCCACTGGTTATGCTCCATGTGTCGAGAATGTAGAAACAGTGGCCGTTCTCACACGCAGAGTAAGCATAAACAATTAGCACTGTCAGGTGACACGACACCCGGGCACACACCAATCAGAATAAGCATAAACAATGCACACTGTCAGATGACACGACACCCTGGCACACGCCACAACACATGCACTTGTTCACACTTGCCGCCATTGACCATGCCAGATATGACGAGAATGTAGAAACAGCAGCAGGTCTCACGCGGCACTGCAAACGGAATGGCACTAATCTTCCACCCTTATCTACAATGAAGGCCTGGCATTCACACTGGCAATAAAACTGAACCTTTATTCTGCACGCGTACCTACGTATGCAGAATAAGTCCAAACAATGTGCATTGTATGCGAAACGACACGACACCACTGTACTGGCACGCACCACCACATACGCACTTCTTCACGTCTGCCACCACTGAACATGCTAAATATTATGAGGCTGTAGAAATAGCACAATCTCTCACACAGGTCCTGCCGTTGCGAGGTAATCGCATTGACCAGCCATCCTTAACTGCAATGAAGGCATGGCATTCTCACTGGCGGGTAAACCTTCGAAGCTGTAACGCCAAGCAAGCGGGAAACGTGGTCGAGCAAGCAAAGTCCATGGTGACACAAAAATAGATGGTTCTCCGATGTAACTAGCGTTGTGGCAGGTCGCGTCATGCACCTCCGGGTTCCCAAGGCGTTACGAGATCCTGCAGATTATAAACCTTTCCTGCAGGCACACACACACACACACACGGCAGCGTCCGATACACTGGCAGGAGCGCCTCAAGCCACGCAAGACAAGCCCACGTAGGTGGCGCCGCGCCGCGGTGGAATGTAGCGTAATACCATGGTGGGTGAGAGGGAAAGACGACGGTCGCCGAGGGAGCGTTTGACGGGCACAGAATTGTATAGAGGAGGCTATGAGGGAGGGCGACCCCCTCCCTCTTAAGTGACAAGAGGGAAAAGGGGGGCGCCCCCTCTCCCCCCCCCCCCCCCCCCGTGCGCTCGCCTATGGTCATGGTTTCACGTAGAACACCATGCTTTCCGTATACTACTATTGCCACGTGGATCTTTCCGCATAGCCCATACGGATTCCGTTTGTTCTTTCCGTATATTCCGTATCGCCGTATGAGTCTATCCGTATAACAGATATGGCATCCGCATGTTCCTTATGGCCACATCCGTACGCCCATACGGAATTCCTTATGTACCATATGATGCTTCCGTATGTTCCTTACAATTTCCGTAAGCATCAGTATACGTCCGTACAAAATCCATATATTTTATACAGAAAATATGCGGAATCCGTATGTCTTCCGTATGACGGTATGCGGATTTTTTTCAGTAGGGGTTTGAGGTAATTCTTGGATGTCCACAAACAAGCTGGCGAAATTTCAGCGAATTCGGTGGAGAACTTAATTTACAAGAATCATTTTTAGAAACATGCGAGCGGCCCGAGAGTCTGGCAACACTGGTGCACTCCCGAGCCGTGATGTAACAAGCCGCTTTCTTTGCGAGCGTCTGTATTCCGGCCAACGATTTTGTTTCGAGGTCAGCTGCGCCTACAATGGAGCTATTAGAGCTTGCTTGAGTTCGGCATTGAAAACTGATCGATTTGCAGCAGGCCGAAACTTAGGTAGAACGGGACGGCTCCCCTCCATGAGGCACATGAAGTCACACACTATATGGCAAAAAGGCGGTCACCGGTGGTGGGCGGGGTTTACAGCCCGCGACTTCTAGGGCTCATTTTGCAAATAAATATTCGTTTATAGTCCATTTTTCATATGTGTAAAGGAACAACAGACCCTCTACTTGTACTTTTCGCTCAAAACTGAAATTTGGTGGGTGACCGTGTCATAGCCCCTTCAACAGAAACTGCCCCTGCCGTTCATGTTCCTGAACAGCAAAGTGCTTACAAAAAGTCAGGATGTTCGCAACCACTTCCACTTCTGTTCACGAAGACGCCCAAACTATTTGTACAGGCGAGTATATGTGGCTCCTAGGTTCAAACCCCGTATCGAAACCAGAAAAACGTCTGCAAGCTTTCCGATATGATCACTAGACTACTTTTCTCAAGGATTGCTTAGAGTCCACCAATTGTGTGTTTTTTTTTTTCAATCATCAATCAGACACCGCAGCCATATGTTCGTATTTGGCCGCGTACCTATTCTTTTGAACGCAGTAGGCAGCTTAACGCCTTGAAACTTCTCAGTGCCTTAAGAAGGGTGCTGGAATAGAAGTGTCCAGATTCATTTTGACCTACCTTCCTAACATTAAACCGCTTCTCAACTTAAGTACCACAGCGCATTTGCGTTTAAATAAATCGCCGCTGCTGTGGCTGGGGAAATAACCCGCTGTGTGCTTTCGTGTCCTGCCGGAAAGGCGTCGTAGCTACGAGCTCACTGCGAAGTGTTTCTCATATTTTCTGCGCTTCCTCAGATCACAGACATTTGATCGCGAATAGGGGCAAATTCGCAGTAACCCAACACAGACCTAATGCCTCACCTCCCTTTGAAGAACACGACTGCTTGAGAGTCTCCAGGTAGATGAGCGACAGAGACATCTTGCGCTGGACCTCCTCCACTTGTCCTTTGAGTTGATCCAGCGTAGTGCGCTGGTAGTCCACGTCCTCCAACATCAATGTCAAGCTGCGGAAAGCAAATGCCCCCCCTTTACATTTGTTGCACGGGTGATTTTCGTTTACGATAAGGGACACGCACAATAGGTCGCACAAGTGCTAACGGATTTGTCTGTCCAGATCAGGGATATTCGAAAGTGGCAGAAACACGCCACCAACTGCACGTAGCAGGTGGTGGCTGTTCATGAAAATTGACAACGACGGCAGTCTTAAGAAATTTCCGGTCAAAAATTTATGAGCTCAATGTGGGCAATAATTTATGGGGCCTTTGCGTTCAAAAATGACGACATTATTACAGGGCATGTGTAGTAACGTCTCTGGGATGATTTCGACCTCCTGGGGCGCTTCAAACTTCACACAAATCTAAGTATAGGCCTGTGCTTGTATTTGCCCCCCAACGAAATGCGGTCGCAGTAGCCGGACATAAAATACCCTCCTCAAGCACAGCAAGGCGACACATTACCTGGGAAGCCACCTCTGTATCATTGTCACAACATTCATAATCAGTTGCACGACCATTTTCTTTCCACTGCAGAATGCATTCAGCTTCGTGAGATCTTCCGATTATCCGCGTCTTGCGGTCATTCGCAACATCCCTCATTATGCTGATGTCTCATTTCACATATAAATATTTTATCTGAAATTCTGGACTAGCTTTTCCCACGGCATCGGTTCTGTTATTTTAACAGTTTGGAACAAGAAGATAAGTGACGAGTGTATAGCACAAATTGCCACTGCGACATAATTTGTCATAACCTTGAAGGAGCAAGAAAGCAAAGGAGCATAGCGAGAAAGATGTGCATGTTCGCCGAGGGTGCACCGCATATAATGTGCGACAGATTCTCAACCTATGAGCGCGCACGAGTGGACTACTACTGATTGCACTGCTGTAGATGCGACGAGGAAATAGCGGACGCGCTTGACCTTTAATTAGTAAGTCAAAGGCCAATGACCTCTTTCGCCGCTATTATTGCGATTTTTGTGTTTTTACTATCTCGAGACATGTTAATGCGCCATATGAGAGCGAAATTCGTGAACCAGATTTGGAGTATTCGTTTTCGCACCACCATTCGGGACGTAGCATCGTCTCTATAATTACCGGAACGTTCGCTTCTTTACCGTTGCATTGAAGAGTAGATTCCGACCAAGAATTCATAGCCAAATTTTTAAAAAAATACGGAGTGCGCTCCAAGACCTGGTTGTTCTGCCTTATAATATACTTCTGCGTTTTCTCGGTCATTCATTATGCGATACAACTGCGCAAGGTTTATTCGCGATTGACGTTACGATGCCGATTTTCGCATTGAAAAGTACTTGCACACCTGTAAACTTGTGCTAAAAAATAAAACAAAAAAAAAGAAAAATAAAGGGAAAAAAACCGGCAGATACCACGCACTGTGGGAATCGATGTAATGCGAAGCAGCCAGCAAGGAGCAAATCATGCTGTTCATAATATGCATGTCGTTATTTACATGTTAGGACCTGTCATTTTTGTTCGTCATACAGTAACGTCGCGCAATACAAATTTTGGTGTATATCAAGCTAGCGAACTGGACGCAAGCGCACCATGAGCGTGGTATGTAAATGGCATTGTAGATGACATGCATGCCAAGATTTTCATGTTACCACCTGCCACGTATTCGCTTAATTTTTACCTCGAATTGCAGCGAGACGCGAGAGCAATCTGCCTCCGTTTCGCATGCGTTCGTATATTCTCGCGCTTTGCGCATCGTGAAGACGCCATCCGCGTTCCAGCGTTTAAATTGACGGACACTTTGTCAATTCCGAAGTGTGTTCCTCGAACGCCTGTGCCCACTGAGACGGGGTCACGGGACAGGGTTCGGTCAGAATGGAACGTGATGCGCGCGTCTCTCTCCTTCCATGATTAGAGACGCTGGGCACAGCGACGCTACGCAAGCAAAACGCGAGCGCTGTAGAGTCCAACGCGACCGGCGTCCGTTTGCGCACCCCGGCGCCCACCTGGCACCGTGCTAGGGCACGGCTGGAGGGGACGGACGGACGGACGTGAGCATGAGACACTAAAGGCGTCAGCCTTAAAGAATTGGTGTATATCAAGCTAGCGAAACGGCCACGAGAGTGTCATGAGCGTGGCATGCAAGTCATGTTGCACATGACATCTCATGATTTCCATATTACCACTTGTCATTTATGCTCGTCATACAATCACGTCGCTCAATACCAAATTTGGTGTATATCAAGCTAGCGAAGCGGCCACGAGATTACCATGAGCGTAGCATGCAAGTCATGTTGCACATGACATCATGACATATCATGATTTACATATTACCACTTGTCATTTATGCTCGTCATACAGTCACATCACTCAATACCAAATTTGGTGTATATCCAATCTAGCGAAACAGCCGCGAGCGTGCCATGCAAGTCATGTTGCACATGACATGTCTTGATTTCCATATGACCACTTGGCATTTATGTTCGTCATAGAAGTCACGTCACGCAATGCCAAATTTGGTGTATATCAAGCTAGCGAAACGGCCGTCAGCGCACCATGAGCGTGGCATGTAAATCATGTTGTACATGACATGCAGGTCATGATTTTCCTATTACCACCTGTCATTTATGTTGGTAATGCAGAAAAATGTCTCATCGTACCAATTTTTGGATATATCAAGTTAAGAAAACGGCCTCAGGAGCACTATGGCCATGGCGTGTAAATCATACTTTTCATGACAAGTTAGTCATGATTTTCATGATATGACCAGTCACTCATGTTATGCCATACCAATTGTGGTATAAATCCCATTAACGATACGGCCAGGAGAGCACAAATCGTAGGCGGCTAGATATCCCTATTAAAAATTCCAACAGCCTGTTGGTCTGAGGGGAATACGTAATTTGGGCGTGTTGGTTTTCGTCTGTTGGTAATGGTCTACTGGTGCTGGCCTGCTGGTGGCGGCCTACTGGTGCTGGTCTGCTGGCAGCAACCTGCTGGTGGTGGTCTGCTGGCAGCGACCTGCTGGTGCTGGTCTGATGGCAGCGGCCTACTGGTGCTGGTCTGCTGGTAGCGGCATTCTGGCATTGCATTAGGCCTAATGGCCAGTGTAATCCGCATAGATACGCTCAAAGTCGCCGAAGTTCGCTAAGAAATGCTTCGCATTTAAAAAGGCTCGCAGCATTCCTTACGCATCCGCCTCAGTCGACTCGAAGGCACAAGCCATCTTTTTCTTCTAGGTCGAGGCACTGAACCCCTGATATGGAAATGTGATCTGCCATCGAGGTCGCTTGTCATTTCATGCTTCCACCTTTTACTATCCTGTTTCTGTGTTGCATTTCATTGTTTCACGCATCACCGTCGCTGTTGCCTGTAGCAAAAGAGGTGCTGCGCTGCCAACTTACCATGGGGGGTGAAGGCCCCATTCACGGCATGGTGGAAGGAAAAAGTCAGGACGGGGTGAAGGCCCCATTCCCGGCATGGTGGAAGGAAAAAGTCAGGACGGAGCATTGCGTAATGCGATCGATAGAAAGAAAGAAAGAAAGAAAGAAAGAAAGGAAAGCAGAAAGAGAGAAAGAAAGAGAAAGAAAGTAAGAGAGAAAGAAAGAGAAAGAAAGGAAGAAAGAGAGAGAGAAAGAAAGAAAGAAAGAGAGAAAGAAAGAGGCTTATTAGCAGGGCCTGGGAAGCACACGTGATGTTTCGCTTGCCGTTTTTTTGGCGATAGGGAAAAGGCTCCCAATTTTTTTGGAGTGCTCGTTTCTTTTATCCTGCTTAGAAAACTAGAGCGGATGTTCACTGATTTCTATCTCGTACCAGAAACTGTACTTTGAACGAAACGTACTTGTCTGACATCATCTGGGCTTTGTTCTGGTTGGCAGAGGCAAGGATGTTGCTGTACTCCAGCGCCTTTTGTTTCCAGTAGTGGTAGTCCAACTCTGACAACTTTTGACCTTTGCTCACGTCTCTCGCCAACGGGTGCAGAGGCAGGTGCTGGGTGTGTAAAGGCTAGAAAATGTCAAGAATACCAGCGCGCTAAGAGCACTACCGTTAATCGCAAACATTCCTAGAAATCAACATTATTTCTTATCAGCTACCATCACGCTTAAATAGACTATTTTGCAGGCACTGAAATTCGCAGGCATAGCACCTGCTCAGCTCCACAAATTTCTCATTAACTCTGCAAACTGTTATGAGTACCTCATTAGTGTTATGCCCATATGTGCATCAACTAATGCGGTCCCAGCTTAATTTTTTCTCGCTATCTTTTATATATGAAGCGTTTCATTGATGATTGTTATCTACGAGCCGTACTGTTTCATGTATACCTATAATCTGAATTGTTATGTTGTTATGTCCCGGATGTGTCGTCGGCCCAGAGACGTACGCGCGGGGCGCGGTAGCCTCAAAAGCATAGACAGCCAGGAACGGTTAAAAACTTGTTTATTCCTACTTGGAGACGGCAGCCGAACTTCCGGGGAAAACGCGCGGTGACTCGTTTGTAACGAGCGGGGGAGAGGGAAGCAGTCGACAACCGGACGTCCGGCAGGTACGGTGTACCGCTTCACTCAAGACGTTCGGGGGCCTCGCTCGGGAACAAAGGTGCGCTTGGGACACAACATATGTTTAAGGGGGGTATGGTAGGGTAAACCCCCCAAAAAAATCGAATTTTCTATCTTGACAGCGAAAAATCCACTGCACTCTGAGGAACAAACCTGTGGAAGCCCGACGTCGAGCGGCCGCTCCAAGCGGTTTAAATGCCGCGCCAAAGTGCGCCGCGCTACCCTGGCGTACGCAGTACGCGCACATAAAACTTCGTTTTTCTCAAATTGCGGTTTTTATAAATTTCTCACCTTCAATGTACCTTTTCTCAAAAAGTGTTGAATCGATTCCGATGAAACTTTGCATGCATGTGCTACAAGTTGGAAATAATCGGAACTAAAAAAAATTGGCGATCTTCAAAAAAGTAAAGCTGTAAAAAAATTACACAGCAATGTGCACCCTCTGTGGCTTTGTGTGTGGAGTAATTTTATTTTCTTTAACAAAAAACTCCATAAAGGATGTCTTGTTTTTTTAGTTCAGATATAACCTAGAGGTCTCAAGAATAACACGGCTTAATATCATTACATTCCTTTCAATGGTTGCAGAGAAAAGGTACATTGAAGAATGGAACCACTTTAAGATTTGGGAGTGTGCCACAGGAAAGATAGGCCACCCAGGCATAAAAAAAAGGTGCCGCGTGATAGCCAGTGGCATTCTTTGTGAGCACGTAAACTTTTATGCGAATACTTGCAGCCGTGTCTAAAATATTACGTTAGAACTGACATGCACCATTTGCCCAACCATACCCTCTTAATCACTTTAATTATGTGTGTAACGTGGGCGAGTTATTGTGGTCTCTTTACTATTCGCTCTCTTGCCACCACCAGCTCTGCCTGATGTAAATAGGAGTTGAGGTCTCTGTCTATCAGGTTATTTTACTGGTGGAAATAAGTTCTTCTTCTTCTTCCTCATATTATTATTATTATTATTATTATTATTATTATTATTATTATTATTATTATTATTATTATTATTATTATTATTATTATTATTATTATAGCCACTTGCTGTAAAACGTCGTCACAGACAAATTTCCCTCGGCAGTACAATGCATCGTCTCCAACTCAAATCTGCAGGGCAAAAAAAAACTGCCTGGGACGCCGTATTCATTGGCCAGGGTGAAAATCGGCAAGAGGCCATCTTCCCAATTTTGAATATGCTGTCCGAAGTGGCAAAATAGTTAACGCTACTGAACGGTGCTTTGCTGTTAACTTGAAGGTGAGGTCGAGCGATTCTCAACGAGAATGAAATTATCCAAGTACACTTTCTTGTTTCCTCGTCAGCGTTCTCTATTTTTTCGAATTCGTAGCCAATTGCAGAGATAACCTCCGACAAAAAAAAATTCCTGACAAAATTGTTATGTTAATATCAAGAAGCTACAGGCATTTCAGAAAAAAAAATAACTACTTGTCTCAAAGACAACGTCACTTCATTTATCGCCATAGCTCTACGAATACATCGACGCGGATGCCTGTGTAAAGATGGATGTATTTAGAAAGGGATATTAGACAAGATTACTCGTTTGTAGCACGAAGCGACAAAAAATTCCGTACAGATTTCCTTCTGGCTTCGTGCTACAAATGGGTGTTTGCCAATTTCCATTTCTAAGCCTTTCCACCACCTTGCGGGATTCCTCAGGACCGATTTGCAAGAATGCAGAGATTCAGAAATCAATGTTTAATTGTCGCTGTAGAAGTTTGAACGTTGGTTTCGAGCAAGACGTTACTGCCATGATATCAAATCAAAATTAGCGTACTCGCTTCTTCCTCCTGATTGCACGCCTGCACGCCTTTGAAGATGGCGGCCAAGATGCACCAGACGTAAGCAATGGCGTTGAGTGGAGGTGGTAAGCAGCGCCGCATGGCGAAGTCCATGACAAGCTCGTACCGCTGGAACTTCCACACGGCGTCCGCCTGTGGTGTCACTTCGGCCACCGTGTTACTGCGAGGAAAGAATGATTGGGCCTTCATCGTTATTGGCAATCGCGGGTGGAGGCGCAATCGGAGTGATTTGTGCGCAGTAGCTTTTTTAAGAATACGAAAGACGTGTCTCGTAAAAGTGTCTCCTAGAAGTGTCTCCTGCAAGATAATAAGAAGTACCAAAGATTGGCCGAGTTCGTATTGCCATTATCAGGCTGAAGAGCGCAAGAAACAGAGGACAGAGGCGAGAAAACACCACACGAACTTATTGAGCTGTTCAGTCACGTTAAAAAATAAACCTCACAGTTAACTTAGCCCGCGTAGAGCGCACTGTTTTTAAACTGAAGCCTGATCTGCCTAAACTGATTACTGAAGTTAGGAATCCTAGTTTGCCGGAATAAGTGATCATACTTGGATTCTAACTAAATATAATTACCTGAGGAATTTAGAAGGCAGATTGAAAAAAAAATACCGTCGCCTGGTGAATGCCGCAACAATCGTCGTTGGCAAACACACGCGCGGCCAAAGAAGGCGCAAATTACAGAAAAGACACTGCGCTCCTTGTCCGAGTGCTTCAACTAATCCATGCAATGACGCGAACACAGTCGTGCACGCGACGGACTGTCTACTCCTCGGTGTATTAGAAATGGAAGCACGGTGTTCAGTTTTGACGTGTTGCCGACGCGAATGGTAAGCGGCGGCCAGATAGCGCACGCACTTGTGTGTACAGCAGCGAAGGCAAGCGAGAGTCCACGGTTGCCTCCCAGTCGCTGGTAAAATGCCCGTGAATTTGCAGTTACGGCATCATTACGAAAAAAAAAAACCTGCGATAGTATGTTCACTGCTAAGCCGCAGACATGTTAAACTGCATATCTAATAATAATTCAGTTTCACAACAGTTCAGAAGTCATTTCACTCTTCTTACTGGTGGAAATGGGCTGACATGGCCCTCGCGTACTTCGCCAATGAGAAAATGACACCCGCTGATGGACGACGACTGAACATGTGACGTTGGCTCGATATCGCACATTTTAATAAAGCACGCTCTTTGCTTCTACACAAGGTGTTGATCCCGCGAAAAAGCGGAGCACACGCGACCTCCCAATTTTACGGGAGAAGATCTGCGGTAGAAGCAAATGCATAACTGCATGGGGAACGCATGGAAACCTTTTACATTTATCTACGAGTGAGTGCCTGCTTGAGTGATAAATCCGTTGCTTTGATGGAGTTTCTTGCGCGGGCTATTTTAGTAATATTTCCGGTGACAAAGTGATCGCCGCTTGCGCACGTGCGGTGATGATCTTACATTGATGCGCGACGAATAATGGAGGCTTGTTGAAAGTTTAAGCTTGTCAGTATTTTCTCACCAACCTTGGCTATATCTGCGCATTTTTCTATAAAATAAATAGTTGTGAGAGTTGGTGTTGGTTCATGATAACTGAGGGGGAACGCGAAATACACAGCCCACTGTGCTGTGTATTTCGCACCCTCCCCCCTCAGTCATCATTTTTCTATCGCTCAATACCACTAACTATCTCCCCCAGCAACAAGTTTTAATTGTGCACGGATGGTAGGTTTAATTGTCGTCTTGGGGGATTGATCGCTGGCAAAAAACGAGGCCCTCTTGTGGTAGAAACTGGAAGATTGCACAGTCAAGCGCGCTTTGAAGGTTATCGTGCGAGCTTCGACCAAGAACTACAACAGCGCCACGGCCCAGAATCCTCTTTCAAGGAAGGAGGATTTATCAGTCAAGCTTGACTCCCCATCTTTGCTGGTCCTGAAGCTGCGATCATTCCTATCAGAGGAAGGCGTATTCTCAGTTATTTATTTTCATGACAATGCGATATATTTTTTATTCAACTTCGGAACTCGTTCGAACGAAGCAGCGCTAAGCACCAGCTTTACCAGCTCTTTGCCAGTAATTTTGTTATGGCCCGCAGAGATGAAAGCCAATGAAGAACACACTTGATCGCAATGAATGTAAGGCTGAACATAGAGAAAGTGCGTGCTGTTCGTCCTAGGGGTGATCGTTGTAGCATTGAACAGCGAAGGAGGGCGAAAAGAATGCGTAATCTTCATTTTCACTGTTCCGAAATGTGCCGCTAGGCCCCTGGATCGCTAGGCCCCTGGATCGCTAGGGCCCCTGGATCGCTAGGCCCCTGGATCGCTATGCCCCTGGATCGCTATGCCCCTGGATCGCTATGCCCCTGGATCGCTATGCCGGTCGACGCTCGCGCGATAACCTCCAAATCGCGCCCGACTGCACTCAATAGCTGTAGGACGCGGTGTTACTGAACTTTGCTCTACTCTAAAATTAAGGTACAGTCACCCAAATATTTAACTATCGTGCACGAGCCGCAGTTTTGTTTTTTTTTTTTCATCTTACGGCGCTGACCAACACAGAAGTTGCCGCTGCGCGCAGTAGTTAAAGATTTGGGCGACCGTACCTACATCGACCGCACGTGCTCTTTTTCCTCGCAACAGGGCAAACGCCTACAGAAGTGCCAGACTGATTCCGACTACGTTGGATGAAGCGCCTGAGTGATCGTAATTTGGCAGGCTTGAATTCGACAAACAGGCACATTCTTTCGGAAGTTGTGACGGCACGATAACTGCGAGGCGACACCGTCAACGGTGGTATTACTTTCGTAGTAGACTTATCTATCGTCGCTTGTAATAACCTTGGTTGAATGTGTGCACTAGAAAATGCACGCTTTTAATGTCAGAGTAACCTTCTTGTCAGTGTCGCAAGAAACGCAAAGGCTTAGCTTTTGTAAAGTTTCGAATTTGCAGCTAAGTGAAGTGGTACATTTCGTAAGGCAGAAATATTCACGTGAAGCGCGACGCATCCCACAATTAATGCTCAAATAGAAAAAAAAAGCAATAAATGCTTCTTTCCTTACTAGAACAGCGCCACCAGGACCGTGAGAAGGATGAGCTTCAGGTGCGCAAAGTAGATCACCGCGAACACGTAGGGCCACAGACCGGTATTGGGGCAGCTCTCGTCCGAATCTGCAATTATAAAATGAAGGTAATCGCTGGAAAATCACAGGCATCGCTTCAGTTTTCTTGGAACTACCCCAAGAGCTCGAACGTGAAGTTTTATAAATATCAATGAAATGTGTAAAGAAATGTCACTACTCTACCACAGCACCAAGCCAAGATGAAGTAAAATCTATGCAGCTGTTGTAGAGTCCAGGCCATGCATTCCCCTGAGCGAAAGGCAGTTTTCATTTGAGTATCGTATACTCCAGTCTGGCAGTTAAAAAAAAAGAATGTATTAAGGCTGATTTCATTAATCAGATAAATTATGTGTGCACAATACAGATGGTAGACGTGCCAGAGCTGCGATTCTTTAATCAATATTGGTATATATATTATAGCACATTTTACGAGATAGCAGTTTTCCATCATGTGGAACAGGGGGAGTTGTACATTTACCTTGAGGCGTGGCAATACTTAACGACAACAAAATAAAACCGATACGAATTTTCACGCAAATCCATTGTGCTTTAAGCGAATATGAGCGATTGGCCCTTGACGGAAAAAGTGTATAATCTTCGAAACGTTTATTCTTGATGGCGAAATTAAATACAAAACCCATTGAAAATGCTGATGTCTCACTCGTAAGAATTTCTACCACCAAGCAAGTATCCATGAGCACCTAATTTATTGAAATCTTAACCACGCGTCCGCCAACCACCCGTAGGCATAATGACCAGTATTACGTGTCAATTAACGTCCTTCTTCATATGCTTATAGATACGTTGTATTCACACGCTTCCTTGGGGCTCATTCACAACAGTGACTTGGACAGGTCGCGCGAACATTCGCGACTGACGACCAAAAAGCGACTCAAGCAGACAGGTGTTCAGAACAGCGTGCGACTTATACACATAGGTCAGCTCACTCAGACTCACTCATGAAATATATTTTGCGTTTAAGGCTCACTCGGACTCAGACTCACCAAAATTTTCCTCAGCCGGACTCACACTCACAAAGATTTTCTACAATGAGACTCACTCGGACTCAATGTCACCAAAATATTACTCACCCGGACTCACTCAGACGCAGACTCACGGCTCGATCTGAGTCTGAGTGAGTCCGAGTGAGTCGACTCGTGAGTCTGTTAGCCTAGAATTAGCTTGTTTGACTATGGTGTCGATGCTCTTAACACCAATGTCTAACGTAATCGGTGCTCTTAGCGCCTTTTGATATAGTAACTTGGAATACGATTTAAGAGTGATTGCAAACGAGGAAGGACATTTTTCTTGAAACAGATGACAACATAACATATATTTATCAAGAACTTCCCTTTAGGAGTTGGCGGTGAGGAGGTCAAGGCACCCTCCTACGTAATTAGCGCCTCTAATCAATAAGTATTGAAATGGTGTTTGAATGATACTGCTTTGGAATACGTGTGAGTAGACGCGAGTATAAACGCCAAAACCAGGTCAGGCTGATATTAATGCTGACATTGGGCAGATTAAACCATAGGTGGACAGAAGAAAGTGGAGCTCACTCAGAGTCACTCAAGAAATATATCTTGCCCTTTGGACTCATTCGGACTGACTCACCAAAATTTTTCTGAGCCGGATTCACTCGGGTGGGTCTGAGTGAGTCCGACTGATTAGACTCATGAGTGAGTTCGCTGACCTATGCTTATGCCCGTCGCCAAACAGTATTCCCGTCTGCTATTGACCCGTAAAATAAGCTGGCTTCCTCTTCCTGCGCACGTGATTGGCTCAGAGGTTTACGAATTACATCGCGCGACTGAAAAAGAGCCGCGAGCGAGTGAGGCAAGGGGCTCGCTTTGCGACCACCTTGGTCGCGCTACCGGTGCTTCGTCGCAGGTGTGAAGGAGGCTTTCAAGTGCAGAGCGACGGATTTCACAATAGTTTCATGCTTACTTGTTGAAAGACTTGAGTAAAGAAACTGTCTCATGATAAAATCCTTGTTTCAAGACAGTGTGGTGGTCCCTAGTATCTTTATGAAAACCATCGCTTCGTTCACCTATAGAAAATCGCCGTAGAAAGCGCGTGAAGTGCGCTTACCAAGTGAAGCAATATGCGGTGCACATTACTTACATTTGCTAACGAAGCATCCCTTGGTGTCATCTGGCGGAGGTATTTGTGCACACCTGGTGTCTCCTGCAAAAATGGAATGGCCGTATTTTGCCACGTTTTCAGATTCGCTGCGTTAATATTCGAGCAACGCGTTCGAGCCTTAGTAAGTGATCTAACATTACTGGTTGAAACTTAAGGAAATTTAGGTAACGATACACAGGTTTTAAGGTGAGGTCTAAACGATGAGCACTCCCTACGAAAAAGAACATTTGGGATGTAACATTAGTGGTAGTATGATGGCGACCATCGCACCGTTTGACATTTACTCACGCGCGTTCAACAATCGCCACAACCGGGAATCTAAGCATAAATTTCGTTAAAAGTTAGCCTAAGTAAGCGTTTGTGCTTTTTGTTAGGGTTCTTAAGGGCCATTTCTTTTGAGGCATTTGTAAATATAGGAAACGCTGTGAAACTGCACCCTGTCACCGTGTAAAAACTACCTTGTGGAATCTCTGAACGGTTCACCATGGTTCGACACAAATAACAAAATTTGCCCTTTCCGCACGCTCATCCTCTGGGAATAAAAAAAAATGGTTATCCCAACAGAAAGAAATGCTCCGATAAAGCATCCTCGTTAGCTACTCTTGCACCACTAAAGGTGTGTGTTTCAGCAATGATCTAAAGCGTCCCAGTAATACTAAAGAAATACTCTAATTATACATGTTGTAAGTTCTTTAAATCTAGTTCGCATTTAAACACGAGTAAGGCTTAAATTTGTACAATTAGCATCGTATTTACAACAGCGAAAACTCCAAATTGAAAAAAAAAACATGGCTGATCCCTCTGTCAAAGGAATCGGTATAACACGAAAGTGAAACGTGTATTCACAGAAGTAGTTGAGCGTTTATTGTGCATCGTTTCGCCACAAGGGCGAATAAATGAATGCTACAGCGAAAAATTGTAATGTGACGCGAAGAACGGCAAGTAGCTCGAAACATGCAGCGTGCACCTCAAGCAGAAAGGACGCACAAAATGAGCATACACAGGACGAGCGCGGACTGTCACAGCTCGACACTTAAAGCGCGCTGCAGTAACACAAAGAAAGACGCACGAAACGAGCGCGCAAGTATAGCCTACACAAGACGAGCGCGAACAACTGCCACAATGGTTACTTCGTGTGTGAGCAGCGCGCTCCCCTGTCGTAAACGCGGCCGCTGCGGCGAGCGAAGCGACCTTCGTGCACTCTTTAACCACTGTAACTTCAAAGCAAACTTTCGGTGGAAGCACGACTTACAAAGCGCCCTAATGCCCCGATCAAGAGATAAGCGCGTGCGCACGAGCGACGACGCCCCGTGGAGGCGCGCACTCATCGCTGCGATAGGCGCGACGACCTTTAGAGCGCGCACTCCGTGCCACCTTCGCGCCATCTCGCTAGTGATGACGAAAACGCGCTGAAGTCGACGAGCTCTGAGGACCGCCAACGGTATATGATATATATAAATAGCTTGCCGTTAGCAAGCTGAAGTACGTTCGCTCCCGTGGCGTAGTGGTTTCGCGCCGCGCGCTGCGGAGCGATAGGTCGTAGGTTCGACGCCCGGCGACGGCACATTTTCTTGTAGTTTTTCTTTGATCTCAATATGTTAGTTTATATTTTACGTCATATCCGTGACGGAAATACGTCAGAGGAGCCGTGGTGGACCCCGGCATAAAACACATTCGTGTTAAAAAATGAACTGCCGCCGCTGTATAGCCAAAACAGCGCGATGCTTCCACAAAGACCACAATCATCGCCGCAACTCAAACGCTAATGAATTCTCCACGCCAACGGAGGTCATGTACAAAATGTCCGTACGTACATCAGAAGGATGAACTTAATACTCGTTTTTTTAGATTGTAGTTTCTCCTAACGGCGGTGACGTCACAACGTGGTAGCAATCTCTCTTGCGATGATGTAGGTTTAAGGTGAACCATCAAGGCACGCCGTGAACTTTGGAACCACGTCCAGAACTATCGATTCGAAGGTGCAAACATAAAGGCGCGTAGTATTCTGCACTATGCGTGTAGGCCAAGATTCACCACACGGAACACCCCCCCCCTCCCATTTGTCCCTTTCGAGCATGTCCTAATGCAGACTAGCTTCGCCGTGGATGCATAAATGAAGAGCGATGATTTGCTTTTCACAGTGGCCTGACTATGGTCCCCGGCTCTCCAGTGATAAATATGGTAAGTAAACAGTCCTTGCAAAGCAGCATCAATGCCAAAAGCTTCCGTGGCCAAAACCCTGATATCAATGTCAGTAATGCGATGAAGGGGGGCTAGTTGGTTCATGTTAGAGTGGCGTGCGCTTACGGTAGAGAGACGCTACGAAGGAGAGACTACAAAAAATACAGGACACACCTTAACAGAACGAGCGCGAATTTCAACTGGTTTTAGTATACATGCGTGCTATTTTTACGCGCTTTATGAATTTTTATTCGTGTCAACCACGCCTGGATAATAAAACCAATTGAAGTTCGCGCTCGTTGTGTTAACTTTGCCCTGCGTTCTTAGTAGTCTACGAAGATGCGCCGCGCAGCATCTTCGTAGTGTCTCTCTACCGTAAGCGCATCGCCAAGCCCACCTGAACATTAAACGATGGAGAAACGGGCCCGAGTGCGTAAAGGCATAGGCGTGCGCACGGGGGGGGGGGGGGGCAGAGGGGCGAGAAAGGGGTGCGCCGAGCCAGCCCTATACATTGTAGGGGGGGGGCGACAGGGGGGGCGCAAAGTCAGCCCCATACATTGACATAATAGGGAGGGGGGGGCGCTGCGACTAACCTTCGCCCCCCCCTGAAGAGGAACCGTGCGCACGCTTATGCGTAAAGGCATGAGGGAGACTAGGTGCCCAGATAGATTATTAGGAGGGGCGGGGGGGGCCGTCGCCCACTCTCGCCCCCCCTGGGAGCACCCCTATATGTGTAAAGCAAACTCCGTAACGGTGAGGTCGCACAGAGCGCGCTCACCTTCTAGTTCGTCGATAGGCGTTAGCCACAGGGAGAACCAGGCCATGTGGAATATCCTGCGGAAGAGCTCCACCGTGATCGGGTAGTCGGGGTACATCATGACGTGAACCACAATACCTCCGCATATGATCACCAGCAGTGCCATGCGCATGAAGTTTGCGAAATCTCGACAGACCTGCAATTAAGTAGGACCATGTTCCACATACCAAGCGAGAGCACAAGATTAGACTGGCTCCGACTAATAGCGGTTGCGTTGTAGAATTGGCGATGTCAAAGTCAACGGGATATTCGCGTAAGTTGTCCTTAATTTCGTGCACACTTTCACCTTTACCTTTTAAGGGCCAAGGAGGAGTCTGAACCATCCAGCTTACTCCCAAAACGTCCCACTGTCCATCCTCACTGCTCCAGCAATATTATTTCGTCTACTTTGGCATAGAATAGAGGTCATTATTAAAATATTTTCATATGTAGGCTACCTTGTTGAATGGAACTACCCATAAAACAAGCGTTTCCTGAAACTCTTTCAGGAGAGTACGAAAATTCCAGCAAGGTATCGTAAATTACGTTGCGTTCGCTCTAAGAAGCCACGCGCTACTCGCTTTGACCTCGTCGTCAATACTTTCATCTTTGCTGGAGCGCCAACCCCAGGTACAGCAGTAAACAACCTTGAGAAAATATAGTAACCCTCAGCTATTTCTTCCGTTGTAAACAATTCACTGAAATTGTCGTAACAAATAGTGCGCACAAATGCGTGACCGGAGTACTATACTATAATTTCTTCATAAATTGCCACATACCTTTCAATGAACTTCTCGGGCGATTAGGTGCTTTGGAAAACCGTACAGCCTTTCGGTTATTTAACAGTACCGCGGCGCCATGGATTGGAAGAACGGTGAGCGCGAGCGCCAAGCGACGAGATCAAGAGTAGCGAATGCGGACCAAGATCACTTGTAGCGCCAGCTTTGTCTGTTAGGCTTTTCCAACAAGCACGGCACAGCCCCAGGTACTATTAATATGTTGCAAGCTTGCCAGCTTATCGGAAATAGCAAGAGTGTGTCCCTCGCTTGCTGCTTTTAACAGCGAAGCTGTTAGTCAAATCGTTTAAACGGCTGTCGTCCGGAGAAAAGCTCTCCGCGCCGTTGTCATAGAAACCACACCAGCTGCGCACCACCTGGCGTTGTTGCGCCTCGCAACCGTGATGACACGCCACGCTACGCATGCGCCGAAGCCACGCTACCGCCAAGCCGAAGGAGCCATAGCGCCTGACTTCCGCGACAGCTGGGGTGACGTCACGCCGAGCCGCGCATGCGCCGCGCAGCATCTGTGTAGAGACCGCGTCAAGTTCAAATTTGGTGTCGCCTAGAAACAGTATGCGCCATAAAATGCGTCATAAATAGAGTTACTGCGTATGTGCGTGCCCTCGGAATCGCTATAAAAGAACCGCGCCTCGTTGTGCCGAGGCAGTTCTGGCCATGGGCCACCCAAGGAAGGCCCGTACACCCGAAGACGATGAATATCGCGAGGTTCAACGTGCCGGCGATCGAGAACGTAGCAGTCGACGACGAATCGATGCAGTCTTCGTGTGAGATACGCAAGCTGTTCTTCGCCTAATCACGTAAAATTTAATAAAATGAAGATTGCACTCTCCGCGCAAGGCTTGCCACAGCGAACGGCCATATAAGCTGAGAAAAAGCCTCGCATAAACCAATCTCAGACCTAGTATCAGCGAAGTTTAGACGTAGCCACGTTCGAGCAATAGCAAGTTCGAGCCTAGCATCAGCCGAGTTCAGCCGAGCCGATCAGCCGAAGATCAGCCCAGCTCGAGCCTAGCATCAGCAGAGTTCAAACCTAGCACCAGCCAAGTTCAAACCTAGCATCAGCCAAGTTCAAACATTGCACCAGCCACGAAACGCTATTGGATCGACCAGCCTCGCTATTTCTAGTCTTGCGCGGCCAGTACAAGCTTCTTCATTTGTTTTTTTTATATTCGCTAGCGTGTTCTGCTCCAGTGCGCATTCGCAGCCAAAACAATGAATTGGGACCTTTTCGGGTTTTTTTCTGCATTTCATGACGCTAGCTGTCTCGCATAACCAGGAAAGGTAGCCACGAAGGTAATCGACAGGGGTCATGCCACGCCTGTGGGAAGAGAGTGGGAAGGGGAAGGGCCATGCACACAGAACTCGCGCTACACGTGAACTTGACGCGCATGCGTTACTCTTGCTGATCTCGTCGCATTGCGCCTCTGGTTTGCGTCGGCCGGCCATTTAGTCGTCGTTCACGTGTACTGTACAAAGTATTTCTTGCGCGAAAAAGAAAAAAAGCTTCGTGGTCTGTATCTCCCCTGTCCCCTTTTCACAGCGCTTCCCATATTAGCTGCTGACCCGAGGGTCGAGGATTCAATCCTGGCCGTGGGGGGTCGAATTTTGATGGATGGGAAAGGCTTGAAGCCCGCGTACTGTCCTATGTAAGTGGACGTTAACGAACACCCGAAATTTCGGGATGGCTCCCGAAGTTTCGGATGCCATCCATTGCGGCGTCCTTACTAATGATAGCGCTGTGTTGGGACGCAAAACCCCCCCAAAGTGATAAGCTTCGCGCCAGAAGCAAGTATGTACAACGAATAGATAATTTCGTTCGAACGCATAACACTATTTGAAAGTCATTAGATTTTAATGACAGAAAGCTAAGCTTTATAGCAGGGATTCAAGATAAGAGACGGTAGGCGTGACAAATAGGAGGAGGTGACTGTGCCGTCCTGTCTTCTTTCTTGCGTTCTGATTTGGGCAGCTATAAGCAAAGATATGGTCGTCTCGATCTTTCGCTGCTCGAGTAAAGCGTTTGTGCTTTCAGCGCAATTGCGCAGTGGAAAGAACGCCGTACCATGAGTTTCACGATATGCAGGAGCGGACCAAGTTGTGGTGATATGGGCAGGTATATCAGCGTCTGTCGGTAATAGAAGTACAGTAGTCCCACGCAGGTGAGCACCTTCCCATTGTAGGGGTCCTCGAAGAGGCCGATCCGCAGCAGCCTCGAGCACAGGTAGGTGACGCAGAAGAACATGATGAGGAAAACCTCGATGCACTTCGACAGCAATGGAACGTTGGCGTTTGTCTAAATGAGAAAAAAAAAGCAATCCTAAGCACATACAACGTTGATTTGCCGTGCATAGGTTGCTTCTATAAGGCTCGATGCACATGAACAGTTTTGCGACTCCCGCAATACTTCTAGGCTGCAAATCCAGTCTCTCAGTTGTATCTTAGAGCGAAGCTTTCTTCGTGATCATCGGGCTGTATAGCCGACTGACATTGCTCCTGCTGCAAAAAGCTGTTGTCTATCCTAAAAAGACCACACCTCAATATAATAGGAACAAGTCTAACAAATGCAACGTAGTTATGCCAACCATTCAGCGAGCCAAGTGAATTCTGGTCAAGGGTTCTTACGTGGGCTAGTTGGTCCATGAACATTGTGACGTAGCAGCGCAGAAAACGGGACAAAGATACAGGACACAGCGCTGTGTCCTGTATGTTGTTCTGTATGTCCTGTATGAATTCTGGGTATGCTCAGCTTGTTTTGCACTCACTTCCTGGTTCAAACACAATTAGGTTATCTTAGGTATCTTTAGTTTCCACTTCCGGTCTGTTGGTTAACTGCTTTTTTAGTTCTAGCCTAGCTACAATGAAGACTTCTGAGACGAACTCAGTCAGAAGTCAGAAATATACGTCGGACATCATGGTCATTTTATCCTGCGTTGCACAAAGTGGTTAAAAGCCGCCTTACAGGAAGACACGTCGTGCACGTCTGAGCGCTGAATGAAGAAAGAAGGCGCGAATAATATTCACTGCGTGTAGAGAGAGTCGAACAAGGCGCGTCGGATCTGCTCCTGTTTTTATAGTGACAGCAACTATATGGACACTCGGCGACGCCCTCATGTTCCGTATAAAGTCTAAATCGTTGACATCGCAGTATTAGAGAAGCGACTTCGGCTAGGTGGTGCGAATAGACTTCAGACATAACTAGTTAGCGCAAAAAAAGGACAACGGGCATGGTGAAGCCAACAGACAAGACGCGGTGATAGCGCCGCGTCTTGTCTGTTGGCTTCACCATGCCCGTTGTCTTTTTTTTTTTGCGGTAAATACTTATGTCCTAAAACAATTCATCGCCCTACGCGTTGTATGTTCTTCGTGCACGTGAAAGCACGCGAGCGCTGCTGACAGACGCGGCTGAAGCACAGATGAAACGAGTCGGCTATCTCCGTCGCACGGTGGGAGCATGCGATGACATCGCCGCGCGTGCGACGCCCGCCATCGATGGCTCCTCAAGCAAAGAGGAGACAACCCGCCTGTCTTTCATCGTGCCGTGTCCTCCGAGATTGGCTCAGGCAACACGCCATTGATCAGGCCGTTCCATTCTCAAGGGGGGAGCGTAAGCAGGGAAAGTGGTGTGACAGCCAGAGGGGCGTCGCTTATTGGACGCAGAGCAAGGGATAAGGTCGCCATCCCACGTAATGTTAAAGAGTTAACAAAAACATCACACCACGGCAGGGCTAGAAACGCGACGCGCGTCGCGTCTCCGCTCTCGCATGACCGCGATTTCTCAAGGGGTGGGAACGCGGTGTGACAGCCAGGCCAGCGTCGCAGAGCTAATTTGATGTGGATGGATGCTATGAGCGAGGCTTCGGCTAATGCCGTTGACAGCACTACACTGCTACTCTTGGAAACGCGTCGACTGGGACGACCGAAGCAACGGCACGTTGCCAAAATTAATCGCGGAGGCAACGCGGTCGAGCGATGGACCATGATGAGGCACCGCTTGAGGAGCTGCGTCTCTCGAGCAGAAGTTTCGAATTTCGCTCAAAAGGACGCGGTCTTGCGTGTCGGTGTTTTGCGATCAGTAAACGGCTCGTTTACTTTTGTACGTGCTGCGTTCTCACCACTTTAAGTGGAGATGATCATACTAAACCACTTCGCTTGCTCTAGAGATCGAATTCCCCTACTTCAGTGTTTTGTAGAGTTACGAGAGATCTGATCCTAAATTAGTTAGCTGCTAGCCTTAGTTCATATAAAAATTCCACTTTATGCCTATGGCATTCACTACTTCGCCCTTAGGGAGAAGCTTAGTTTTGTTTTTGTATCCAGAGCGGGTCATGGTCAAATGCATGGTTGAACTTGGTAAATGTCTATGCGAAGGCAAAATTTCTTGAAGCGGTTATGTCAGCGCAACGAAAACTCGGGCAGAACATACAAAGCATTTGTTCACGAGTGTCCTTTACGCTACGACTGACGTCCGTTCTTAATAACTGCACCATCATAGTCACCTGAAATTCGCTTTCAGAAATAAAGCTAGCGTCGAGTGGTACGAGTGAACACGAATCCCATTCTCTTTGAGGCACAACTTTCCGAAGCAAGTATTCATGACGCGCCTGGCCGTGGTAACTTGGCGATACCGGAAAACATTACTACACGCGTACGCGACCGCATGTTAGAGAATCAGTCAGACCAAACAAAATTTCACAATGTCAACTCTAAAGATACGCGTCATTTATTACTTCCTTCTTATTTATTAACCGTCCACTTCACTCGGGCTAGATGAACCAAGCCTGAACAAGCCCCATAAGTCTGAGCTTTATGTTTCCAAGCGACAATCAGGGAACGGAAAACATTGGGTGCATTAATTGTTGTCTTTAACTGTAGTGTAGCAATTATGAAATACTGAAGTGAACCGAAAATCACTTTTCCTCGGTGGGATCCAGAACCCACAACTTTGAAATATACTACACTAGAGTTAAGGACAACAGTTATTGTATCCTATGCTTTCCTTGGCCTACTTGTCCGTTGAAAGAATTTGGTTGTCTTTCACGAAGAAACAAGCCCCTCGAAAAGTAATTTCGTTGATTTGCCGTGTGTTGGTTGCACTGTGGATATTAATGTATGACCTACTTTCCAGTTATTCAATTCTGCAGATAAGTATACCAGCAACTGGCACATTTTAGGGGATCTAGAGATGTGACTATATATAAAAGGCGTCTCTGATCACGAGTGTTGTCTTATGTACTTGGACAAGTCCAAGAGAGTTCGCCTTGAAAACAGCTCAAAACTTCACAGAATAATTCGCAGCATATTGAAGCGAATCTTCAGGCAAGTTCCACAACTATTCTCTCACGGTAGCGAGCTAAATGGATTTGCTACCAATGATGAGCCAGTTACCCTACCCCTCCTCCCAAACCGTTTGCCTGTTTGTAGGTTTAGGCCCAAAAATACACCTACAGGCTGTGAGGACTTCCTTATGCACGTTCTTGTTTTTGATGTGTGAATTAGCCTGCATTAAGCAAATATATTCAGCCAAAAACGAACGAACACAGGAAACGGTGAAGGAGACAGGAAAGCTCTTACACAATATAATTCTGAGTAGGTAATCTAGCCCCTTTGCTGTCTCCTTCACCGTTTCATTTGTCCGTCAGTTTTTGGCCGGATATATTACCTTGATGCAATGCACCAATTAGCCCAACAATGAGTTCTACTAGAATTAGCCTGGTATATGCGAACATACGTAAGTATCTACTGCGTCAAAAGTTAGCCACTCACGAGATGCAGGCGATAAGTTCGGTCAATCGTTTCCACAGCGATGAGGAATGTCCACACCACGCAGACGGTGTCCAGCGTGGGGTCCCCGCAGGAAGGCCACAGCACAGCGATGCTCAATGTGCCCAGGAAGAGAATATAAAATATCTGCGACAGACAAAGCATTCGTGCCGCAGATAAGGTACTGAACCTATGGCACCAGATGCGGGGTGGGGAGGGAAAAATAGGGCAACCAGGCATAAATGGAGCGAAGGCTGAACAGAGAACGGGGCCGGGGACCTTCCCCCTCCTCCACACCCTCTCCCACCACTTTCTGCACTACACCATACGAGACTACTTTACCCTCTCTCCTCCTTTACCCTGCTCTGCCCTTCATGACTCCTCCTCACACTCAGTTTCCTTTGCCAACAATTTCAAAACTATACTACACATGGCTATGTTATGCTTTGCCCTTTCGCCTCCTTAACCTGCTCTTCACCTTCACATACACTTCACTTCCCTACCAACCCCTGCCAATACTACATTACACCATGAATAGGCTAAGCTTTACTCTCTCCCGTCTTTTTACGCTCATATCACTTCTCAGCCTCAATTCCCTTTCGCACACTCCTGCTATGCCATACTATACATGCCTATGGTATGCTACGCCTTCACCTCTTCTCCTTAAGCTCCTCATCGCCCTCACATTGCTCCCCCCTCACACTAACTTGCCTTTCCACCACTTCGCTCATACTATACCATACGAGGCTAAACTATGCTTTACTATCCCCCCTCTTTCGTCTCCTCCTCACATCGCTCCTCACTCTCACTTACCTCTCCGAGCTCCATTTGCTCTTACCCTCACTTCTTTAGAGTAACGTTAGCCTTGTTTTAGGCAGCACTGTTCTTCCAACTGGATTTTGAGCGTGATCGTGTGGCAGACATTGCGAAAGCTATAGGTACATCGACAAGCCAGGATTATTAAGAGCTACGATGGTAAAAGGGGGCAAGCCGTGGCGCGCTAAACTTTTCCTCCCGAGGCTACGAAGTAATGTACGGGGAGGCGACGCCCCCATAAGCCGGCGAGTCTTAGTAGCCCCAATGGTTCACCGCATTCTGTTGTGGACATATAGCACCTTACAAAAGTAGATTCAGAAACTTTGACGAGAAATACGCACATAACATTCGTGTCTTGCTCACTACACTGTCATTTCAGTTTCACCCCCATCTCCCTGCTGCCCTTCACCACTCGGGTGACGTTGTCCAGGTCGTCATGTCTGCGGAAAAAGGATAAAACTGCGACTGCATACTTAAATGGTACAATATCTGTAAGCGAGTGAGGAGATGAAAACACGAGATGTCCTTCTGACAATTAAATCGATCAGGAAGCATTCAGCATTTCCACCTTGCCACCAAAATGCAACAAAACCTTGAAAACGCTTCAAAGCTTTCTCGCTTGTACAGCCGACCATTTTTTTAACCTGAACACGCGAGCATCGACCGCCGAGTCTGTAAGCGCCTGTTCCGGGCGTCCTGGTGTCCGGTTCCTGGAACAGCCTAGCAGAAGACAGCTGCACAGAACTATTCATCGCAGGCATGCACGTTTCCTCGTTCATTTCGCCGCTGTGCTCCGTTAAAAGCCGCTTATCGACTGGGCGGTCGACGCTCGCGAGTTGAGGTTTAAAAAAATGGCCGGCTGTACAGTAAATACCATAGGGCAGCACATATGAAAACTCATGTTTCATGTTTCGGTATACATGTCGAGAAAAGAACACAGAGAGGAATGTCCATTTCCGACAAACAAACTCCTTCATACGGCATCTTTAGCTATGAATAACTACTTTGAGCTAGAATGTGAACCGCAGCTCGCGATTCGGCAGCATAACATCCCATAAACACCGATTCAAGCGATAACACAAGAACAAATCATATAGCGCAATGGCCTGATTAAAGCTACCTGGTAGACCCAGAATTTGGTGATGGGGGGCACTCCACATGACGTAGACCATTCGGTAGATGGCAGGATTCTGGCGTATCAGTATTCCCTCCTGGCCCACGGTACCGCCCGTGTCACACCGGTCGAACTTCCTGCAGGTGTTTCGAGCAAGATGTCGTGATGTTTCATTTGATTTGATGTATTGGCAATAGTACGCTGTCGCCGAATGTTTAACACGCTAAAAAATGATGTTGGTGAAAACATTATCATTTCACGATAATGAAAGCACCAATTTGCACTTGCTAAGACAAGTAGATTTTGCCCGAAGAAATGTGTGGGCCTCATAGCAGATGCCCTGAAGATATACCACGTGACAGCCAATAGGTTAGGGAATCTCTAGGTGGCGTCACCGTTTGTATCACGCCACCCCGAGTTTCCCGCAGCGGTTGGCTGTGACGTAGTTTCAAAGTGTATGCTATAAGGCCCACACACTTCTTCGGTGAAAAATCTAGTTAGAACAATGCAATCTAATGGAGCCAGCGACATAACATATGAAGCTTGAAGATGGTCTATGGCGCCAAAATGGCCGAAATACAAGAGATCACCTTGCAGTCCATGTCGTAAAGTGACAACTAGGCGCTGAAGCTTATGGAACGAAACTCGATTTTAAATGACATAATGTTCCTCTTCTAATACTAAACCTATGATTAAGACTGTGATAACAGAATATTCAAACAACATTTTGTTTAACTCTATTGTCCCATTTGAAGGCGACATGTGAACGTGTTGGAGCCAAAGGGCGTATAAACATGCGAACACTTGTCATCCATAAGTCATGGGTCGTTACGGCGCGTGATGGCGCAGCAAGTGGCGTAATGCGCGTATATTCGCTAATTTGGCGTGCCCCCCTTAGCAGTGGATTACGAGTTCCCAAGTTTGGCTCAGTCACAAGGGAAACATTGAGTTTGCAGCCGAGGACACTAATGCGCATGGTAGCGGCGTCCGAGTTAAATTTACATTAATAGAAGGACGATTTTTATCCTATTAACTATTATTCGTTCAAAATAAATATTAACACGACCCCCTTCCCGCCAGCAGGCACTTGGTGAAGAGGAAGAACACGCACAAAAGGAAATACAAGCGATAACACAGCCCTTGTGGGTCCCTCGCGAAGTCGGTGTGGCGTGACATTATTCGATGATATCTACTACCGGCGTACGGGAATTTCCTACCCGGGAAACATTAAGTGAGTTGTATTTCCTCTATAGCACCTAATGCATTACCAAGTGTTATACTGTCTGTAGCTTAATGCATTTAGAAGTGTTACACTGTCTGGAACACTTAATGCATTACTAATTGCATTATTGCAATACGAAGGAGGAGGGGGGAGAGAGGGTAGCACACGGACTCCGCGCGGTGCCTTTTATATTGCTGCCCTCGCAAATTTCGTACATCACATTACGCTACATGTAGGGCCTTTACATGGCCAACCTTGGCATGACGGAAGCAGTGACAAGAATTTTGGTGCAAGAAGAGTGATATCAAAGTAGCGTTTGCTATCTGCAAGGCGCTTGTTTAAGCGCAGCTTGGTAAGACACTCAGAAATGGGTGTAGGCTTCTACATTCATAACTAGCGACAGTGAACGCGTCTGTTTTATGATTTATCGGGCTTTTTCTTGTGAGCTAATTTTGCCTACACACACACACATATATATATATATATATATATATATATATATATATATATATATATATATATATATCAGAAACGTTGGTTCTGCTGCAACGTTTTCATCAACGTTACAAAACTGTGCAATGTCCCGCCTAGGCTAGGCACGATTTTTTTTTTCAGTGTGCCAAGACCACGATGCGAATATGAGGCACGCTGTAGTAGAGTACATCTGTTTAAGCTTGTCCATGTGGAGTTCTTTGAACTGCACCTGAACCTATGTGCCCATATGTTACCTGCATTTCGGCCCCTATGGAAAAGCGGCAGTCTTGCGTGGGAATCGAACCCGCGTCCTGGAGTTGATCAGTGGGACACCTTACCTGACTACTCCGGCGGGTGTTCCACCGCCAACAATAACGCACAGATATACGAAAACATTGTATTGTCCTCAAGAATTTTTCATAACGCCCACTCTTGACTGCTGCAAAATAAGGTCATCCTCCAACGAGATTCCAATATAAGTTTTATCATTTCGAGAGGACGTTGCACTTACACAACTTCCGTAATATTCTTGGAGCTGAAGTCCTTATCGCACTCGTCATCTACAACCAGAAAGAGAGAGTTATTACTACAAAATATAAATAGATTAATAAAGATTTAAACAAGAATATACTCATACCCTCGCCGTAGTCCATCTGGTGTGGGTCACTCTTGATGCGCACCCAGATGTACATTGGCAAGATCGTGAACGCGCACAGAATCACCTGAAATAAAGAATGAAATATTAACGTTTAAACGTTGAACGTGGATGCACCCACGTTGACGCTTGGTGGTACATATTTATCCCGATCCCAAAGACTCTAGTCCATAACCAATGATTAAACAAACCCTTGTTGTAGCTGTAGTAGGTAACGATGAGAGCGTAACAAAAAAAAACGAACCGTGTGACAGGCAGAAGAGCGTCGCTGATTGAACGCTGAACTTTGGGCTAAGGTCGCCATCCCGCGTCATGTTAGAGCTATCAAGCACCACGGCCGGACTAAAGGGAAACGCAACGCGTCATGTCTCCCCCTGTAACTCTGCCGCGATTTTAGGGGCGAAGCACTTCAGGATCGAGGTTTGTCCGTCCACGTCCGCGGTGTCCAGTCACGGCACAGCACCGTATAAAAGGTTAACAAAAGGTTAAAGGCACAAAATAAAAGGCTGTTAACCAGGAACAAAATAAAAGGCCACAACACCGTAAAAAGACCGACATTTAAGCACCCTATCAATCAAATCATATGACAAAAAAAGGTTTGACAATACACTAATATCAATCATAATTGTGACAGAATATAAAACACGTACAAACACAGACGCTTTATACTAGTCGGCGACTTCAACGGACACATTATGGACCTCAGGACCTATCTTTGTCGTCGACTCTTACTGTCCGCTGTCATGGTATATAGAAAACTGTTGCTATAGTCGACACATATGTGTGTATGTGAATAAAAAAGGTATACAATAGACGAACATCAATCAAAATAAGTTGTGACGAAACAATATAAAACACTCCCAAACACAAACCCTTTACACGAGTCGGCGACTTACTAGACATTATGGACCTTAAGGACCTAGCTTTGTCGTCGACTGTTTATGTCACTTTATGTAACTTTATGGCCCTACATTTATATTACATGGGGGCAACGCTCGGGTAACTACGGTTACTCACTCCCATACGATACCCAGAGTTCACCCACTCGTCATGATTCACTTCGTGGAGACGCGTGGATTTTTCTCGGGGTGAGCGTAGCGGGGAACGTGGTGTTGCAGCCAGGCGAGGCAGGCGTTCGTCGCAGAGCTATTTTTGGAATGGATGAATGCTATGAGCGAGGCAGACGCTCGGGCTAAGGTCGCAACCTCGCGGATGTGTACAGGCGTAGACAAAATTACACTTCTAACGGAAACGCGTTGAATGAGACGGGACGCGTAGAAACAACATGTTGCAAGAACTAATCGGGGAGACCACGGTCATGAGGCATTGCATGACGTTAGCGCTTCCCAGAGGGCGACACCAACCCTGCCGTCCAGAGCACCCTTAGAGTAAAGTGTGAGATATAAAGGCGCGTTTGAAACGACTTGAGAGTATGTGACCGTGGACGCAGTGGATAGAGGGCCCGGCATCTGTTGTCGCGTACCGAGAGGTCATGAGTTCTACTCCCGTTGACAGAACTTTATTCTTTGTCATCTGATCAAGTGCTTTTTTCCACGTCCATTTCCATGACGGAAATACGTCACTGAAGTCTTGGTGGACCCTGGTATGAAACACTTTCCGTGTTAAAAAAAACGGCGCCCGCGACTGTACAGAAAGGAGAGACTACACACACAGGCCCCTCCGAGGTGCGCCGGCCACCCGCGTATTTGTATAGGGCCGTTATCCAAAAGACACAAGCTCTCACGATCACGGGCTTGTCAGCGATGAGCCGTTTCTGATACGACAATCTGACTTTTAGATGCGAAGCATCTTATGCTCGGGGCTTTGTCCGTCCCTCCCGCGTCCCCCGTCCCGCGTCCAGCCACTTTCATGAAGTAGGGAAGCACCCATTATGCGAACTAGAACACTGTAGTAATATGAAGGCCGTCAACCACTACTACAGTAATCAGAATCATGGCCGAGAGCACAGAGAATCTGCTTAGCAATGGCTAGGCAGGTGGTGTCTGTCGCCCAGGTTGACCCCATTCCTTGATCTTGCTTGCATGTATTTCGAGGGGGGCTTAGTCCGTCCCTTCTTCCCGCGTCCCACACCATCACAGCGCATGCGCGTCCCCCTCTCTCTCTCCTACGCTCACCCCCCTTTCTCCACTCTAGGAATCCCCTACTCTACGGAGCGGCCCCCGTGTCCCACACCCTCCACAGCTCATGCCCGTCCCCCTCCCCTATCCTCTCCTACGCTTACTCCCTTTATCTACTCTAGCAATCTACTCTACAGAGCGGCGCCCTGCGTCCCACATCCCCACAGCGTATGCCCGTCCTCTCCTCCTCTAGGAATACTACGGAGCGGCTCCGGCGTCCCACATCCCCACAGCCTATGTGTCCTCTCCCCCTTCCTCCTCTAGGAATCCTCTACTCTACGGAGTGGCTCCCGCGTCCCACAGCGCATGCACGTCCCCCCTCTCTCTTTACGGTCCCCCCCGTCCTCTCCTCTAGGAATCCTTTACGGAGTGGCGCGCACGACAGCTGGTGTGACAGCTGCATACTGGGGGCGCCACGGTAGTTCCGCGGTATGAAAATGACAAAGCGCGCGCGCCTCATTCTCCTGCAGCGCCGCGATGAGCGCCCGGATTGCTGCCGTGAAATGAGAGCGGCGACGTTCCTTCCGCTCAAGCTAATTATCTCCCCGCTGCTTCGCATCCACACATGGTTCCCTTTAGCGAGAGATGGGGAATTTTATTTATCCAACTTCCCTGCCATTTCACGTTGCCACATTTCATTGTTGCCAGGATTTGAGCGCATGACCCGTCTACCTTGCCTGTAGCAAATGTAATGTTGCGCTGATTAATCGCGTGGATGAAGATTCAATTCCCGGCACGGAAGGAAACAGGAAGGACATTGTGCAACGCGAAAGAGAAAGAAAAGTAGCACATGAGGCATGGAGACACCAAGCTTCTCTTGTAGCCATTTTCCCGATAGGGCATGGGCTCCTGAATTGCTTTCTTCCTTTAATTTTAGTTCTTTTTTCCCCGACTTCGTTTCCTGTACTCAGGCTTTTTTTTCAACATTGTCCACTAGACAAAGTTTAACCCTAGTGTGCATCTCCCTTCAATGCACATAGGGTTTCGGTTAGTACAACTATACTCTGTTTCAAAAGTTCCTTTCAGCACTGTGAAGGCTACAGGGCCCCTTAGCCAATAGGAAGCGCGTTTAGCCCCTCCACATGTATTGATCCGCGTCGCGTCATCTGCTTGGCGTCTGCCTGGCGTCTGCTCGCACGCGTAGGGCGAGTAAAGTGGACCGACGGCACCACCGAAAAAAAAAAAAAAAAAACTACTGCACCCATCGCAGCTGGTGCCCTCCGCTACGAATTCATCAAGTCGTCATTGTGCGCCGTGTGATCCGTAAGTTACAAAGTGACACTCGTATTTAGGTTAATGTGCTGATGCTTCGGCAGCAATGTATTCGTGACTATATGGCGCTAATTCCAAGAACCATTATCAAATTCTCGGCGCCTTATGGCTTAACAGGCGAGGATAAACGAACAGCTTGTCTCGCGAATAACGAGAAAATGTACTCGATGCTTTGTCCTCAGCGTGAGATGGCACGAAGCGATGGCTTATTCCATCATTTATTTGTTGCTGCCAGGTCAGTGGGCGTATAGCAAGCGCAATTCCGATCCAAGCGGGCGGTCACGTCTGCATGGGCGCTGCCATGTTTATTTTCCACCGCAGCTACCGGTGGTTACTGATACCGCAGTTGAAAACAGCACGACATCAATGCGATAAAGAATGTATATCACGCATATATATAACGCAACACGTGTCACACAAGCGCAAACATTTCGACCCCGTCAATGGTGAGGTAATTATATCTCGAACTATGTTTTGCTACGCAAGCGTGTAGCTTGCTCACACCCCGTAGCCGTGGTAGTGCTCAACGGTAGTGGTGAAACAGTATACTTAGAGAACATGCGTACTCGTAATAAGTATTTCTTACCTTCAGCCACAGAGGAATGCTGAAGAATCCCCAAGTGATGTCGCGGACGCTGATGCGGCCCAGGAACTGGTTGGTCAGCCACTTCTGGCAGCACGGGTGCGCCAAGAACTTGCGGTTCTCTGCCTCCGGCTGCGATGTCGACGGCTGTCTTGTACTTCCAGTCCATACTCTGCACGCTCAGGATGTCGTAGGCACGGCACGTGGAGTCCAGGTAGCACAAGTCCAGCACGCCGGTAGCCAACCCCGCGAAATACCTTCAAAGGACGCATCACCGGTTTAGCTGAGCAGTGTGCCTGATGGGGCTGGTTTCGTGCACACCAGATGAAGAATAAAACAGCGCCTAAGACGGGGCGAGATGAAGTCAGCGCCGTATCTGAATCTTCATCTCGTCCCGCCTTGACCACAGTTGAATTTCTCACCGCTATAGTATTTGTGAGCACATGGTAAATACAGTGCGTACTTCAAACGCTGCCCCTAAAGTCACGGCCGGTCCAAGCAGTGAAATTATGGCATTCTAGGCGCGATGTGCGAAGAGAGGTAGCTCGAGGACGCACACAAGCAAGAAAAGAAGGGAAGCGGGAGAAACCGTTGGTATGGACATCCGACCTGCGCAAGCACGAAGCCAGAGGCGAAATAGCATCAAGCGCTTCTATCGTGTTTTTAGGGCAGTGGCCTTTATTGCAAGGGCGTGTAATGAAAAAAAAAAGCAAAAAAAAAAAGGAAAAAAATAGCCGAATAACAATCTGTTTTCTTATGCAATGGCACAATGCTGTCTAACCTTACGTTTATGCACTCATAGGCCTGTGCCATTAGCCGTACTTTCCGCCCGCAATAGTTCTCGCAAGCGCCACTAGGCGTTGGTGCGGTCGACAGCGATGAAGTGACGTCACTGCGTGATCGAAACATTAAATCTATTGCTATCGGTGCTTTGACTTATGCTAAAATTATCCCCAGCCTTCAATATGCGCAACCCACGAAAAACAGATAGGTGCTTCAAAGGTGTTTCGGGGGCCCGTTGAAGTACCGCAGGCCACCAGTGCTAAGTGCCCACTCACTTGCTGGTGTCGAGGAGCTCGTGCTTCATGGTGCCCTCATTGACGTACATGGTTATCTTCTCGTACGTCATGGACACGAGCAAGGGCCAGGTGGATGGGCTGGTCGCAGTTCTTCCACAGAACCTCGGCCGTCTTGCGTCGGTTGGAGAACACTGCCCACAGGGAGAGGATGACCAGGGCCTTGCGCTCCGCCGACGCCGCGTCCTGCACGGAGACAACAGCGCGTGCTGTAGAGCCAGTAGGTCTAGTATAACGCATCTGTTTCTTTCCATCAGTTCTGTTCCTTTCTGGACCGCCTTTTACGAACAGCTCATCGCTGATCACGCAGACAGATGGAGAGCCACTTGAACCATTCACTATGCGAAGAAAGTAGTCCAATCATTTCAGGGATAAACTGCCACTGAGGCCACTCAACATTAGCGGAAAGTGCCCGAATGATTTGATGGATAATCCTGCAAATATTTGTTACGAGCGACGTGACTTTTACATATGTGCGACAACTACACGAAAAGAAATTGCCATTCGAAACTACAGCACATATGAAGTTCAGTGACATTTCGCAAGTGAAGAAAAAGAAAAGCTTAGTTATTTATTAGGGAAGTTAGCCTGAAATGAATTCAGCATTGCTGCATACATCGCGCAGTAATAGCTACCACTGTAATAAGATGCGAAATAAACGTTGCGCATATCGTAGGCCCGCCTGGTTCCTTGCGGTCGTGACGAAATGCAGGAGCGTCAAGCTTATGCGCGGTAAACTTCTTCAACGCGCTCAATTCTCTGCGTCGCCGCATGCGCCTTTGCCGAATGGTCGCACTAACCGGGTTCAGTGCTTCTGGTCGTGTGCTCAACACTGTGGAAAGCTGGCTCCTCCTAATTAGTGCAAGGATCTTCGGTATTGTTTCTTACTCCTTTCTTGTCATTTCGTTCAGTAACTTTTGCGCGTTTATTTAACGCCAGGGGTCCTGTACACTGTCGCGCACGGGTATGTCGCGCACGGACGGCGCAGGCGCGCTTTTACTGCGCATTTCGCTCATAATGAGCCATGAACTGCTTAGGCTATAAGAAGTGCCTTCAGGAAACATTATTAAGGCCTTATACTGCCATACTGTCAATTTTGCGACGTTGAAGGAATCGTTAGAAAAGTTCTCGCTCTTTGCAAATGGACAGCGACACTGCAGCTCAAGTCGATTAACCCACAATGCATATGCTGACCTTACCTGAATGTAAATACCCTGCGCTGTGTTCATCAACAGCTCATCCGGATCAATGAAGTTGCGCATCCCACTCGTCGTCTCTATCAACCAGTTGAGGTCGCCCTCGATGAAATTCTTGCCAATTTTGTACAGCTGCGAACACGGGCAGACATTACTGCCTTTTGAGTTCCCACTGTGCCGGCACAAAGAAAAAATCAAGCTGAGCGAAAGCACGACATAATCAGGCCATTTTTCACTATTTTTTGAGTGCGCGGAACTCGCGTTGAAAAGGGGCTCGGCTTGCCGGTCCTATTCGCTCAGGTACGCCCAGATTTGCCTTGTGCAAATCGTGTACCCATAGCATGCAGTCCGAGTTTCGGAAAAAGAGTTCGTCGTCTTTTATCAGCAGCGTATCTGTTTAGTACAATAGAGTCAGTCTCAGCGCTTTTTATTAAAAAAAGAAAAAAAAACTGAAGGGTGAAGCAGCTCGTGACGATCACCCAGCCACTTCCCAGCAAAAAAAAAAAAGGAGTCATGCCGAGTCAGCAGTCGGTGTCACATGGTCTAAAGAAAGTAGGCAACAGATACGGCTTTTTACATGCCTTTGCTTAAAAAAATTGGGGGACCCTTAAGCTTCGCCTTTAAGAGTTGAACGCGATAGCGATATCCCGTCCCTACTGCGTACTTCAATCACTTAGTGCATACTATGTAATGGGTAGTATGGTTTAAACCAGGAGAAATTATGCGCAGCAAATGTGGGAAATGTTTTCGAACTTGCTATGCACCCACTACGTGGTGTTAAGGGAATACGCGCAGTAAGGTGTGTGCCGTTTGTAATGGGTGGCTGGCTTTAAACTATGGAATCGTTATGATACTCACATATTCTGACGCCCGATGGCAATTTACGCTTGTACCACGCAATATTCCTGGGATATTACATGTTACTATTGGGACGCCTATATAAAGGACGCTTGCGTTTGCGAAGCATGGAAGTTATTTTCACTGCATTACCAAGCAGAGGAAGTTATTTTCACAGTATATCCAAGCAGAGGCATGGCTGTGTGGTAGAACACCTGCTTGACACGCAGACGACCCGGGTTTCGATCCTCACTCGGACCCGAAAATTTTTATTATTTATTTTATTTGCATCTTTCTCGAATATTTCGGTCACGGACAAGATGATGATTTTTCCGGTCACGGACAAGATGATGATTTTTCGCTCACAACCAACGACGCCGACGGCGACACCGACGCCGACGCCGAAATTTCTGCGAAACGAGCTCTTTAACGCTCTCGCGTTAAAAATGCTAGGAAGCATATCTGCGGCCGTCGTAACAAAAGCTGAGAAGGCTATGAAACAATGAGGCAACGTGTGCTCGATCAAACATACCTCTCGCTTTCCTTGTTGCAAGAAAGGTGTCGTTATAGGAATCCGCTCTCGTGTGGCAATGTACACATAGACCAGAGTGGCTGTTCTCTTACGGTGTCATTGAGGGGAGCATCTTTGTTCTCTTAATATTCCTTGCTCTCTTCTTAATCTCTGCATTGCCGTTCATTTGCGCGTTCTGCCATGTTTTCTAACACGGCAATGATAATGAATCATCCGGAACAACGCACCCGTGAAATCGCCGAGGCCTTCCATATCAGAGAGCATGTGCAGTTGTGTGTCTCTATCTCTCTCACTGATCACAAGTTTGTTTTCCTCGACAACACTTTATATCACCACTGACGTGTCTTTTTAGACGCCGTTTCATACATCAGGTGCAACTTAGTGGAAGCTAGCGAGACATCTTGCAGTATATACGTTCGCACCATAAATAGTCCAATCATTTTACGCCCCGTAATATGTCTTCGTTTCGTCTTTAGGCACAGTAATAAGGTGAAGATGCTTTGTACTTCATATATACAGAATCCCCGTGATACAGTTGTCAATAAGTTAGTTGTGAATCGCTCAGAGTCTCTTTGTTTTCGCTTTTTGGTGTTTCATTTGCAGCCTGTCGCGACGCGACGACGAAAGCCAAGCGCGAGACACGCGTACTCGCATATACTGCGCCCGAACTTTTTGCATAGGTTCCGCAGCGTTGCAACTTTATGCATGCAATGGAGTGTGTAATATTCGTTATCGTTCTTTGGTTCTTGTAGGAGCCTGGTATATTCATTTTTATGTGCTTTCCGATAAACACTACATTGAAAGACAGTGTTCGTATTGCCTGGTCTCCTCTTCTGTGCATGACCTTTTGCGCTGATGAGCCATGAACGAGTAGGAATGGTAGGCTAGCACACCAGCCATCGCTCATCGCTCTGCACTACCTCCACGATCGGCGCACTTATTGCAATGCGCAAGTCGTTCTGTTTCCGACGGACAGAGGTCCGTGTAGAAGCCAAGGAATGCTTACGCATTAAAACTAACAAATTTTACTCCAGTTACACATTATCACACGTAGTTTACGCTATTTTACGGCTGGCCACCTCGGTGCGTATAAAAGTTTTGCACTTCTCTAGCGACCATATCACACACAACAAGGTGCTCATCTGAATGTCATGAGACTTCGCCAAGTATCACTCCTTCCCTGTTGATTGACTTCAAGGGACATTAACAGAGCTATAGTCAAAGGTAGAATGTAAGGTACACAAAGTATAAGGGCCATAAAAAAAGGCCCAGAAATTAATTGCGTTTGGATGAAATAGTACGCTTTTTTTGCTTGTTCCCTTTCTGGGCCAAGTTCACAGCCTGAGTGTGCGAATTTTTACAGCAAAAACATTGCTACCGTAGTAAAAAAAACACACAAGGAAAAGACATGCCTGGGTTATTACATCATACAATATGTAGGGTTAAGCATATATACATGATACTGTGTGCAACATGATAGAAGGATCATTCGTGCACTGATAGCAAAACGCTTAACAGCTTGGTTGACTGTCTCTTAAGCTAGGCTATAAGTGGAATAAAACAGTTCAATCTATTGTCAGCAACTTGTCCTAAGGATGTATACAAAGTACATGCGCATGCGCAGGCCTTCACACTAACTTAATTCGAAGCAAGTCCTCTTTGTGCCGACACGTTTATGTCTAGAAGCCGTACCAAACTATGTCCAAGGGCCCCTTCCCAGCAGACAGAACGAAAGAACTCTTCGTGTTGAATTTTCGAGAAGAGCTGCCGGAGTCTTTTGGGCGACAGGTACTTGTGGACTTGGAAGCCTCGGTTCAGGAAGATGTGCAGAAATTCCTCTCGCTTTGGTCGTAGCAGAGCGTACTCGAACTCTTCCCGATCGATCTAAACGAAGCAAACATCGAGGTGATGGCATTCTTTTTCATGGGTATCACACCTCAAAAGTGGTGCAGTGCTTACCATAATTGTTGGGGTTCTACGTCTTTGCTAAATTGACACTTGTGACCAATGGGAAAGCATTTCAAAGCACTTCCCTTCTCATATTCGCATTGAATTCTGTCATTCATATTTGAGAACCGTTACCAACAGGACTGGATAAGTGATTTCTTATTCCATAACACTCTTGTATCATGCAGATCATGTGCAGCAATCTACGGTATTTTCAGACCAACATAAGAGTATACGGCAGTATACACACCGCCTCGAGCGCTTGACTTTGTTCACGGTCTAATAGATTTCATTCATCTACTATAAACGGTATGTACGCTCTGACGTCATCGGCGCTATCCCTGTACTGTACAGCAAGCGCAGCGATGAGCTGAGCTTTATTTCTGCATGTCCGGCAGCACAGTAGAAACTTCTAATCACATAGCGTACAGAGACGTCACTTCAATACCATCAGGAGTAATGCCTTTTCACAACAGATACTGACATTTTCGCTAGACCTAGAATCCTGTGTGGACACGCATCTTTTACAATCACGCTAAACTGACATGCTCGGTAAGTCACCTGGTACTGCTGAGCGAAGTCTTTCGAGAAGACCTTAGTCATGGCGACGTGTGGGCAGTTCCAGTCCAACGTCAGCAGCAGGTCTTTCTTCATTTGGTGAGCGTGATGGTGCCGTACTTGGGCTGCACACAGACACGCCAACACATTACTACTTCGCTTAAACGCCACAAACGACGCGGTTCCGGTGCAACTTACACTTGAACACCACTTTCAGCAGGATGTCGTCGAGGTGCTTCAGATTGTTGCGGTGGTGGTGTATATTGATCACGGTGAAGTACATTTGTTCTTGAGTCTGCAAAACATGCGAATAGCTTGTGTGTTGCGGTGTGCACTGTGCGTAAGCCGAGTTTGTTAATAGCGCAATTACTGCAATTTAGGTCTGTTGTTAGCGTCATTTTTGTAATTTCATAGCACATTTGTGTCGCACAATTATATTGCGCACTGATCTGGGCCCCAGTACAGCCACGTTACTCGCTGTCGTTGATCCCACAGTCCCTAATACACTACACAATTTCTTAAAGCCCCTTGTCAAGAACTGGCTTATTGATTGCTACATGCTGTTTTACGACGCATGCACGCCCCGTAACACACCAAGTGCATACGCCGTAAAACGCCATATAGCAATCAAACGTCTCTATTATTTCGACCGATATGCGAAAATCAGAAGGTACAGAACGAAATTATCAATAAAAAGTGGCACTCAATTGCTCAAGAAAACTTTGAAGAGCCGTTCCGCTCTGCGAAGGTGAATGACCACTAAAGCTGTCCAACAACCTTCAAATCATTGTATAGAGTCTTCCGCGACGCATCGACGACATTGCCATCGACCTCTGGAGTAGCTTCACTGCAACTAACATTGTAGGAAAGCCAGCTTACAAAAAAAAAAACTTACGCTTACTCCTTCAAAGCCGGGTTCACTTTTCCATCCAAATGAATTGCAGGTAAATTACTCACGGACTATATAAAGAGTATTTGTACCAACGTATGTTATTATTTTATTGCTTCCTGTCGCCCCGTGGTGCGACCTGGCTCATTTGACATTCGCTGTGATATTCCTTTCGTCTTTCCTCGCGTGCACGTTGCTCTTTGAGAGTCCTAACAACGTGGTAGAAAATAGGAGGCATTGATATGGTTCACATATAATCACCGTTTGCAAGTGTATGTCTAGCCTAGTGGTTAAGACACTTCAATTTGGAGAGGGTGGGGCGGGACTGGGTTCAAACCTTAGTACCACTGACAAAATTTTGCCCGCTCTAATGCATTAGCTTATTACGCCTCTCCATAGGGGCACCAGGAGTTCCACTAATGCTTTAATATGTTTGAATGCACATTAGTTCCACTGCTGCTTCGAATGCACGATGTGTTTTCTACCGCGGACGCCGTAAATGCCCGGAACCTAGCCCTAAATATTACCACACGCAACCGCTTGACAACATCTTCGCTCTAATATTGTACATCATAATTAACATATATTCGACCCCGGTCAAGATATCACACAATGCTGCAATCTCCCAACGCACTATGCCTGCCTGAGCGAAGTTGACATTGCCGATTGCCTCTGTCGAGGGAAGTTTAGAAGCGTCTCAACGCCCATGGAGCAAGGCCTAGTTACAGTATGGTAAAGTAGTTTTGAGTAATTACATCAATGCCGGATAATCTACCTGCTCAAAGAATTTGCAAAGCAGATGGTCTTTCGCGCATAACCGCGGTGGACTAGACGGCTGCCTCGAAATATTTGGCTTCGACGCTTCCAACTGTGCCTGGAAGCTGGTGTTCGCTTTCAACTGTACATTGTCGAAAAGTTTCCGGGGGAAGCCATTGTTGTGTGATTGCATCGCTCATTGCCAAAGCATTGCGCTGTTTTGCTTAAGTTATTCGTACTGGGAACTGTGCTGCACTAAAATATTTCAGCGTACTGGGGCACTTATAGGGGCTGCAAATACAAAAAAGAAAGTATTAAGTGCGCCAGGTAGAAGGACACTTATCGTTTTTTTTTCCTCGTCCGAAGTTCGTGTGCATTTATTTTCATTTTGGCGTAACACGCCTTGAATGCTGCAATTATTCACCAAAAGTGTGCTAATAACTGTCTATACTTCTGCAGGCCTTCTGTCTTTGGCATTAAAAGCAGAGCCTGAGAGCCTCGATAAAATACCTGGCATGCTAGTCGAAGACACTCGATGATCCTGTCCTTGAAGACGTTCCTCGACAATGCGTTGTCTCTGAACTTGGGGAACATCTGGCAAATCTGTGTGCTAATTTCGGGTTTCAATACGCTCTCGATGAACTCTGGATCCCAAAGGGTTGCACCACTGCGGAGAAAGCAAAATCTAGGCGTTACTTCGCATCAGCAGGGTGAATTTGTGGAAACCGCTATTTACTGCTGTATACTATGTAAGACTTCTTTCGACATGCCAGTGTTTCACGCTTAAATTAACTTAATGAAGATGTGAAACTTATACACCAAAACAGCTACTGGTATTTTTAACCCTTTGAGACGCTATGTACACAATTGTGTACATGACTTGTTTTTGCTCCTTGTTTTGCTCCTCAACTAGGGGGCTTAGAGAGAGCGAGATACATTGAGCTTCGGATAGATTGAACCTCCTGCATAATAATTTGTCGTCATTTAACTTCATTTCGCAGCGTACTGTTGCGTATGATCACACTGCTGAAGGCACTACCCCGTTCGACGAGTCGTTCGATGAGCCGCGTCCTGCGAGCCATGTTAAAAGTATACTTTTTCTTTGCTCTGAGTGGACATAACAAAAAACGAATTTGTAGTATATTTCTAGCCTTAGATTTAATTCTATTTATGCCAAAATAGAGCATGAATGGCTTCAGGATAAACAGATATTTAATTACAACTAATTAGAATAAGTTACTGTAACACACATAAATAAACATATGACATTATTTTTGTTGCAATAGTATATTGAGTGCCTTGAAATAACGTTGTATTGTTTTGACCCATTTACAGACAGTTCTTCATAGGTGGCGTCTGAAAGGGTTAAGGCCGTTCCATACCGATTTTACTTCTTACGGAGCATGTTACGACGCCCCGAATCGCACTGGAGGAGTCTGACAATGTTGAAAATTATCGATTGCTGTTATTTATTAAGTTCTAAACCTCAACAATATTCCAGTAAATTTAGCCGCGTTTCATTGGCATCATCATTTCAACGGTGACACAGCTTCGCAGCGCTCTCAGCTGTTGTGAGTTCTTGGAATGAGTAAGGAGAATTTATTTTGGGCAATGAGTCCTTAGAGCTCCATTTCGAACAGCCAAATGTTAAGCGATCCGCCAAAAACCCATAAAACACTCCGATACAGCCAACAGCTTTCATGTACTAGCAATGACAAAGGTTTCTGGGACACGGATTCAATAGATTTGAAGTTCTGCCCTTTTAATGCCCGAACGGTCCACTTTATTGGAGAAGTCGATGTCGCCAAGACAGCCATACTCAAACAACTATAGGCCATATTCCGAGGCCGAACGTCAATCAGGTTTCATTGGAAATTTCTTGCCCCGGATGATTTTTCCTTGGATAGTGCTTAGCTTATTGGCCTTCAATATCCCTCGCATTGTTATTTGAGACATGAATTCCTGCCCCCCAATCTCGGAGGCCATCGTCATTCTGGGAGGATCCAAGCCTTCCGTTCTCACCGCCTGTCGATCTCATTGTAGGCGAGCGACAGCAGATCGGCCACGCCTCCGCTGCCCTGTATGACCAGGACGGGCAGTTGCTTCTTGAGGTGCTCGAGGACCATCTTGTTGCAACCGGTTCCTCCCTGGCACACGAGCGCTATCACGGGGATCTCGGCCGAGTAAAGCGTGGACGGGGGAGGACCCATGCTCTGAGGCATCACTGAAGTAGTAAGAAAAAACAGACGCAATTCGTTAGCACTCAAAAGGACGGGAGACACGAGACATGGCACCTGCTCTCAGGGTTGCCGTTGAGCAGACTTAAAAAGGAGCCAGAATTCAAGCTAAAAGTAGCCAAAAGTAGCCATGTCTAAAATTTTAGCGCCAAATTTGTAGCCAAACAGAACACAAGTGACATCATGAATGGAGTTTTTTTTTATTATTATTACGATACAATAAATAGTCTGAATCATGAGAAAAAATAAAGAGCACGAACATCTTTGCCTTTCGCTTGTTCTTCAAGCCAGGGCGCATTAAATAAATATATACAAAAAAAATGTAACGGGCGTTCACATTTCAGATCTGGAATAGATAGAATTTTTGCCAGAGTAATTTTGACACATTCTGTCCAACAACTCCTTGGGTACGTTGAACGTTGAAGCTTATCTTGGAGCCGGAGACCAAACTTTATACGCAGAATCGCCATGAGCAAGTCCAGCTTCATTTTGTTGCGGAGGTCTGTTTTGATTAAGTTTACACAAGAAAACACGCGCTCGGCATCAGCATTAGAAAGTGGAAGTGACAAAATCTTCAGTGCCCCTTGTGCCAAGTGTGGAAATGGGCATGTACAAGAAGTGTCCTTGTACGCTGCGGCTGCGTGCCAGAATGTCAGACATGATGTGCGATCAAGTGCACCACTAACTTTTTGCAGCTGTCGTATTTCCGACTCTAGCTCTATTAAAGAACATTTAAAAAAAATGCAGCGGCAGCTTCAGTATTTCTTCACGGCTTGTCGCTCTTTCTATGTCACGAGGATTGATGGCGTGCAGCCTCCGAAGCACAGAGGAAGCATTTGGAAGCCGTTGCTGGAGCTGTATCGCCATTTGCCTCAAGAACTGCAAGCACCGCTCCCTCATGGCCTGTGGACGTTCGATGGGGACCAATGAAACCTCTTCTCTGAACATGTCGCCAAGGTCCGATACCTCAGGTTGCAGGATATAGACATGGTTTTTAGGTCCAGTGAGAGCAGGCTCGCTGTTGTGTTTTACATCAAAACAGATGGGTGTAAAATTCGCCTCAGAACTTCCAAATACAAGTTCTCAAGTTCTTGAAAGACAACCAGTGGGTCGGCTGCGTTTATCTGAAACATTTTGTTCACCCGTCTGACGCTGCGCAGAATCGAAGCTAGAAACACAAGGTAAGCATGGTTTCTCTTATCCCCATACATTTCTCGCAAAATGCGCACGTTGTAGCTACGTTCTTCTGTTTTCTCAAAAAACTGTTTGAGTATTTGATATTGTTCCAATATTCTTTCGATGCAGTCTGCAATGGCGAGCCATCTTGTTTGCGATAGCGATAAAAGCTTGGGCGGCGGCTCTGCATTTTCGCCATCCCCTACAAGGCTGGCGTAAAGTCTATTATAACTACCTTGCCGACAGCTGCTGTGGGAAAAGTAGTTGTACGTTTCTCTCACTAAGTGCCCGACCACAGACGGCATCGCCTCCATCGACTTGGAAGCCACAAGGTCCAGGCTGTGGCAAGCGCATTTTACGAATACCAATTCTTCATTGTCCTCCCGAAGACGACTGAAAAGGGAATTGTGCTTGCCACTCATGGCATTAGCACCATCAGTACAGAGTCCGAGGCAGTTCTTAATTGATAAGCCGTGCTTGTCCAAAGTCTGCAATACGGTGGCGTGAAGTGTTTGCGCCGTTCCGTCAGGCAGCTCGACCAGATCAAGAAGGGTAGTTGCAATCTTGTTTTCGGCTCTATTCAGAAACCGCACAACGATGCACTGTTGCTTTGTCGTGGATACATCGGTTGATTCATCTACAATGAGGGAATAGCTGGAGCCTTTCAGCTGCTTGTCCATGCTCTCCGTGAAGTACGGGAAAATAACATTAATAATCATGGCTGTGCACTTAGTTCTGTGGAGATCGAAATGCTTAAATTCGAAACGCAAAATCTCGCCAAGCTCATCCACAGCATTTATAGATGTGTGCACGGCTGTGTAAAAGGCAATCCTCAACTCTCGGCGAGCCTTTTCATAATTTGTTTGAACAGAAGACGCTAAAAGTGGCGGCAGTTGTCGGTGCGAGCTTAGGATCACTTGGGAGTCGCGATGTTTCTTGGTTTCGGCATGCTCGAGCAGATCACGATAGTGGGGTCGAATGTTGCAATTGCAGTATTTGCAGTGAGCGGTTATTCCGTTGTCACGAGAGGAAAGCCACCCTAAAACACGTGATAATAAAAATGCCTATGCGACACAACGCGACACACGTGTAAACACTTCATGCATAGTTTTTGTATAGCTTACCGCTCAGCTTCTTGTCCTTTTGCCATTCTTCGCGGAACGTACGCTTCACACATGCGTGCTTTCCCATGGCAGATGGCAGTCTGGGCACGCGGGGGGATACTAAGCAGAAACTAACGCTGAGCGGCAAAAAAGTCTGCTCGCAGTATCGTGCTTTTCTTCTGCTTGCGTTTAGAAGCACTACCGCTATTCCGACCACATGGCTTCGCGCCCTTGCGCACGACTTCAGCAACTTAGGCTTCGGGCACGAGATTGGCGAGATGCTAACGGAAAAAATCCCTAAAGGTCTACTTCGTGTTCACCAGATGGCGCGCAGCGTCCGCAGCGTGAGCATGTCCACGTCAAAGTTGCCTACACGCGCGCGACTTCTCCACTGTTATTGCAGCCGCGCCACGCGTATACGCGTTAGCACACTTTCTTGAGGTAGGACGCTCACACGCTCGTGCGCATCAGCCAACACGAAAGGAAAGCTTGAAATCAATGTGGCGTCTTGATGCTTGCTTGCTATAATATAGCCAATTAATTTTTAAAAATTGGCTAGTTAAATCGCCAACATGAAAGTTCAAAGTAGCCAAAATGTAGCCAAGGCGCCAACCTGAAATTTTTACCGCCAGACCGGGTCACAAAGTAGCCAATTTGGCGCAAAGCAGCCACCAACGGCAACCCTTCCTGCTCTCCTTGCCGTTCCCGCGTTTCCTGCTTTCAGTGCGCAAGCATTCGTTAGCGAGATCTCCAGAGAAAAACATGCGTGAGTACAACTACGTGACCACGTTAACAAAAGAACAAGTTGGACGGTCATGGTGATTGTGATTAGGCACTCGATTCTAGAGGCTATTGCATCGATAAAGCAACCGTCTTCGGACATCTCTTTTTTTTTTTTCGTCATTTCCCGTACAGTGTTCAAAGCAGTAACAACTGCGTGTTTGCAACGGGCATGTAGAATGGCTTTATGGTAGCGTTGCGTGCAATTTTAATTCCTCGGAGGTGGGAGGGGTGCGCAGCCTTTGTCCTACCATGAGACGCTACAATGTCGTCTTGAGTCAACGCAAAAGGTTACGCATTCTTTCCACGTACCCCCGCACGTCTTCTAAGGGCACTCAAGACCAGATCCTTTCTCCGTCCTACGCCTTTAAATATTATAATAGCAGGTGCCTTTCCGTTTGACGCAATTCCCCCTGATGGAAGGCTGGTCCACAGTTCGCGGCATTAGTTAACCAATTATTTGTTTTGTACGTTTAATCAAGGCGCATGGCCAATTTTGAAATATTTTGTCAGGCTCAGCGAATATTTATCACGCGTAAGCCTTAAATAGGATCATGAGAAGAGAAAACCCATGTCCATTGTCAGGACACGCACGCTCACGTGACGGCGTGTACGCGAACAGCACATATAGTCACGTGGTGGCGGCGCGCTACGCGGGTTATGGAAAACATTTCCCCGCGGAGGTGGCGCCGGCGTGTATACATAAAAAAGGGAGATGGGGGCTAAGCTTATGCCGACAGCCGGCCGATGGCGCCCGGTGAAGCGACGGGATAATGGACATCTAGGGTAAGGAGTACGTGTGTTTATCCCACCTGCCCTAGTGCAATCATTCGCCTTCAATTCTGCTGAAAGTTATTCCAAGGAATCCCACATATTTTTTTACTTGTTGTACCCGCCCGCCCGCCGCCGTTTATTTCACACACACACACACACACACACACACACACACACACACACACACACACACACACACACACACACACACACACACACACACACACACGCGCGCACACGCACACACACACAGACACACACACACACACGCACGCACACACACACACACACATCTGCATGCGAAATTGGAAATTCATTCCCTTTAGAAAGGGTTTTGTTTATCTACATGTAATATTGGCTCTCGCAATGTGATGTTTTAAGTATTGCGCCTTTAACAACGGCGGGCGGGGGGCCGTTCTTTGACAGAGTACAAGAACACTCGTGTAGCAAGCTTTGGAAGCACGCTAAGGAACTTATCTTTTTGTCCAACTGCGCGGAATGCTGACCCCTGTATATGTTACGCGCCACTGTCCTTCGTTTCTTTACGGCCACGGGCGAGTCATGCACCGAGAACAGAATGAAGGCCAGCAGCACTTGAGAAGGCGATTCGGACGGGGCCCGATTACGCTATCGGGTACTACTCTGATCGCGCAGTTCGAGTGTCCTCCAAATTTTTGGCGCTAGAGCTTGCACGTTCTTGCCATGGTGTGTGACAGGCTCTGGTCTCACGCTGTCTACGCCATGACAAGACCAAGGCATCAACAAAGAAGGCCAAGTTAAGCCACCTAATATCGACCAGCTCTGCCGTTTAAGGTTGGCACGGCTAGTGTAAACTTCTTAATTCGTTTTTGTTACTGCGCCCACACACACACACACACACACAATCACACATATCCAGATGTAAAACTTGAAGTTTCATTCCCTTTCGGAAGGGCTTTTTTGATCTACATGTGTCATTGGCTCTCGAAATGTGGTGTTTTAAATATTGCTATGGGCAGCCATCAAAGGACAAATACGTTGATGAAGACGACGACGATTTGGAGACTTGCGTGCCGCTGCCTTAGCTCGAAGTGCCCCGGTACTCTACCGCAAATACACTTACTTACAGTCTCTCTCGTCTGCGTGTCTTCGCTTAACAATATTACGCCTATAACTACTAGAGGCGGCGGCCATTGTTTGACAGATTGCAAGAACGCTCTAGTAGCAAGATTTAAGGAGCACGGCTGAAGGAACTTTTTTTCACAACTGCAAGGAATACTGACCACTGTCTTCGTCTGACGTCATTGACAAGTGCTGTTCCAGCTTTCAGCATGAAGTAATTCAGGCCACTCTTGTTCACAGTGTCGTCTTTCACGATTATGAAGTGCGTGTGGTCCGGATTCAGGTCGAACCTGTTGTCCTCAGGGCCGGCTCCCCGTGTTTTCGATATATACGGTACCGTCCTGCAGAGAGACAACAAAAAGGACACATTGCTGATATGTGCTCGACATTGCGTTTGTCTCTTGATGACTTGCTGTGACACAACTGGTACTGTTCAATCACACTGCTATCGTCGGCTCGCACAAACAAACAAAAAAGAGATAAACAAGAGAGGGACGCTAACCAATGCTTGTCCCTCTCTTATTTTTCCCGGTTCAGTAGTCTAGCAACAAGTGCTACTCCGTTACATTTATTGCACTGTGGGCACTTTCTACCAACATTTCCGACCTATCTTTGAGATGCAAGCACCCTAGTCAGGCACATTGTCCCTTTCACCACTCGGTGGAAATATCTAGATTTCCATGAGTAGTAAGGCCACGTTAAAAAGTGTCTTCTGGGTCATGTCATCAAAACTTACTAGGAATACTTCTACACGCCAGAGATAAAGCCAGCGAAATTCTGCAACTCACTATGACAAATATATGGGAGAAAGTTCCAACGTGTGTTCTAAATCCAGCGTTTGTGCAGAAAATTAATCCAGCCAGGTTGTGATATTCAGCTATATGATTTATTATGTTCCGATAAGTCTGCGCAACAGAATGTTTATTTTTAGCAATGAAATGTGGTATCTGCCTTAGTTTGGCCAATTTCAAGTGTTCACTGAACACGCTTGTTGAGCATTTTTATGCGTTATACAAGATCAATTTATTCCCTGCACGGGGTAGAAGCGTCAGATCGTTTACAATTGGTGCAAGTGGCAAGCCCGAATTCGTCCGCGGGTGGGCGAGGAGGCGTTGTGAGGGTGAACGACGAGAGCCAATGAAAATTAAGGGCATTTGCCGACCACGTCCTGGGATCACTGGAGCAGAAACGAGACATGTTTCCAATTCAACTACATTTTACGACAAGGCTCTCAACTCGCGTCCGTTCGTGGGCCACAGTCACGATATTTGACTAAGGTTGAGCGTTGGGGCAGCTGGTGCAGCACAATTCAACGTTTCACAGCGCCAGGAACGAGGTACGACATTCAAAGACACACTCAGCGCCTGTGTGTTCTTTCGAAGTCGTCCTCGCTCCTCGCGCTGTGAAACATCGAATCACGATATTTTTCCCGGCAACGGCCAAAACACTGAAAGAGAATGAGCGGAGGAGGGTGGTGGGGTTGAAGTAAATGTCAGCTAAAGTTGCCATTCAAAAGAAGGGCTTTCCCGTGCGTCATGTGTGGGTCATTTCTGAAGGGGAATTTGACGTCAGCATTCCGAGAAACGTATCGATACTGGTCTCTAGCAGAACTGAAATCAGGACGCCGATTAATAAAATATAGTTGTTTCGGATCCACGGATCCACATGGCGACCGTGTGGGGCAGGGTCACAAAAAAGATGCCCGAGACCAAGAGAATATAACACAAAATATATGGGACGAAGACAGTAATGTGGGGGCAGGGCCGGGAAGGTCCGCCGGGCCGCCTATTTGAGACCCCTGCTTTACGAGCTCGGTTAGCGGTTGCCATATTGTACGGAAGATGGTCAGAATAACCACGGCCTTCAAAAGATTACGTGGCTCGCAGAGAATGCGCGACGCCTGATCTTTGGGGCATGCTAGGCCGCAAGTGTGGGGACGCTAGGCGCTGAGCTCCGTCGCCGGCCGCGCGCACCTTCGTGGTTTCGAACTTGTCGGCGCACGTCAGGAGGTCCTCGCGTACGATGCCCACCAGGCAAAGGGGCGGCCGTTTCTCGAAGTCCGTGTGAGGGTGCCGGTGACAGCGCAGGATGAGCCGCTGCACCAGCTCCTCGTTCACCCACGAGCCGATGTCCTTGGCGATGCCCGTGTTGATGCCGTTCGTCAGGATCCACATGGCAGTGGTGTTGGCCGCCTACGACAATGACGTGCTAGCCGTTTGGTGCGAAGAAAACCTGGCCGCAAGGCATGCAAGAACGCGCTGCACGAGTATATTGAGACAGTGAGAACGGTGGAGGCCGGTGCGATAACTGCTCATTTGGACGCATTCCCATCTAAATACAAAAAGCGACACAAAATAAGCAAATAGCTCATAAGTAACTGTTCCCCGCATAGCTTTCCCATTTTCTCCTTCGTACGTATGTTTGTTTGATATAATGACACCATCCCATATCGTATTCTGTACAAGCGTCGACTACTACAGCGTAAACAATACTCTACGCCTGGTTGAAGCTTTTGCGATCAATAAGGTCAGATCTTAACGTGAAATGTGCCTTAAAACTGTGCCGACGCGACAACCCCAAGCTAGAGGCTATTCCACGGCCCACCTACAACCTTTAGGGTTGCCAAGAACAGCCTCTGCTGAGCGCGTAATTGGGAGTACATAATATGGTTCACAAACTCAAAGAAGTCCACCTCTCCGCCTAAGCGGAGCGCCTATCCTACACTATCACCTACCAAAAGTTGCTCCAAGGTCTCAAGATATATATCCCCTTCTACGAGGCCGATCGGGCATGTATACAGAACGAGTCTCATGCGGCCGCTTCAAAGCCACATTTGTACGCAAGAACACGCATCCAGCATTCCATGATGAAAAACGACAAGCACGAGCTCGGGCAAACCAGAAATACTGGACTGCCTCAAAGGACACGTCTTACGTCGATGCTGCCTGACCAGTTGGCGACATTGTCACGGCTGCTGTGGCATGCCTTCTGCAGAGCGTCACTTAAGTACTATTCTAAACGCAAAAAATAGGGCGCAGTACGGAACGGGGACTAGAGAAGAGAACGACCGACACAGGCGCACTTCTCTTCTCTAGTCCCTGTTCCGTACTGCGCCCCACTTTCCTCATTTAGAATGAATCGTTACGAACTAGCCCGAATGGCGGTTTTGCTACTTAAGTACTAGTACAACAGCACAGCTGCTCAGGAGGTACCCGTAGCCTAAGCGGCTACTCAGCGGGAAGACGACAACTGACCTCGTCATGAAGGACTCACAGGCATAGTTCCGCAGCGTATTGCACCACTGGCAGCTAAAAAACTAAGAAACGCAAGAGTGTAACAACAATTTTTGGCGGTTTTATGTCCAAACGCCACAATGTAATAATCAGAGACACCGTAGCGGAGGAGACAAGAAATTTCGACCACCGAGGTTATGTAACGTACACCTAAATGTAAGCTCTTGGGCCTCTAGCATTTGGACTCCATCGAAGTGAAGAACGCCGCTTTGCCAGCTATCACCCGGCACCTTTTTTTGGTTGTCGTTGATCCGGAATGAATGGAAAGAATGAGCGCACCATTGCCTATGCATTTCTCTCCTCTGGCCTGCAATAAATCGCGGTGCTGTCAGGCCCTCAAAACCAGACTCCTTCGGCACCATTTGGAGATACTGTGGAGGGAGGATGGATCTCGAACAAAATGCTATGAGCCTGCGAAAGTAGCCCAACCAGAGTTCCGATGTAAATAGACAACTCATCTCTAGAGGCAGCTCCAGGTGATAGAAAATGCTAGGCAAACGCTTTCGCTAGGACTAGGGTCCATTCCGACGGCGCACCTTTACAACTAGTTTCAATAAAGATTTTTCACCACCAGGGAGCTCCAATGGAACAAACTCGAGTAGCTATAGGCTACTGATAGAAGTACCTCACGGGGAAACCCAACGAACCTTGATGAGGCCCTCCTTGAAGTTCTCAAGCTGCCTCGGGGCGCTCCACTCCTGCCACGTGGCCAGGCTCGAGACGACCACGAGCACGATGCGAGGCAGGGTGAACTTCCAGTCACGGGTGAGGATGGTCAGCACCTCGTCGATGCTGATGTCGTGGGTTACCCGGATGTAGGGGCGACCCTGCGATGAGAGAAAAAAGAACGTGGTCCCTTCCTTATAGGTTTGATCCTTCTACATCTTACCGAGAACGAACGTAGGTTTGTATAGCTTTGTTCTAGGTGATATGAAGCAACCGACGGTTTACTCACACAGGCACATTCTCCCCTAGTCATCTGAGCTGTGTCACCGATTGCACGTGCTTCCTCGACTTTGATCTCACAAATTAGTGCGGCACGCTGAAAGTGCAGGATATGCACGCTAGATGGAATCCACAAGCAGATAGATGCGGCTGCGTTGGCAACCGATCCGTCGCCCTATCGAATAGACAACCGAGATATTGAAGGGGTGTAGGTATTTGCAGCAGGTCACTGTGATTGCCAAGCGCTCTTCAATATTGAACTATGCCTTTCAGTGGAAATGGCTCTGTGTTAACCCTGTCTGCACCCACGCATACATGTGCTTGACGTATGTCGTATACAAAAACAACCAGTTCAGAGTCAGCGCTCGTCTCGCATGTCTTGCGTTTTCGTCCTTTACAGTTTCGCACTGTTCACTGTCAGTATACATCACCAAAGTAGCCTATTAAGCACATTACCAAGCTAGGAGTGAAAACATCGAAACTGCAACATGGTTACAAAGCATACTATTCTTGGAATCTTCGTATTATGACACACTTGGGGTTTTTAGGTGTGGACAGCACAGCCACTTTGTATTACCCAGCAATCTAAACGTGGTCACTGTGCGTGGAAATCAAAGCCGCCTGCTCGAGCTTATTGCACGCAACACCTCAGACGATATTCTACGAAATGGAATATTGAATGGAGCTGTCTCTAAACGCCATGTCTGCTTTTGGACCAGGAAAAAATGCCATTAAACAAGTGATTAAAGGTAGAACGTTAGTGATACAAATGGTGGCACTCGGAGAGCGCGGAACGGAACAAGATTAAAAACGCATGCCGTGCAGCACCGCTGGAGACGACTTCAGCCTGTCATGATGCTATGTTTCGGGAGTTAATTATGCGTCTATTTACAACACAAATACAGGCGCCTGCTTGACTTGTCCTAATATTAACGCTGATGTCACCAGAGCCGAATCTGCATCTTCACGGTCACAACGGTGTCGAGTGCCTACACTCCGCTGTTCTACACTGTAAGTGTTGAGAGATTCATGGCCGGGTTTATAACAATCCGATGTTAGGCACATGAAATACACAGGGTACATCTCTTTTCTTAATACAAGTCTATCTTTGGACTCATTATCTTGGAGCGTGAAGGGACGTTTCTCACATACAAAACGAAATTTGAAAGCTAGCTTCTTTGCGAGGTGGTCTCCTGAAATGTACGGCAGCATGGACATTTCTGCAAACATGGACAAGCGCAGTTTGCTCGCGTTATATGACGTAGCAACTGTAGACTTGCCTATCCTGAGATAAACGTGAATAAAAATTGGAGGCCACTCCAATGGTCGACGTAGGTGCACGTGGCGGCACCCGCTTGTCGGTGTTCGTGTGGCCTGGTGTATTCCTGTTGTGACGTGTGTTTAGCCGCACTGCCTAAGCGGATTTCGAAGTTCACGCAGAAGGACACGCGTAATTGAGATATGTTCCGCCAGGTGCAGCGATGATCGCAGCTGCTCACAAGAAAACTGTCTGCTGTCTCAACGAACTTAATAAAATGTTGTAATTAACTACCCTGATAGTTATTTCGTCCTTGGATAAACTTTTGCTTCGATATGATACATATTCATTATAACTTCAACTTCGTACGAGTATTACTTCTGACAAGGCTTTTTCTGAATATTCAAAAACACGGAAGTGCCCAACCGGAAATCCTTGGAAAGGAAACATAATTGTCGCCTGATAGTCGTGCCACTAAAAGAACAGACGTGGAATGTGAGGACAGCACATTGTCTTCACTTGAACCACGATAGCTGCCGCTATTAGTTGGTCGAGTATGCATTGAAGAATAACGCATTTGTGAAACCAAGAAATCTGTGCACAGACCTTTTGTTTCGATAGAAACGATTTCACATATTTACCGTGTGTCTAGCTGGCCTGATTCAAGTGCGCACGCAGAAACACGCGAGATTATAGCCCCTTCAGGCGCAGCGTCCACATATGTGGACGCAAGTTGTTTTGCCAGTTCCTCAGATCAGTGGGAAAGAAATGGGAAGATACATTGCGCATAGGAATAACTCAACCTTCTACATAGTCAACGCGTCTTGACTTGACGCCAATGTGCTGCATACGACTCCAGCTGATCACTTTGATGAAGGCACTACAATGTTTGACGGGTCACTGGGTCCAGGAGCAACTTCATAAGTATTATTTTTCTTTGCTCACAATGAACACAGCCAAAAACGAACTGCATGTGCATCTTGAGGCAAAGATTACCTTTTTTTGTGTAAATATTGAATATGAGTGCCTAATAAATACTTAAACATTTAATTACACGCTAATTTAGATTAATTAGCAAATCTCGCACAAAACAACGGATTTCTTCATTTTCTTTCTAGGAATGTAATAAAGAGTGCTTTACAATTATGCTGTGCCATATTTAGACATTTCCGGGACAGTGCATCATAATGTGCGCCTGAAGGCGATAGCAACCTGAGCGCATTTGTTTCTGATAGGACTTATGCACTCACCTCTGGCTCGAACATGAAGTTCTTCCAGAAGTGGATCTCCCCTTTGCCGCACAGGTACCGCGACGAGGGTTCGTCGACAGTGACCGACTGCATCTGCGAGCGCGAAGACGAGGATCAGTATTGTACAATGCGCATCAGCATGACGTTAGACACATGTTAAACTCCAGGCGGTGCAACATCTTCCGGAGTCCCCCCACTCCGGCGTGGCTCGCAATCACAGCCTCGTTTCAGCACGAAAGAGCCCAGAAATTATTATATTTATTAAGCCTGCGGTTACCGCCGACACCATCAAGTAATACAGAAACGGCATTGGATGTAAAAATAAAACACAGCAGTGATTGCTTACTCTAGCTGTCCTACGAATTCCTAGAAATGCTAGAAAATATATTAGCACACCTCATATTAGGGCTCTTAAAGCAGCTGAGCACCTACGTTTATGACACCCTTCGTTTTGGGCGAAACTGAAAGCTCAACTGCTAAAACATAGGGTCAATAACAGGAATAACGGGATTTTTTTTTTCGGAATTTCACGTTATGTAGCACGGATGCCTTCAGACATTGGCCAGATAATGGCGATGGATACGAAAGTGTAGCGACAAGATACGCGAGCGCCATTGGCGCCATAGCAGCTATACATGATGGTGTTAATTGGGAATAGATAAACGCCGTGCCACAGCTGTAATAAAAGCAACACTTTTTACGAAGCCAATATCCTTGGGGGTCAAGATTTCTTTAGTGCTTCATCATAGATTCCGCTCTGGGCAAACACTTAGCAATTTTCACCGAGTAGAGAATGATTTGTGTGCACCGCCAACCGTTGAAGGACGTCGGCTCCAGACGAAAAAAAGCTTGCTGTTATGTCCCACTCTCCGCCACAAACGCAGCAGTGCTGAGCTTTCGCTGCGAGCGCTTTTTTCCTTAGATAGGCAGAGCATAAAGCGAAAATGACGGCACAGTAGAGACTCCTATTTGAAACATTAAGCACGCTGAAGAATATTAACGTCTGTAATAACGTACAGTAATAAGTCTGAGTCAATGAACGAAATATCAAAGAACAGTGCCGTACGAAACGAATTAGTATTCGAAGTGGAAAGAAATGCGGCAGAAGCTATGCAGTCATGGTTGTCATGTTTTAGTTCCACATCGCTTGAGCACGGCGGACACTACGAATTCCTCAGATGCACGACTTAATTCACTTCGACGACGTCACACATCAGGATCATGTTGTTAATAATAATAAGTATACATTAACTTCTGCTACGCCGCGATTTGTTGCACCCTATGGCAGTAAGCATGGAGCGGTGAATACTGACGTAGGATACACTCTAAAAAATTATCGAATAAAAATGGTGTCTTTTTGTCATACAACAATAATCGTCATCCGGCTTGCTAGCGCTTCCTTTCTTGAAAACTCAGCGGTGGCCACTTTCCTATCAAGAATGCTATGTTACGCTGATAACGTGCATGTCGATCGTGACCTGAAACTGCCGGGCGCGCGGCGATAATGCAAGGAAAGGAACGCAATATAGATGACGATTATTGTTGTGGGACAAAAAGACACCCTTTTTACTCGATCATTTCTTAGAGTGTACATATTTAAACGCTATCGTCTTTGACCCCGCTACTGAACAAGCACGCATCTCCACTGGGAATGGCTGGGTTCCAGGATTAGCGAGGAGGCTGAGTGAACTGTCGCGGCTATCTGCTGAACGATCAAGGAAGACCGCGGATTTAGACTAGCAGAGAGACAGCGTGCTATGCGGGTGACAACCTCCCCCAGTCCTACAGGACCCGGTATACGGCAGGTTATTTGCACAGGGAAACGTCGTTCATATGGATCCGACCGACCGTACGGTGGGTCGGTCCAGATGCCGCGTGAGCAGATGCCGAAAGGGAGGAGGGGGGGGGGGGCTATATAAGTTCTATATGAGATCAAAGGAGGCGCCTGTTTCAAGTGGCTTGCCTTGTCCGGCTCGTCATTTCCGAATACGGTAAATCTATTGGACGCGAAACATTCCCATGTTTGTTGCCTGGCGCGGAGTAATCCGAATGCCTCCATAGCCTAGCGCCAGAGCTCTACCGAAAGTTGGAGCGACATATCACGGTTTCCTACATCGTTCTATCCCTTTACGGCCTGCCCCGCACAAACGTGTGGGTCAATAAAGACGCTCACGAAAAGGCACCTGTTTCAGTTTCGGTTTCATAGCTCTGTGCCGCGGAAGTCAATGTTTACAGGAATATATCTGTTTCAGTAGTTGAATAATTTCGACACCAGAGGGCGAGTAATCTGCCACGAAAAATGCCGTCTGACCACGTGCGCCGACAGCAGCTACCTCAGACGTGTAAATCAACGCTCCTTCTTGTTATAAAGTTTTTTTCGGGAGTGTATGCATATGAAATGAGTATTAAGACTTAGAAAAACATGCTTCGCTAAAAAATTTACGCGTTCTTACCACACACGCTGTGTACTCACGCGTTAAAAAGTCACCCGCACATTTGGGCTTTAGTCTTCGTCAAGTGCACGGCAGAGCGACGCGGGTTGGCCCATTCGCGTGCGGTTGCGCCTGCGCATTCTGTTTTTTTTTATTATTGGGAATAGCTTTCTTGGGATCTTATTGACACTTCTTTGGTTGGTGTTTCCTGATGTTTCCTCAATCTGAAGTTACCGATGCCAAGTGATGTGCTTGAATTGTGATCACCATTCACGCAGCAAATATTAATTTTGTGAATGTGTTGTGACAACATGCGTTATATTTCAAAGAATTAGATTTTACATTGCCTATCATATAGATTTGCAGAATCGCCAGTGAAATTTTAAGGATAATAAATAACATTGAGGGTTAAAATTGCTAGAATTATCTAACTTAGGGAACAAGCTTCTGTGGGCGCTCAATTTTCTTTTTTTTTTTTACATGCCGAGATTTTCAAACTAGAGAATGAAGAAGACATAGAAGAGATATTGAGCCTCCTGATATCTTGCGTCAGAATTGGGTAGGGACCACGCTGACGAATTGACAGAGATTCAGATTTGTGGTTCGAGTCAACTTAGTGATGAAAACTGGAGTATGGAAGGCGAGTTTTTGAGCAGTTGCCTCCGCAATAACTGGTTCAGGTGACCAGTCACCCTATCCTGCCAGTTTCAGTGAAACTGATGTCTTTGGGGAGAATACACATTCGGCTGCAAAGCCTCACCTGCTTGGAAGTGGTGAGACAGCCGACGTTCTTGTTCTTATGAAGACTCCTTTGCCGACTTTCTCACACTAATTTAATGCAACGATCTTTGAAGTTACTGCTGACAAAATGGCAGTGTGCCCTAGTTGTAGACATAGAACAATTTTGCAAGCAACAGTGCAAAAGATCAAGCAGCTTTCGGTATGGATCTGATCGTGGGCTGCATCCGATCTCTGAGGATCTTTTGCTCATCACCAGGCGCCCAAGAATTGAAAGTGGAAAGAAAAAGGTGTCACAAGATCAATCCTAAGACAACTTTACTGGAGTGTAAAAGGCTCCCGGCATAGCCAAGCGATTAGACTCAGCTATACGTACCACTGGCGATCAGTATACAGCTTGACATCTCCGCATCACTGCAGGCTGTCAAGTGTAGCTTCTTGTTCAAGGACGCGTTGTATGAAGTGCAGCTTATACCTGTGCCTCACAAGTGACACACAATACTCTCAAATGTTGCATTCGCAGCGCTGACCACGCATTTTTTGCTTTGTCTTAGCCGTTATGAGTGTATTCCTCGCTGCAGTGAATCACATGAATGAAAGCCCAGCCAGCACATATGTGCGGGTCTGTTTTCTAGGGCAAAAACTCTAATTCTTACAGTTTAACCTTTGGAAAGCTAATTACGATAGAGCAAACATCAAAAATGTTTGAGCAAGTTAGCAATTTTTCTGTTATATTTTTCTCGGGCAGGAAAGGGCTATGCCAATTTAACAATAAAACTCGTACTTTGTCGCCGTGCTCTATTCTGTAGAGACTGAGTCGATACTACCGTACTTTCCACAGCCACATAACGACATGCGCTTTCGCGGGTGACTGTCGATCTTTCTAAGTGCTCACCGTGTGCTCGGCGACGGAGCCTTTGCGGTTCGGCGCCGTCGACGAAGACTCGGACTTGGCAGCCATGATCCTTGCAGAGACAAAGACAGCCGCGTTCGAACGTGTCTCTTCGCTTCTTCTGATGCAGCTGGTCCACGCGCGCACGCTTCTCCACGCTACGTTTCTTCGTTCTCTTTTCCTTTTTGGAAGCGCATGCATTCCTTGTATCCAGTTTCGGTTTTAAATTATATTGTCACTAGCGCCTACGTGCGTTGTGTTGCTTGTGTATTTTTGTGCCGTGTCGGACAACTCTGTTCGCGAAGTGTGCAGCACCGACAAAAACAAGTTACTCCATTGAAGAAAATAAACTTATCTCTAATATGTATTGAGATCTTGCAATACTATTGATCGTAAAATTATTTTTACATGGAAGGAATGAAGCTAATAACGAAAGTGAGCTCATTTTATCTTCTTGTCGGGCACTTCAGTGCTCGCCGCAAGCCTTCGCAAGCGAACGTATCATTAACGCTTCAGAGTTTTACCTACAGAAGGACTTAACGAACACTATGTCTTACCTTTCGCTGGCCGTTCAAAATAGAGCTTCGAACACCTTGAGCGATTTCGATGGCATCCGCATGTTTTAGAAAATTTTCGGGGACCTTTCCCTAGCGGGGAAATTGGGGCGTGCGAATATTAGCATAAGCGTGGCTGATCCTTTCGATTCTTGTATTTTTTACAGCGAAAGCAGTTATGAGATCACAACAATGGCGCCGTAGTAGTCAGCCGCTATCGCGCGAATTAAGAAAAAAAAAGAAATAAAAAATATCTAGAATGGAGCGGGGGGTTCAAACCTGCGTCCTCTCCGTAGCAGTCCAATATTTTAGCACATAGCCATGTCGGTGATCCAAACTCCTCCGCACAAAAAACCCTATACAAGCCTTATGTCACGAAGGAACCACGTTAACCCTCTATTGCATGGCGTCCCATATTTGGACATACCGATTAGCATTGTTTATTGCGGGCGCAAGAGGACCAATGGAGAATGTGACACAGTTAGAGTAATCCTTTAGTTACGTGCACTAAATATAAAAAAAGCGCTGCCATCCCTAGAGCAGTATGAAATCTAGACATGAAATAGATTTCACGGTGCACGTGCAAGCTCGGATCATGAACAACAGTGACTTCTATATTTTTCTTGCAACCATTTTCTCGTTGCAGAAGCAAGAAAAAAATTATTTTGGCATATCTCGTGGCTTTGAAAATTCATGCTCATTAAGGCTCCTCTCAATTCCGTTTTCCACTACGGTATTTAGTCGGAAATCGGTATGTGCCATATTTGGCACAGTATGCATGTGAGTGATGAAATGTGCAATATGATGCCATCTATGTTTTCTTGCACAGTGCAAATACAAACAAATAGAAATCCTCTGAGATCATGTAGCACAGCTCGTTTTTGCCAGATTTCAGTTGTGGTGGTAGGTTTTGAGATGCTTCACGAAAATATCGAGTGTCAGCAGCAGTACCTGGCAATTTTTTGTTACATTATTGGCGTGGGTGCACGAAAAAATTATGTGAAGTCTAACCAGTGCACGTCGGTATAGCTTTTACGATTTGTCGGCAACTGACGCTCACAACCACAAGTCAGCGGTTGGAAATTCGGGCAGGAAAGTGCAGCAAGGCGGCACCATGCGAAGAGCCAACCGTGTAAGCGGCCATCTTGCACGTAGATGTCGGCAGTCAGATGCACTAACCAAAATGTTCAATTATTCCTGAACACAGAAAGCAATAGCTTTGCTTTATTCCACAAATCAAGCTAAAAAGACCGCAATCAGTGAGATTTTGTTTTTCAACCATGGCAGCAATTTTGCTCGCCCACTTGCATGGTGTGCCATATTTGGCACAAACCTGTATCTTCATTAATGCAGTCACAATAAATCTGAAAATTTTTGTACATGTTATTCTTCATGTAGTTAATGATAAAAAATGATCAAATAATTTTTCAATTGATTTTCTCATAATTCATACAATAGAGGGTTAACATATATAGTGTGGTAGAAGAGTAAAATAACAACGAGGCGTCACACAATGCGTATTGTGTAACCAGGCGTCACACAATATGAAATGGATCATTGAATGCTTCCAACCCATTACAAAGGGCTCAGCCATAATTCATCGCTTCGCGGGCCTGATCGACCAGCTTTGGGCTGCCCAGCAGGCCCGCGAAGCGGCCGACAGACTTGGCCTGGCGGTCCCGACGTGGGAGTTGCCCACTGCGCGCTAGGGTGCGTCCCGCAGGACTTCATTAAAGTTATGTTAATCAATCAATCAATCAATCAATCAATCAATCAATCAATCAATCAATTAATCAATCAGCCACCGCATCAATTTATGGTGTAGTGGGTACCTTGCAAGCGTACTTGTATTAGTAGCCCCAAGAGAGTTTGCAATGGGTTCTAGAAATGTCGCTCTTCCTGCTTTCGCGGTGATTGCGCTGCGCTTTCCGCGCAGGCTTGGCGTTTTTAAATGCGAAGCATTTCCTTGAGTACTGCAGGCACTTTTAGCGCTTCTTTCTATCTATCTATCTATCTATCTATCTATCTATCTATCTATCTATCTATCTATCTATCTATCTATCTATCTATCTATCTATCTATCTATCTATCTATCTATCTATCTATCTATCTATCTATCTATCTATCTATCTATCTATCTATCTATCTATCTATCTATCTATCTATCTATCTATCTATCTATATATCTATCTATTAGCATGGGAAGGCAAGATTGTTTCAAAAATATTGTTTGTTTGTTTTCTCGATATTATGGCATATACCCAGTCTCTCGGATTGGCCAAGAAAGCGTAGTGTAACTAATAATAATAATGTAAGGGGTCTTACGTCCCAAAACCACAATATGATTATGAGAGACGCCGTAGTGGAGGGCTCCGGTGGTGGTGGTGGTGAAAAACGTTTATTTGGTCTATTTACAAGTGAGAGATAGGGGTGGCCTTAAGGGCCGACCCTGTACAAACTCTAGGAGGAGTCCCTAGTCCGGGAGCCCTGTGGCTTGCACGGCGGCAAGCGCCCTGGCCACGAGGGCTCTTTGACCTTCCAAGGCCGAGCAGCCGAGCAGAACAGCCTCCCAGCTCTCTCGAGTAGGGGGGTGAAGGGGAGGTGATTGGGGGGGACCGCCGGGTTAGGTGGGCATGCCCACACCATGTGGAATCTTGTGTTCTTTAACGTGCAATGACATGGCACAGTACACGGGCCTCTAACATTTCGCCTCCATCGAAATGCGACCGCCGCGACCGGGATCGAACCCGCGACCTTCGGGTAAGCAGCCGAGCACCGTAGCCACTGATTCACCGTTGCGGACAAAGCGTTGTGTGAACTTTCAATGAGAACTACACTACTGGTTATTTATATATTTATAAAAAGAATTAAAAAAAATAAAGTAGAAATAATGTAAAAGAAAATCCGAAGACAGAGAGACAGAGGAGGACAGAACAGCAAAAAGTGAAATTCTGAAATTTTGAGCAGACCAGAGAGGTGTGGTTACTGCACTCAATAATTTAGAATATATGCGTTAAAACATTTAATAATGTTACTTCAACAGTATTTATTAGTGGGATACTTTTAGTAGCTCGGATAAAATCGTAAACCGCATTAAATACATCCCTGTGACAATGTCCCAAAACAAAGGCACCGAAGTAGACCACAGTTTACGCCGTTAAACTTATACCTACATTCAAAAACGAAATAACTAGAAGTATTTTTCTAAGTGTATCGGTGACACGATAATAACGTTCAGTAGCTTTTATTTCTTCGCAGAATGGATAGAGGGGCGACATCGCCAGACTAGCCCTGTATAAATATAGATGGGGGACACGGCATCAAAATCTTGTAATCATAACTTCGAACATTCTGGACTACCTCCATTGAGGTTTCCATGAAAATTTGAGGTGGTGGTATTCTGTCCATTTTGTTATTGTTTCCATCATATCTGTACAAAGTGCTAATTTTCTATATTTGACCGTGATTATGTATTCTACTTCTGGAGGTGCGGAAATTATTGGGCCATCAAGCGATGCTCGCCTCGTACTAAGGAATCGGCCAGCTCATTAATCTTAATCCACAGCGACCTCTGGTCATGGCATGAATAACGCGACAATCCCGTCGCGTACGTCGTGAAACCCTTTGCTCCAGACACGTGTATACCACGGGCCACGGTATGCGGGTATGTGCCACAGGTGATTGGCAGATAACAGACATTGGTTAATCTTAACACGACAGCGTTAAGAAAGAAAACTGACATCGGCAGCGTTGACCGGAAGAATGCAAAGAATAAATGTCAGGGTCCCAGCAGGAATCGAACCTAAGCATTCTTCGTGGCAGTCAAATATTCTAGCACAGAGCCACTCCAGTTCTTTTTAGGGGCGAAGCTCCTAAGGATGTGGGTCTGTCCCTCCTCTATAGTTGTCGTAGTAGTAGTAGTAGGTAGGTAGGTAGATAGCCACGTATAGTGGAATGTACCCACTCCACGTGATAAAGATGACGATGACAGAGTATAGTGGAATGTACCCCCCGCCCTCAAAAGTTTTCGGAACACAAAATTTCCGAAAATGATATATTCCCGCTTTGTCTTTGAACATAGCCTCCAAACAGATGTTCCAGCTTGTAGTAGTCCTTGCGACCTACGCAGCTACCTGCTAGGTTAGATGCGCCGTGCACTAACAGAGCAGAAATTCGCATTTTCAGTGGAGCCCGCGTTCCGTAAACTTGTGGGAGCGGCTTACCCACCACACGTGATAACGATGAAGTATAAGCGCGTTCCAGTATAGTGGAATGTACCCACTACACGTGATAAAGATGACGATGACGCCTGATGACCATGAAGATAAACTCTTGGCCGATCCCCCCTGAGTGGGTAGGTGCCAATCATACAAGGAGCGTCATCATCATCATCATAAGTGCATTCCAGACCACACATTCTCTTTCTGCCATGGATGAAAACGATCGAGCTTCGCCCACTCATCAACATTCACTTCGTGGATATGGCGTGATTTTTTTATTTTTAGGGGCGAAGCTCCTTAGGGTGTGGGTCTGTCCCTCCTCTGTAGTAGTAGTAGTAGTAGGTAGGTAGGTAGGTAGGTAGGTAGGTAGGTAGGTAGGTAGGTAGGTAGGTAGGTAGGTAGGTAGCCACGTATAGTGGAATGTACCCACTCCACGTGATAAAGATGACGATGACGCAGTATAGTGGAATGTACCCACTACACGTGATAACGATGAAGTATAAGCGCGTTGCAGTATAGTGGAATGTATCCACTACACGTGATAACGATGGCGATGACGCTTCCAGACCAGTGGAATGTACCTGTTAATAACGAGGACCCGTAGTCGTAGGTCAGGAACACGTCTTTACTTCCTAAGGGCTAGCTCCCAATCCCAACTTCGTTCTCCTCTCTCTCTCGCCTCCCCTAAGCCCATCACCCACTTCTTTATTTTCAACATCCTCCGAGGGGGAAGGGACGAATGTTAGAAAAGTCATTTCGCTGCTTCTAACATGTGCACTTTTCGTAGCGGGTGGTTCACCACGTGGTCAATTGCCAAACGCAGAAACGCAGCAGAATAATGAAATATTTGACGTCATGCTAATTACAATTAATCACAGAAACTGACACACAACAGCTGATTACTTCCTTTTCTTTTTTGAAATATAAGATTGAGTGCCTCGGAATTATGGTATGTGATTTTGACGCATTAGTAGGCAGTGCATCATCCTTCGCGACTGCAGGAGATGCGATGCGTTAAGGAGACTCCTTCCACTACATGATATCTATATAGTGTTTTTTTTTTCCAACGCGGTTTCAACAAGTACGCGGCTCTGTGGTAGAACATCTGCTTGCCACGCAGAAGGCCTGGCTTCGAACCTCACTTGGACGCGAAAGTTTTTATTAATTTTATTTGCATCTTTCTCGATTTTTCTGTCACGGACAAGATGATAATTTTTAGCTCACGAGCAACGACACCAACGCCGACGACGAAATTTCTGCGAAATGAGCTCTCTAACACTATCGCGTTAATCTCGGCTTATGTAAGAACACAGATGCAGCTCTCAGTTGGCATTTCCGACAACAAACCAGCACAATGATCAAATTTTGTTCACGTAATAACCAGACCGCAACGGCTCTCGTATAAGGCTCAATATCCTGTAGTTTCATAAGCTCTTCCTTTTTATTGTGGTATTCTAAACAACCTGTTTTAAATGCGATGCATTTCTTTGCGTACTACAGGCACTCTTAGCCTTTCTATCTACATATCTATCTATCTATCTATCTATCTATCTATCTGTCTGTCTGTCTGTCTGTCTGTCTGTCTGTCTGTCTGTCTGTCTGTCTGTCTGTCTGTCTATCTAGCCGCCTACGTCTGGGTGCTCTAGTGATCACCCCCTTAACTTGGCGTAGACCACAATTATTATGGGAGAGGAAAATGGTTTGACGCATATGACTCGCTGTTCGTGACATGAAGAATGTCACAATCCCACAGCGTACTTCGTCAAACCCTTTCCTCCAGACACGTGTGGCACATACCCGTAAACTATGGGTCAGGGTATGCGAGTATACGGGTATGCGCCACAGGTGTGCGACATTTTACATCTACCCAGGAACGGCGAGAACAGACATTGGAAATTTTAACGTGAGAGCTTTAGGAAAAATACTGACATCTGCAGCGTTGAGCCGACGAATGCAAAGAATAAATGTCAGGGTCCCAGCAGGAATCGAACCCAAGCATTCTGCGTGGCAATCAAGTATTCTAGCACAGCGCCAGGCCAGGTCTCGGAACTGCTTTTGAAAAAAAATTAGGCAGATCCCAAGTACCATGGGAATCGATGTTATGCGAAGCATCCGGAGGTAAGGTGACTAGGTTGTAATTTTTTTGTTGAGCCAAACGTTATGAAATGACGCGAAAGATATGTACAAATCTTGAAAGCACAGACATGTTGAACAGTAGCAATTGTTTCATATAACCAGTTTACAGTTGTGCAACGATGCCAACAGAAACATGGATATTGCCAACACCAGAAGCCGTAAGCTGATATTTAGAGCTTGTTCTTGTAAGAATGGTAGCCCTGGATAGTGCTACGTAGACCAACTACAATATATTGGGCTTAAGTATACAACTGACGTTAACCCGACGTGACTCCATCATATGAGTGTATATGAGTGTTTTTAAAATCAGATAGCCAGCACTGAAATTATAATTGTCCTTTCACCAACATTACGCCTGCATAGGGTCTTTTTCCAAAGAAGTTTCGAGACATGACGTGGCTCAGTGGTAGAATGCTTGATTGTCACGCAGAATGATTGGGTTCGATTCCTGCTGGCACTCTGATTTCTATTCTTTGTATTCCTCGCGTAAACGCCGCCTATGTCCGTTTTTATTAACGCTGTCGCCTTTAAATTACTAGTGTCAACGCCACCGATATCATTTTCCCCTAACGCTCTCGCATTTAAATTACCAATGCCTGTTTTCGGCGTTCCTGGGTAGATATAAAATGTCAAAGTCCTGTGGCGCATACCCGCATTCCGCGGCCCGTGGTATACGGGTATGAGCCACACGTGTCTGGAGAAATGAATTTGAAGATTTACGCGACGGGATTGTCATGTTATTCATGTCATGACCAGCCAGACATATTCGTCAATACCTGTTACCCTCACCTAGAAATTTTGGCCGACCCCGAGTTAAGGAGGCGATTACGAGAGCACCCAGACGTAGGCGGCTAGGTAGATAGATACCTATATAGAAACGCAAAAGTGTTTACAGTACGCAACGAAATGCTTCGCATTTAAGAGACCCAAATGTTCGTGAAACGTCAGTTGTGGTCGCATTGCTGGCTATCTAATTTTATAAACATTACATATGTACTTCTATGATACAGCCGTCACGTTGGGTTAACGCAATTGTAGTTAAGCGCCATCCACTGATTGTTCATTCATGTAGCACTGTCCAGGGCTACCATCCTCGCGAGCACGAGCGCTACATATCAGCTTACCCGCTTCTGGTGTTGGTATCCATGTTGCTGTTGGCATCGTTATCATAGCTCGCCTAAAAGATTGGTACTCACTCAGACTCACTCAAGACGAACATTTTCCTCCGAGAGCTCACTCGGACTCAAGCTCACCGAAGCTTTCCTCAACAGAACTAACTCGGACTCAGACTCAGACTCACGAAACCTTTTCTCAGCCGGACTCACTCGGACTCAAGCTCACTAATATATTGCCCGCCCGGACTCACTCAGACTCGAACTCATGGCTTCACATGAGTCAGAGTGAGCCTGAGTGAGTCGACTCATGAGTCCGCTGGCGTAAATTTGGCGTTTCCGATGAGGTGTAAATGCTCTGTAACGCCAATATCTGTCATAATCGGGGCTATGTGATATGCCTTTTGATCTTGTAGTTTCAAATACGAGTGATCAGTGGTTGCAATCCAGAAAGGGGGTTTAGGTGCGAAGCAGCTATTTGACTCACGTGTGTAACGCCGTACGTTACGCAAGTCCGTACGAATGCGCCGCAACGCGTTCCCCTCGCCGTAGGTGTTGGAGCGTTGCCAAGTAGGTCACGCTCCCCTCGCACGCTTCCCTCGCAGGTGCGCGTTGACGTCACTCTCTCCCTCACCCGCAACATGCTCGCGGCAGCGCCCGCAGCTGCCGGCTGCTCCGCCCGCTCGCAACAACTCTGACCCGCCTCCCGTGTCTTTGCGTTTCAAACAAACGTTTACTCGAGTACACGCTACACCGAGTTTCGCTTCAAACCGTTCTTCCAGCACCCGCGTCGACGCCCGTTTCAACCGGGTCAACGCCGGGCGCACCGCTGCTGCTTCGCATCCAATCAGGGTTGAAGACTGGAGACGGCGAGTGAGGGCGATGCGGTTAGAAATTGCATCTCCCCTCAAGGAGTCTTAGCACAGAACATGCGTATTCACGCGACATAGACTCCCGCAGTATCCAATGTTTCTATCAGCGGAGTCACTGAAAGCTCTGATTGGCACACACAAACCAGAAACGGTGAAACACCGTATATAAGCTGTGATGCTTCGGGGAGATGGTCCAAGTTTTTTTTATGAAACATTCGAATCACACGAGATATGTCTATCAAGAACGTCCTGTGAAATAGTTTGTGGGGGAGGTCACTGCACCTGTTGTTTTATTGTTTATTTTTTTTTTAATTTGCTGTATATCGAGTAATCTTCCAAGGCAGGAAAATACGAAAAGCTTTACATCACAAACTCAGAGCCGCCTGACTACGCAGACAAATAATCTGCCCTATCCTTTTGCTCAACAGCAAGAGACCATGTGGCATCGCGATACGCGCAAGTGAGCTGAAAATAGGAATAAGCGATTAGCAAGACCAAGTCTGTGTCCGAATATTCGAATATGCGTATGAGCAGTCCTTTAAGGGCATCCTGAACATTCGTTTTTCTACTCCAGATAACTGGTCAAGCCGTTTGGAAAACTGATTCGCTTTGCTCCGGCTAAACCAGATAGCTTAGTGGATGCTTCCAGCATTATGGGATACCGCATGTTTGCGTAGGTGCCAGTCGCCCTATCAAGGAATTCTGCTAATTCACACCGTGGGAATACAAATGTCAAGGGATGGCTGAAACGGCGAAACACCGCATGTAAACTGTGATGCTTTCGCTTCTAGGGGAAAGTCATCGTGCAATCAATAAGGGTATAGCAGTACTGCGTCAGGCCGCGACGTCCACTGGAGACTGCGAGTGAGGGCGATGCGGTTAGAAATTGCATCTCCTCTCAAGGAGTCTTAGCACAGAACATGAGTATTCACGCGACATAGACTCCCGCAGTATCCAATGTTTCCATCAGCGGAGTCACTGAAAGCTCTGATTGGCACACACAAACCAGAAAAAAGCCCTCGTACCTTGCCCTAAGCAATACTCTAGCTTCCCCGAATAAGAGCACGTGTTATTGCAAAGCGCAAGCTTTTTGTTGCAGATACCCATGGTGGAAGATCCAGATGCTTCTCATGACAAAATATTCGAATTGAACTGGTGGGATGCAGAGCCTTGAAGCTTCAGAACCCACGTCTAAAGAATCGAAACACAGAACTAAGCTTTCTCCATATTTACACGCTGTTGAAAACATTTAGCACACTATGGCATTGCAGTGACGTAAAAGGCACGGAATAAAAACGTACACATTTAGCGACGTAACAGTTATTATCTGCACGTCGTGAATGCAGTAGTCGAATAAAGAACATCTAAACATATCAGAAAGGGCAAATAGAGACAAAGGAAGCGAAGAAAACAGACTTAAGGTCGTCTGTAGCGAACCGTCCAGTTATGTGGCCAAATATTCGCGACCTTCCGCGCGACGTTGTGCCAGAAAAGGGCCATTGAACACTAACTTCAGGCGGCTTTTGAGCGAAGGCTGCACAGTGTCGCATCGATCGAGTTGTGTCGGATTCATGGGCATTCCACGAATGCATTGAAACGCATTGCCGAAGTGCGGCGTGCTGCGAAGGAAATTGTTGCACTCGCTGCCGGCTATATACGCGCTCTCGCTGCTGCGACAACCGCCGGTGCAGTAGGCGAGGAAGAAGAGCTGCTCCTCGCTCATGGAATCCAACAAGCCTGGGAGCCTCAGCTTGTTCCTTTCGCGACCTGATCGATCCATGGCTCGCAGCAGGGTCTCCAAGGCACGACCATCAGTACCGTGGGTGGTGCGGTTGCAGTTGCTGCCTGCCATGGTGGACTTCGCAGGAAAGCGCGCCTTCAGGCGGATGCCTGAGCGGATCAATTCTCTCACGACAGCGAACCCTAGGCCGGCGTAGTTGAAACTGCGCGGAACTTCGGGCGAGAACCAGGGCCGAACAAGCATCAGAGTCGGCACCGTCACGCGGCGGTTGCTTGCGTCGACAGGTGACGTGAAACGCGAGCAGGTCTTCCGCGGTGGGCATCGGTAAGAGGGCATCGAGCGAGTTCAGCTCCCGCTCCCGCATTGCCAACATGACGCGCAGAAAGGTGCCGAAGAACGCGCCACCTTCGTCATTCTGATGCACGTCCGCTAACGAATCTTCGGGCGCCGCAGCGTCACCCGCACGACGACCGGGCGACGGTGTAGAAGAGGCCGTGTCCTGCAGCAGGTGTCGTGGGTCAACCACGCGCGTGCTTACGTTGGTTGCGCCCACGTTTCGGAGAAGCCCAGAAACAAAGGACGTGGCCAAAAGGAACCGTCTCGGTGCTGACCTCCTGCGCCTAGTACGAATGCCAAGGGTGCGAGACCCGCGACATTGTAGACGAGACGGAAGCATCGACCTTCGGCGCGCTGGGCGTTCTCGTCTGGAACCGACAGGCGGTAGTCCGGCCAAGGGTCCCCAATTGTCGGACCACTTCCCAAAAGATGTACTGCGTGATAGCCAGCGGCGTCAGGTCAGCGAAAACATGCTTCAGAAAGACCGCCATAGAGGTGCCCTTTACAGCAGCGCGGTCCCAGAAGCGGCCAAGGTGACGCTTCCAATCGGGGCGCTCCATGATGGTCCCAGGCTCGACGTAGTCGAACTTCACGAGTGTCTTATCGTCCGGCTTGACCCTGGCAAAGAGACGGAGCACCGTATCCTCAGTCTCCCACACAGACGCAGCCATGAAGGTGATCCTCATACGTGTCGGGAAGCCAAGAAGCGTGAACGTGTTCTCGAGGTAATCGCTATAGGTGTGCTTCCTAATGTACGCCTGGCGCTGCGACGACCAAGTTTCCAGGGCGCGCCTGGGCCGTACGAGGAGCTGCAGACCTTCGGCCGCGACATCGAACAGCGTCTTGACATTGTAGCGCACGTCGAGGTTCAGCGCCGAGTCCAGCGGATCGGTGTCTAGATCCTCGTCCTTGGCGAAATTGAGGCGGCACTTCTGCAGAAAGCGCACAAGTCGCCGGACGCCCTTCTTTTTTGCACCGACCACGGCGTTGCAGCCCTGGTAGAGAGACGCTGACGTCTGCAGCGGAGTCTGGATCTTGTCTTCGACGGCCCAGTTGGCCAAGGACCGTGTGAACCCTGGACAGGACGGCATCCTGATGATCGCCGACAGGAGTGGGTGCCGAATGTGACACCGACAACGTGGAGTTTGCCACCGGGCCGACTATGCCGCCACACGCGAACCGGTAGAAGTCGTCGCAGGGGTTCACTGCAGCGTCGATGGACGCGGCGAGTCGGTCAGCCAGCTGCACGCAGCCGGGTGACACGCAGACTCGCGTCGGAGACAGCCACTTGGAGACGTCCACGCCAAAGTAGAAGGCTGCGCACGAGCCGGTCACGGCGACCATGAGGAAGCACGTGGCGTAAGTGGTGTTCCAGGCGCACGACGGACGGATGACAGTCGGCGTTTCTTCGATGGTCGTCTCCTGCACAGAATAATAGTTGGCGCATGTTATCACAGCCGCGACCAAACATAGCTGCACATGTAACACCATAGTACCCTTAAAACAGCAACAGATCTCGATCCCTACGACTTCTAAATAAGCCAACAATACCGGGAGCTTGTGAGCAGCACAATACCTGACGCGCGCTCTGAGACCGCAGGTAGATTTCGTCGTTTTACGGCATGTACCAAATATCACGCAAGCGATAACTAGCACTGTGGACGGCATCAAAACGTTGACGCAGTCATATAAGTAGCGCAGTTGTGATAACACGCAGCCGGTCGCATGCCTAGGTATCTCTTAGGAAATTAAACTTATTTGCAGCCGGCCTTCTTCGACACCCCTAAGAATCTCAGGCAGCAATGCTTGCAATCGGAGCGCATATACAAAGAAGGCGCTGCTGGACGCGGACACATTCGTGGTGAACGAACCTTAGTGGTAAACCCACGAATGGTCCCTTTTTTCTGCTAAAGTGTTGAACTGTTCTTTATGCGATCCCAGAGTACGGCGGGCGGGGGTGGGGGGTACCTTAGACGGCTCGCGTCCCTATGTAGACAAAAACTAGAAAAGGATATATAGAAGAAACGCTAGATGTCATATTTGTGGGAGTCGTTTTGATGCCATGCAGCCAGCCAGTAGCCACGTATGCCTCATTTCTTGGCTGTCAGCCAAGTCTTACGAGCTGGTACGATGTCCTTGTGTATATCCAGTAGTGTCGTGCGTATTGTGTGTGGATTTACCGGGCACGACGACTACGTCAGCGTGTAAAGAGTAGCTTACGTTCCGACGTAACATTGGGACTAACGTTCTCTTCCATCGAAGCTCACTTCCATCGAAACAGTGTGTAAGCAGAGTTCTTTGGCGTACTTCTGTGGGGAAGAGCAAAGTTGGAGTATGGCTTGAAGAATCAGAGGAATATACATAATGATTATCAGATCGTTACAATGGGACAGCCAACTCTGGAATCACAATTGAGGTTAGACAAGATGTTAAGTAAACCGTTGAAGATACGCTTATTTACTACGTGTAGAGTGAGGTTGTTGGCTGAGCGTCACTGCAGCGCATTTGTTAGCGTTTATCTGCTGTATTGAAATCGTGAACTATACCAAATGGTATGTATTTGTCTGGTTTAACTCCCGCGAAGTGTGTTTTCAAATTGCCAATGTCCCTTTTCGACGTTCCTAGCTTGGTATAGACTGTGAGTTACGTTTGGCACATGCACGTAAAGCACGTGCCGTGATATAAGGCAGGGGTCGGCAAACTCCGGCCCCTGACACAACGTCAGTACCGCCCCTACCCTTGTCACTTCCTATCTGAAGGCCGCCATGGTAATTCTGCGATGAACGCTTCAACGAATTTCTGAGTCCATCGGTGAGCAACCATGATGTATGCGAGTTCGCTAATATCCAGCACGGAAAGTCGCATTTAAAGAAGATTTTTGTTTATTTTTTGCTTGTAAGCTATGTTTGTAAATAGGAACCCTGCGACATGCGTGCTGAAAATGAACATGATTTCTATTCCAATTTTGAACATTATTGTCAATTCGCCCAACTTCATCGTTTACCCTGCAAAGCCCCCCGCCCCCCCCCCTCCCCTCATGCCTTCCGGTTTGCCGTCCGACACCCGCCGGGTCGGCTTCATGCAACTCGCCCTTCCGCCACAAAAGGCTGTCCACCCCTGGTATAAAGGTATCTCCATAGCTGGGCATGCCATTCTTGATATTTACCTAGTTAGGGAGAAGACCACGAGAGTGCCCAGACGTAGGCGGCTGTCGATCTATCTATCTATCTATCTATCTATCTATCTATCTATCTATCTATCTATCTATCTATCTATCTATCTATCTATCTATCTATCTATCTATCTATCTATCTAGCTAGCTAGCTAGCTAGCTAGCTAGCTAGCTAAGCATTCGTGTTATAGCGCAAGCACTGCTTGTGTAGCGCAAGAATGTCGAGGTAACTGTATGCGTATGTAACATTTATGAGATTACAATGAAAGAGCACAGCCAAAACTACACGACTTTAGACAACATTACAGAAATGAGCCAACGTTACTCAACGCTAGCGCTCCCACCCGGCTGAGACTGCAGAAGGCAGGACAGATAACACTGACGCCGCCAGTTCCTATCTCTATAAAACTAGGCTACTAAATGGGCCATTCAAAATGAAGTACAACATGAACGTTTCGTCAACTCCCCCGAGACTGTTATGCACGCCGCCACGAATGGCGCAATGAACGAATCTTGGAAACCGACAGGTCGCGACTTACACTGTTCGCCGGTGATGACGTCCATGACGGAGGACTGGACGCCGAGCTCCTAGACGACATGGCGACGTGGGGCGTTGCAACGAAAGTCGGTGACATGACGCGATTTTTCTTCATGCCTCGCAACCGCACGTTCTTCTTCTTCATACCGGTTTCAGATGATGATGATGTCCTCTTCCTATTTCAAAGCTGTGGTGTCACGCTAGGTTTGGTTTGCTTCCTCAACACTCACATAACCACTCACATAGCCAAGACTTGACCTCAACATTTAGATGATAATTTAAAGAATACGTAATGATTAAAAAAGAAAAAACAGAGAATATATGAGTAAATACTGCAAGTAGTGTGATTTCGCAAGCAGATGCGACAGCTGTATTACCCTGACCAGAAGAATCGCGAGCGGATATGTTTGACTGTAAGACATTTCTAAATTACTTCACGAGTATTTGTTAAATAAGGCATTAAAATGGTATAGGTTCAGCAGGTTCAATAAGATTACCATCCGCATCAAACGCATTCTTGTGGTAATATCCCGGAAACAGAAGCACCTGATGTTACGTAGAATTTCTCCTGTTAGGTTTATACCTAACTTGGAAATGGGTATAACGGTAGGACTTTTTCAAGAGATGAAAAACGGCGGCATGACAGCAACTAATATGCGGTATTTTCTATTTTTTGAAGAAATATAGTTTCTTAGTGCGCAGAACGTTTTAGAAAGGAGTCAGATAGGAAAGAGCGCACACTTACAACCAATTTATTGCACAGATTGGCGGGAATATATATACATCAAGAGGGCGAGAGTATGACACACAGAAAAGAAGGGGGAGGGAATAATAGCGCATGCGCCGTTCATCTTATTCAAACTAGATTTACATTTTAACTTAAAAGATACTTTACTCATTGTCCAACAGATTAACAGACGGGGCACTTACACACTCAGTTCCGGCCTTGCGTATCAAAAAAGCTTCATGTATTTCACGTGCCCTCTTGTCCCTATATCTCGCCATTACGCGGCATTCATCAAACATCGGGGTGCACCCACAATTGGCACAGTGACTTGCCAAGTGGCTGCCCACTGATCCGCGCATGAGATTTGCATGCTCCCTAAGGCGATCGTTCAGACACCGCCCTGTCTGACCGATGTAGTATCGACCACATGACAAAGAAAGTTGATACACAACGCCTATAATACATTCAACGAACATTTTTGTATGCCTCTTATTACACCGAACATTTGAAGATCCTTCGGAGTTGACTCTTTTGCACAAGGACCCTAGCTTGTTTTTTGCCGTGAAAACGACCTTCACCCCAGTTTTTTCAACAATCCTTTTTTAGGCAGTGTGAAACTTTGTGCACATAAGGTATGGCAGAAACTTTCGGCTTTGGCTCTTCCTGAGTTGCGTGCTTTGCATTCTTTCCGTGCTTCATTTCATTCAGAAGTGACTCTGCAATGCCTGAGAGCAATTGATCAGGAAAGCCTGCTTTCTTAAGCCTGTCAACCTGGTTGCCAAAACTGCTCTCAACCTGGTGATGACAGGACCTTGACAGTGATGCCATCATGCATGCCTTCGCAATTCCTCGCTTAACAAGCTTGGAGTGCGCTGAACTAAATGGTAGCAGGGCTTTCTGGGAGCGGGGGGCGTATTGCCAGCATACGTGTTCTGGCAGAAACAAAAGCTCTAGGTCCAAAAATCTAAGTTTGTTATTCTCAGGGAACTCCGTCGTCAGCTGCAGATTAGTCATGTTGTCAGAAAAAATGCTAAAAATCTCTCATCGGCGTTCTGCCTTGTGTCACACTGTTCTGCACGATAAATGACTAAAAAATCGTCAACATATCGGAATACCTTAACAGTAGTTGTCTCAGCAAGCCTCGCTTGTATGCGTTTGTCATAACGAGCTAATAAAATATCACTTAGGACTGGAGCTAAACATGACCCAATGCACACGCCCTCTCTTTGAATGTACCATTTGTCATTTCTCGTGATGAACGTCGACTGCAAATAAAAGTTCAGAAGTTCAAGAAAGCTATCTACGTCAGTTCCACAAAGTTTACAAAAATCCTTCTCACCGTGGCGTTGGATGCAGTCTTTCACCTCCTCGCACAGAATGTCCTGAGGTAGGGAATAAAATAAGTCTTTAACGTCCACGGGAAACGCACAGAAGCACCTTGGGGACACCCATCACCTAGAAAGTCTGAAACGTCCTGGGGTTTTCTTACGACGAACAGGGTCTTCAATGTTCAGGGCTGTAATATGCATTTGCAGATACCGTCCAACAAGTTTTTGCCAGGGAATCACGCTCCGAAACGATGACACGGAAAGGACACAATTCCTTGTGGGTCTTGGCAGGTGAAGAAGACAGAGAGGCTGGTACCTTTGCATGTCCTCACCGACAGAGCCAACCTAGTGAGCCCCACCGGATTTCACACAGTTTCACACAGTTTAACAACTGTGTGAAACTGCGGGGCTCACTAGGTTGGCTCTGTCGGTGAGGACATGCAAAGGTACCATCCTCTCTGTCTTCTTCACCGCCAAGACCCACAAGGAATTGTGTCCTTTCCGTGTCATCGTTTCGGAGCGTGATTCCTGGCAAAAACTTGTTGGACGGTATCTGCAAATGCATATTACAGCCCTGAACATTGAAGACCCGTTCGTCGTAAGAAAACCCCAGGACGTTTCAGACTTTCTAGGTGATGGGTGTCCCCAAGGTGCTTGTGCGTTTTCCGTGGACGTTAAAGACTTATTTTATTCCCTACCTCAGGACATTCTGTGCGAGGAGGTGAAAGACTGCATCCAACGCTACGGTGAGAAGGATTTTTGTAAACTTTGTGGAACTGACGTAGATAGCTTTCTTGAACTTCTGAACTTTTATTTGCAGTCGACGTTCATCACGAGAAATGACAAATGGTACATTCAAAGAGAGGGCGTGTGCATTGGGTCATGTTTAGCTCCAGTCCTAAGTGATATTTTATTAGCTCGTTATGACAAACGCATACAAGCGAGGCTTGCTGAGACAACTACTGTTAAGGTATTCCGATATGTTGACGATTTTTTAGTCATTTATCGTGCAGAACAGTGTGACACAAGGCAGAACGCCGATGAGATTTTTTAGCATTTTTTCTGACAACATGACTAATCTGCAGCTGACGACGGAGTTCCCTGAGAATAACAAACTTAGATTTTTGGACCTAGAGCTTTTGTTTCTGCCAGAACACGTATGCTGGCAATACGCCCCCCGCTCCCAGAAAGCCCTGCTACCATTTAGTTCAGCGCACTCCAAGCTTGTTAAGCGAGGAATTGCGAAGGCATGCATGATGGCATCACTGTCAAGGTCCTGTCATCACCAGGTTGAGAGCAGTTTTGGCAACCAGGTTGACAGGCTTAAGAAAGCAGGCTTTCCTGATCAATTGCTCTCAGGCATTGCAGAGTCACTTCTGAATGAAATGAAGCACGGAAAGAATGCAAAGCACGCAACTCAGGAAGAGCCAAAGCCGAAAGTTTCTGCCATACCTTATGTGCACAAAGTTTCACACTGCCTAAAAAGGATTGTTGAAAAAACTGGGGTGAAGGTCGTTTTCACGGCAAAAAACAAGCTAGGGTCCTTGTGCAAAAGAGTCAACTCCGAAGGATCTTCAAATGTTCGGGGTAATAAGAGGCATACAAAAATGTTCGTTGAATGTATTATAGGCGTTGTGTATCAACTTTCTTTGTCATGTGGTCGATACTACATCGGTCAGACAGGGCGGTGTCTGAACGATCGCCTTAGGGGAGCATGCAAATCTCATGCGCGGATCAGTGGGCAGCCACTTGGCAAGTCACTGTGCCAATTGTGGGTGCACCCCGATGTTTGATGAATGCCGCGTAATGGCGAGATATAGGGACAAGAGGGCACGTGAAATACATGAAGCTTTTTTTGATACGCAAGGCCGGAACTGAGTGTGTAAGTGCCCCGTCTGTTAATCTGTTGGACAATGAGTAAAGTATCTTTTAAGTTAAAATGTAAATCTAGTTTGAATAAGATGTTCTGGCGCATGCGCTATTATTCCCTCCCCCCCTTCTTTTCTGTGTGTCATACTCTCGCCCTCTTGATGTATATATATTCCCGCCAATCTGTGCAATAAATTGGTTGTAAGTGTGCGCTCTTTCCTATCTGACTCCTTTCTAAAACGTTCTGCGCACTAAGAAACTATATTTCTTCAAAAAATGCAATACCAACCAGCCCAAGTAGCTACTCTTTTGCAGTGTATTTTCTATTTCTTCGCACAAATTACAGAGGGCCGATATCACCAGAGCAACCCTGTTTAAATAAGTTTAATGGGGGGTGGAGGGGGGGGGTCTTGGCGTCGAAATGTGGTGATCATAACTTCTGATTGTCTAGATTGACTCCACCGGTACTTCCATGGAAACTTTAGGTGCTGATGTCTAGTCTGTTTTGATAATTGTTGCCCCCATATATGTACACATTGTTAATTTTCTATATATATTATCGCTTTTCTATATTGCACTACTGAAATACCGTAATTATTGGGCCACCTAGCAATTCTCGTGCAAAGGAATCGGCCATTTAATTTAATTTTATTGCGCAATGAACGGGAACCCTGAAAGACTCACAAGGTCCCTTGTGCATTCGGCTACGATGACTCGAATGTGAAAACCGCATTCTTCTTCTTCTTCTTCTCAGGCGATGTATTGTTCGTCCCCCCGACACCCTCCAAGAGCTTTCTGCACATGACGCGGTTTTGGACTGGCTCCAGGATATGATTGGATTGCAAGCTTTGTGGACCTCGCCTGGTTTTGCACCCGCCTCCGGGATCAGGCCCACCTTTGACCAACCGACATAATGTGAAGACGTATCGATGTGACATCACGATGACGTCGTAGTGCAGACATGTTGACGTCATGATGATCTATTGTATCACTCGTATTGAATCGCTGACGGTCGATTTTCGCGTTTGATGGGGCATATAGGCTTTTCGCCTTCACATTAGGAGCTTCAGCTGCGGCTGTACTAATGTGCAGAATGTTCTGACTATACAACAACGGTTTTCTATATATCATTACAGCGGACAGTGAGAGTGGACGACAAAGCTAGGTCCTAAGGTCCATAATGTGTACTTTGAAGTCGCCGACGAGTATAAAGGGTTTTGTGCTTCTAGGTGTTTTATATTCTGTCAAAATTATGATCAATATTAGTCTATTTTTAAATTTTTTTTGTGTGTCACATCCACGAATCTCCTCATGACGGACACCGCGGACGCGGACGGACAAGCCTCAGCCCTAAGGTACTTCGCCCCTAAAAGAACGGCTTATTTAGATGACAGCTTCAGTCATAACAGTGGTGCTAGGGAAGCAGAGGAGACCGTCACATCCGAAACACATGCAGCAGTAGAGAGCATCTCAGCATTCGTGACGGCGCAGTTGCTGGGCTTCAGGGGTTTGACCGTTTCACGGGGGGGGGGTGCAACATGACGTAGCAACGCCCCTTCCGCACTCACTGTTCCGCCAGCGGTCATTACTGCCCCAGTCACGCTCATCGGTAATGAGCATATATAATGATGGAAATTAAAAAAAGAAAGAAAACGAAAGAGCAACATCGAATAAAATAAAGTCAAAAAAATTGCAGCAGCTACGCACTACAGTGGTGAGATTCCTGACGAAGCAGTGGCAGCTGGTGGCGTTTCCTTACCTCCTTTCCCTCCTCCTCACCCTCACTTTCCGTCTTAATTTTAGTTTGTCGCCCTCACTTCCAAGTCCGTTGTAAACTCTACTGTGACAATTAATACAAGCACACTTGCAACGTAATGACTCAGCAAAAAATTATAATATTTTTCAAGTAGGGGAAGCACCCAATATGCCACGATTCCTCAACATGCGGAGAAGCGAGGTACCCGCTACTCATCTGTGAGACGTTTTGTGCACTTTGCTGACGCTGTGGCGTCAGCAAAGTGCACATAATGTTAGTGATTCTGATAATGTTACAGTGATTTTGTTATATATGTGCATATATCTCTGCTACGCGTTCCTTTATACTGGTTATATTTTTGTTACCCCCCTACGTAATGTCTATATGGCGATGTAGGCTATCTGTAAATAAATAAATAAATAAATAACGACTAGGGCTTGAAGAAGTCCTCTCGTAGCTAAAAAGCAGCGTCTGTGGCTCACCTGCTACTCATCTGTGAGACGTTATGTGCACTTTGCTGTTCGCTGTGGCGTCAGCAAAGTGCACATAATGACTAGGCCTTCAAGAAGTCCTCCCGTAGCCGAAAAGCGTCGTCTGTGGCTTTCTGTCTCTTTCTATGCCTGTGGGCAAACGTCGACCGTAACAGCTCTGCTGTAAAACTCCTATTGCGCGTATATGCCACATATATTGGGAAGTCCCACTGCTCGCCATACTGTTCCAATAAATTAAACAAGAGCACGTGTCGGGCACGTGTCGTTCTGCCGCCTTCGAAAGGTGCCGTCGTTAAGAAGGGCTGAAGGCCGATCTGTTATAATCAATCCGACGCGTGCAGGCGCCGGGCGCATCCAAGTCCGGTGGTAGCAGTGCCGGCACGCATGTGTTCCGAGGCTTATTCAGAGGAGGTCTCCGTTCTTCAGCTGTGTAGAGAGATAGCGGCACGAAGTGAGACACCGTTCAGCGCATTGTGTTTTCGCCTTCGTCGCTCACTGTGTTCAAAATACGCTGGTACGCCCGGTCATCGAACCGGCAGCCCTTGTGAACACGCATCTTGTTGAGTGCACCTGCAGCGTGGGGGACCTCAACAAGGTAGCAAATTCGGCGAGTCGGAATATATTTATGAGGGCGAACCCTGCGTCTCGTTTCCGCTATCCATCACGGGGAACCTCGCCAGAGCGGCGACAGCGCGTAAACGATTTCCAGCCATCTTCCCACTTTGTGGTGCACACAATGTCCTGTCTACAGTAAGCCCCTGCGCCCGTGCGCGTCTCTGCGTGTTGGTTCAGTGTTTTTAAGTGCATGGCTGTACGGAACTGAGACAACCAGAACACTCGACGAGCGAGCAACGAGCGGCAAGCAGTGCATGCCCGGGTTGGCTCGAACTGTGCGGGTGCGCGAGCGAGATTCAGCTAGACGAACGGATTTGTGAGTGTGTGTTTTAGCCTGTAAATAATGATTTCCTTGTAAATATAGTCCTTTCGTGTTTTCAACGTGAGAATTGGAATAATTATCCATTCCAGTCAGTGTGCGGATATTTTTTATTAGTATCAACCACCAGGAACTTTCGACAGTCGCTTAACGCGTAAATCACCAGCAGACCATGTTCGGCCTAACTTATCATATGTAATGATTTGAGGGTTTATTCAATTGCTTGCGCAGTTACATGTGCAATGGCTTTCATGTTTTAGTCCTCCCTTCCCCCCCCTTTTTTTCGTATTTTCATTATACCATGGTATCCATTGAATCACTTGTATTTATCTATGTATTTTATTATGCACTATATTGTACTATGTCACTTGTATTTCACTTTTTGATGTTACCTTTTTGTGCCTGGTTCTTGTGCCGTTCACCTTTTATAGCATTCTTATTTTACTACTTCCTTATTGCACATGCTGCGTTCTTGCATATCCTTTATGCTTACTTCATGTAAATTGGTTTATACCTTTGGTGTATACAATTTCTGTCGCGCCCCCCTTACCTAATGCCCATGTGGCCATGTAAGGTAATTTCAAATAAATAAATAAATAAATATAAGCTGTGCCAGATTCGCCTCGTCCGGTCCCCAATTATGGATATCCGACGCTTCTTCAAGCGTCCACGGATGTCTGACGGAGTGTCATTGAGCTGTCCAGGCGGACGATTCTAGTGCGACGTGTGACGATTTTGCAGAATTTGACCAGCCTAGTGATGCAGACTTTCACCAACGGACAGTACCTGAGGTCGTCGCCACCATGGAATAGATTCCACCATCAGTGAGCTACCACGACACAGCAAGCCACGATGATACTTCTCCTTTGCTTGGGATTCAAATAACAGTGACGACAGCAAGCAAGCGACTAACATTTCTCGAGAATATGACTTGGGAGAGTTTCTAGACAAAGCTAAACAGGCCGGGCATCCCAGACTTATTTGAAGTTACGCCTTCTGACTAATCCATTGGTCGCCAAATGCTACATATGACTTTAAGAAAGATGTAACACCTGGCAAGAGGACTTTTCGCTACCAATGACTGGCAGATTTACGCCCCTTGGCTTGCGTATTCAGCGACACTGAAAGGCGCCCTTTGACGTTTCTGCCGTCATCCTTTCCTCCTAAATGTTCATGTGGGGTACTCAATATAGCTTTATCGTCCGCCCTTTCAGTAACTTCACAAAAAAATGCGCAAGGCGTGAGGGATCATGCAAAATCCCAATGGTACCAGGAGGCAATGGCCGCCTCACAGAACTTTATGGGTGTGGTCTCAGGCAAGAAAATTACCCATTGTACAGCAGCTGAACAAAGCCCTGCACGAACAAGTTGAATGTAACCGCCAGAAACTATTTCCAGATCGTTTCCACCATTATATTGTGTGCAACGCATGACTCGCCAATATGCGGGAAGGCAATCTGACAGTGGAAGTTTTCCAATGATCTCCTTGACTTTCGGGTAGAAGCAGGAGATACTCGGCTTCAAGAACACTTTGCATCTTCTCCTGGTAATGCAAAAGTACACTTTCCGTCCGAGTTCAGAACGAGATCACAATCTCTGGCGACATCCTCAGGGAGGAAATAGTGGCTGAAGTTAACACAGCGGTTCCTCTTTTTCCGTCCTTGCGGACGAAACTGCAGATATTGCAGGAACAGAGCAGATGTCTATAGCAATTTTGTTCGTTGACAAGACAGGAACGGATGCCTGCGTTCGAGAGCAGTTTATTGGATTTGGTAGAACTCAATCAGCTGAACTCTGCTTGCATCGCCGCCGCAATCTTGGAAGTTTTTAAAAGGATGCTGGGCTGATTCTTTCGCAACCTCGTTGGACAGGGGTATGATGCATGCTCCACAATGGCTGGAAGAGAAGCTGGAGTTAACAGAATAATACAGAAAGAGCTTCCAAAGGCACTATTTTTGCACTGCTTAAGCCACAAACTGAATCTCGTGGATCAACGATTTGAACGAAGTCTCTGAAATTCCCAACACAATAGGGATCATCAAACAAAACAAACTTCTTCCGTGAGAGCCTACTTCGAAGGAAATTGGTGCCCAACGTTCCGATGCTGTGGGAAACAAGGTGGTCTGCAAAATACAAGTCAATTAGCATCTTCTCTCAACATTAGATGCCCATAGTTGAAGCACTCGAAGGAGCTCTCATCAATGGAATCAACCTCGAATGCTGCAGCTAGGCAACGAGCTCACATCCGCTACTGTGCAACGACAAGGTCATCTTTCATTGTCTGCTTGCACATCGTAGCGAAGTACAGCGCACGACTGGAACCTGTCACGAACGTTGTGCAGAGTGTAACCATGGACCTTCATTCTGTACACGACCGCATCACTGAGCTGACGTTAAATGTGTGCTGCGAGGATCAATGACAAGTGGTCGTCATAATAAAATTAGAGAGATGGCATCAGCCTGAATGCCCTTGTCAAGGGTCCAAGGGCCGCGAGGCAGGGCGCTATGGATCGTGCTACGAGTTTCTGAAAATGTGACGTGAAAACTATTCACATCCATTTAAAAACACGAATAACGATTCGTATTTAAAAAGAGATTCGCTTCCGGTAAACACGAAAGCATGCAACGGGAATTGCTGTCCGGTAGGGTAATGGAAGGTGTTGTCTTCTAAGAGTAATTCATTGCACTGGATCGGGATGTGGAGAATGGTAAGTGGCTCCCAACATCTCCCAGAGTTGGGTGGATCACCAGCGGTCAAAAAAACAAAGTATCCGACCAAAATAAAAACTCCAGGGCTTAAAGGGTTAAGACCGTATAAAAACACACGCGTAAAATTGAAAATGCATATTTGAAGACGGCTACGGTCATCTGCTAGAGAATATTGCGCCGAATCATACGTTTGCCAGAGCACATTTCATTCACCGGGCGTTTAACCCTTTGTAGGTCGTGCTATATTTTTGACATGTTGATATAAAAACCGGCTGTGCTTTATTTATATAAAGGAGAAAGAAATAGTATGAAACAAATTTCATCAAAATCGAGCCAGTAGTTTACTGAAAAAAAAAGTGGGACATATATATCCCACTGACTCATGAGAGTGTTTTCAAAAAGTGGGAAAACACTGTCCCACTGCCTCATGAAGGCACCATCTCGCGATTGCATCAACGGGAATTTTGGGATGAAACGGCCGAAGCAAGTGGCTCAGAGTATCACTTCTAAAGTTGTAAAGAGAAAAGTGTTGCGGACCTCATTTCAGCAGGAGAAGGCCGCCTGCAGTGGCGTCTCTTGAGCCTTCAAAGCGCTGTGGTATGTTCCTGTAAAGCTTACTTTACCGCATGCATCAACCACTTTTTTTTTTCGTCCATTTGGCTGTCCTTGCTTTTGCTGTCGAAATTGTCGAGTACAGATATTATCCCTGAACATGTACCTACATTTCAAGAGGTATATGATGTCAAGAAAAATATTTCCACGCATTAATATCCGCAATTGCGCTACGGGATTAGCGGCATAAATTTGCAGGGGATTGATCAGATCCATTTATCGGTCAAGTTATTTCGCAAATTTACAAAAACACGTGATGACTGGAAGCTAAGATCGCCTCTCTCAAAAACCAGAAAAAAGAGGAAATTATCCGGCATTTAGATTGGTAGGTTGTATGTATCTCAAGAAGAGGAAAATTCAGAAGCGATCAAAAGAAAATTGCCGAAATTCAACGCTATTGTAACACTACATCCGCCCTTTGAAAGCGTGGTAAAAATTTTTTTTTCGGGATTACGAAGACTTAGGTAAGATATGAGTGGCTTAATGTAGCGCTAATTGCAACGGGTGATGTGGGAGAAATTTTGTTCTGTAGACGGAAAAGTGAGACGTATGTGTCCCACTGCCGCACAAAGGGTTAAGAGTCACACTTCTGAGACATGTGAGAAACTTCACGTTCGGTATGCGGTTCCGAGAGTTTTCTCAGCAAAAATATATGCTGCACAGAAGGTCAAAATACTTTATTAGAAATCCTTGATGGCCAAGCACCAAGGTTCAAAGAAGTGGCTTTGACTGACCCCTATAGCTATCAGTTAGGCACCGGTTTGCAAATACAAACATCGAGGGCGTAGAATGTCTATTACGGGTTAACACCTAAGATCGTCGTACAATTCAGCGCGTTTTCTCAAGTTAGTCTTTAGTTCAGCGCAACATTGAAGTATTCATAACTTATTTTTAATATTTCTAATTAATAAAAATTATTATTTTATAATTATTATTATATTTATATTTCGCTAAGCCACATGTGCCCCTTCTGACGAGCAAACCACGAATATAAACCAAATACGATCATTTGTCATTATGCGAAATCTATTGCGCCGCATGTCGGTTCACACATTGGAACGCTGCGGCGAACTCGGGCAACGCCTTGACGGGCTCGTTGCAGCGATGGCTCGCGTCCCCGTACAACACGTCCTCGTAGTAGTCGCTGGAGCACAGCGCATAGCACGACGCCACGAAAAAAAGTCTGTCTTGCGCAAGGCTCGACTCTGTCGAGTATGCGCTGCTGAGGTGTCGCGCGGCGCTGAGCCTGTAGGCAGCGAGACTGGCTAGCAGAGCCTTCGAGTCCACAAGGTAAGGCGACCGGTCCACTGCCGCACTCGAACTGCCGTTGCTCTGCGAAACGTAATCCTTGCTTGTTTTCTGGCTGCCTAAGGTGTTCAGGTAGTACAGATGATTGTGGTAGAGTCCTCTGAGCACCTCGTCAGCAATAAGGCGTCCGGCGCCGCCGTAGTTTACGGCCATTGGAAAGTCCGGGTGGAACAGCGGGAAGACAAAGTAGTCTTCAGCGACAGTGAGGGCGCCGTGGAAGCTCCATCGGTGGTTAAGAAAGGAACCTGGCTTAAGAATGTTGGTCATGTCTTGTTCCAGGAGTCGCCAGCGCCCGTTCATCAGCTTCAACCAGTCGACGAAAAAGCGAGCTCCGTGCCTTGGCTCTGGCAGCATGGTCGTTAAGAAGCTCTCGTTTCGCAGTAAAGTGGCACTCGGGGCCTGAAGTTGGAGTGACGTGTTCGTGTGGCACTCCAGGACGTCAGCGAGGATGTCTCGTACGTCGCGAGTCAGTTCCTCCACTTCACGACTCTTCGGAAACAAGCTCAGCCAATCAGTGCCCGCGGTACTTTCCACCTGCATCAGGCAACGATGCCAGTGTGCCGACCGAGGCAAGTCGGCAAGCTCCAGCGTCACATGCGCGATCTCTCGGCTCGCCATCCAGCCCAGCTCGTGAGCGACGCGAAGGCCTAAGCTGAGCGTGAGTGCCTCTCGCACGTCGGATTTGAATCCCAGCAGATAGACGACGGACTGAAGCAGGCCGGCATTGTCCACTTGCACGATGTCCTTAGCTGTGAAGCGGCGTGCCCAGATGAAGTACTCATTCAACAGGAGCAACAACCGGCCAGTAGCAATGCCGGGAGTCGCCGTTCCTGTGAGATTGCGTATCGACGTCCGGAGAATTCGTGAATCGGGTTCGGCCAAAGTAGGGCCCAGCACTTCTAGCGTCAGCCGGTCCATCGCTTCGATCTTGGCGGCGACTTCATCGCGGACAGCTTCGGAAGCGCCGAATATGTCCAACATGGCCCGCACGTATCTCCTGTACCGCAAAGAAGCTGCTGTGCTCGCCCGCTGGCCGACGAACATCCGCATGGTGGCGATCCAGGCATGGAAGGCAGCGCTGTGGCCAATTCTGAGTACGGGCTCTCCTGTCCCGCCGCGAAAGGGAGCCAGCTCGAAGCTTACGTGGAACCACAGGTGCACGTTCCAGTTGCCGGACAGGTCCAGCAAGATCTCTAGGAGATCCCAGCGAGACGTCTTCGGGCCATGGGAGATGTCGGTCGGCCATGAACCGCTTCAGGTCAGACAAACTGCTATGTGATAGCTCCATACATGATTTTGCAAGGTCAGCCACCGTTTTCGCAACATCCCAACGCAGACGGCCCAGCAGAATGGCGGCCGCCAGTGTCTTCAGCGCTCCACTCGATGGCGCTGAGTGCGCGACCATACACCGCGGCTTCCGCAGCGTCCATGGTAGATAGTAGATCATGCTGGTGCTTCCAGCCGTCGCAGACGAAGCGATAAAAATTTTCACACGGATCTTGAGATCTGTTGATCGAGAGCTCAATGACAGCCATGTACTTGTGGCATGCAACTTCGGCGCATCCGGAAAAAAGCGGTAGATCGGCATGCTCTGCGTGAGGCGTTCGCTTGGGAGCTGGCACGGAAAACACCGCGGTCGATGACGCGAATCCACATTGACGCTCCCAAGTAAAGCACAAAGGCGACGACGCAGATGACGACCGTCGCATCCAGCATGACCTTGTGTCTGGGGTTCATGCGCCAGTCTGCTTGCATCACGACCACGTTGAGAGCGGCACGCTCCTGCGAGTGAAAAAAATGAAAGCGCAGTAGTAATGTGATGGCGCGGTAGCATAAGTGCCGAACATGAAAGTGTCTAGCAGGCATGATAGCAGCTGTGACTTCTTGAAAGTGTCCGCAGAATTATTCTCATATATCAATGCCTTTTTTATCGAAATGCGAACAACATGTGCGGGCAAGAAAAACGTTCGAGTCAGTGAAGCCTGGACGTTTAGATATATCTGTGCTCTGTAGCACCTTCCGGTTTTTGGCGCAGGAACACCACACCCAATACAGTTACTGGCTGCACGTAATCACATGAAATAGGTTAGCACAACTTCCACAGGCATAGTGCTATTGGGGCGCCGAAAACGTGAACGCACATTAGCGTTCCTACTTTAACGGTTGCAGCGCTTGCTTCTATCACTGTACGGAAAAATGGTGAACATTTAGTTTTATGCAGCTAGATTAGCATAGGCCAGGGGTTCTCCAACTTTCTCGCCTTGGGAGAATTCAAGCAGCTTTTTCAAAGTTAGGGCGGAACATCTAACTTGTTCCGGAGCATGAAGACAATCGAAAGCGGCGGGTAGGGGGTGGTGGGGCAGGTGGTAACGCCTGCGACGCGCGCAACCACAGTATTAACACTCCCCGCACTGGCCTGTTCTCTTCTCTATAATATATAAGGCCATCTCCACTGATGCAGACCTCCCGATAATACATGGACTTGCGATTCTCTCGCCCCCCCCCCCCCCCCCCTTGCCGCACCACTCCGGGCGTCGCGTAAAGCGTCTACCGACCATACACTGCAAGCTTCTGGCATCGTGCAGCGTAAGCAATGTACTGACGCAAACGAAGCGCCGGTAGTACAGGGCCTGTTTTATTTTTTTGCAAAACAAGAAAGGAGGCAACGCAGTCGCACCGCGAATCGGCCGTAGACGGATACACTGGCCGTCAAGCTAAGCCTAAATGCTCACGTAGCCCACAGACAGCATGCAGCGACACCTCTTACGCGCATCAAGGCACTCGTTGCGCGTTTAGATTAAAAAACCAACATAGAACAGTGGCAAATCGCCGTGTATGAAAACTGTACCATCTGATCGCTGATGCGGCATGAGTCAAAAATAAAGCGCCGAAGAGCACGTTAGTGTCATTAGAAGTGGTTTGAAGGCCCACGAGCATGAATTACCAGCCTTCGGCGCATTCTGTCACCACGAGTTCGCAAATCGTGCAAGTTTCATGGCGCGCACAAGACGACGAGTATTTAGTGCTGCTACTACGTGAATCTCTCGCTACCCGCAGACACCCGATGTTGGATGCGGCGTGCGATGGCTTCGTTAAATGCAAAATGCAATGCAAGTTTGCTTGCCTAAATAAATAAGCTAGTTGCTAATGGGGGTGAAACGGAAGAGGGTCGCATTTTTTCTGGCCTTCACGAAACCTCTGGGTTCCGCCGAATCTAGTGCAGAACCCAAGACATAGTGTATTGTTGGGACATCGCCAGCACCTCCATAAGATTTGATATGGGCGGTTTTTTTTATACGGGCCAGTGGAAGAAGACGTTGACGTAAGAGACTGGCGTGCTGTTCTCCCTTGTGGCGTTGTGCTACCTCTCTAGCACGTGCTGTATGATACTTCACTAAATTACCTTTCTTTTCTCCTTATTTACAAGGCCACTTTCCTTGAAAACACCGATAACACCACACGAGGGGATAAGTGAATGATAGCATTTAAGTAGAGACTGATGGAAACACTCGTGTTCTTTCTTTGCAACTCGTTCGTACGTTTTTGTGTATGTACCTTAACAAGAAACGAATGCTTTACACAACCCTTTGCTTATAGTACTCAAGTTTTCGTGCTCTGAATAGACAAACACAGCACCGTGGGGTGTTAACAGGACCGACTATCGAGACCAACGAGGGTGAAACCGTTCGCGACCGATGGAATTTGCAGCAGTTATTAAAACGAACGGAACGTAAATGCACAGCGTCAGACTAAATATAATTTTTTATTCGGCAACTCGTTTATCATTGTCTTGTTGCTGGATATGACACGAAGCTGTACAAATAAGTCGCAAAGAGAACACAGCTGGTGATGCAGATAGGGACTTTCATTCACGAGGACCTTTTCAAAACTTGTGGCTGAATCGAAACAAGGTTTTTAGCATTATGTCATAGTCAGGCTGTCTGACAATGGCAATGATTGTCGGGCGATGATTTCTTGTGGCAAAGATACTTCAGCGAGCCGTCTACTTCCGTTTGTACCTTTTTCTGCTCTTTTGCCTCGAATAGCAATTAGAACTTTCCTATTGTGCTAACTGTCCTGATCGCGGATCTACGGTGCTCTCAGAATCGCGGAAACGAGGATCGCGTAAGCAGTGCGACGTGCGGAGTTGCGATGAACTTGCGTGTTGAGCACCTGTCATGTTGGTGCACACTAGGTTGTACGCGCAGTACATGAAAATAGGGACCTATGAGGAGACGAGTGCCTCTCTAATTTCCAACGGGTTCTTTCTCCAGAAGGCCAGCGAGCACAATCATAAAAGCACGCTTCAATGCAGCTATGAACTTTGCTTACTTTGACCGGGTGCGAATATAAATAAAACAACTTGGCTGCCGGAAGCCTACACTCTTGTAAATAAAAAGGACGCTATATTCACTAAATAAATACTAACCATTTGCTGGTCACAAAAAGCAATAATCCCTTATTAAGGGAAGTAGTCGAATGCAGGATAGTGAAATTCTCTGCCTGGTTATTAAGTGATTAGTACTGACTTCAATGGTTTGACCGTTACCGTATTTGAACGGCATGTACGGCACTAGCCTACCGTCGTAGCAAGTGACTATTTTAGTCTAGAAGGCCTGTATTCGACAATTTTACTTCACCACTTTATCGCAAGCATCGAGGAACACGTGCAGCTAAAACGTTTTCGGGCGTGGTACCCTTACACCGCACGGTGATGCCGCAACGCAAACGGTAGATATAACGGTACACCTACATAAGCCTTTTCACCATAGCTCGGCGGAATCTCGCTTAGTCGTGCCAACCGGCTAGCTTTTAGCCGAAGCTACCAAGTGAACCGCTGTACGACGAGCCCACTGTGGTATAGTGGTTTTGGTTCCGGTTTAGGAACATGTTCTCTTGCCCCAGGGGGGCGCCATTCCCTTGTATATATTGTAATGTATTCATTAAACTAATGTCTTCGTCCTTTGCTCGTTGACCCGGCAGCGTCTTGCGTCTGCTTCGGGGCCGCGGTTCCGGCGTGCACCCGGCGTTCCTTCTCGACGTGGCGTCTAGGGCGCCCACGTTAATACCACACCCACGAAGCCCCGTTTATTTGTGTTCATGAAAGCTGAGGCACCCAAGCGAGCTCCGAGAACGAACCCATCAACTTTCTACAGCTAAGCCGCACAGACCCCAAACGCCTGCTTACGTTGACTCCGACCAACCAGCTTCCCACCGAACGCGACTACTTTACACGGTCACCGCATATAGGCCTGCACACCGGCTGCTATCGTCAATTTCCCAGCACTGACCTGTACTGTGGCAGTTTGCTGCGGCTGCGGGAAGGCTGAAGTCGCTGAAGAATCGAGCGCGGTGTTTGCGCCGTCGCCGCTAGCTGCCCCATCCGCCACCGGCCTCGCAACCATCTCCGGCTGGTGCGCCTCACGGAGCTCGTACAAGTCGAGGATCTCTTGGCTCAGGCTGGCTGGCCTGGCCCGGGGTTAGCCTGGAACCGCGCGACTCGTTCCGCTCTGAACCCGACGAACTCAAGCTGTTGCTGCTGCGCGAAGGGCTCGCCCCTGCGACTGCTATCGTAGCGTTCATGGCCTCCAAACTCGTCTCTGGCACGTCGGAGTATTGTCCTGCGTGCGAACGTTGCCGCTGGCGGTCGCCGAGAATGCCCAAATTAGGCGTCGAAGAGTCTGACAGCTGCTGCTTGTGATCTGCTGGTCCGCTCGCGACGCACCAGCTTACGCGGAGCCGCTCGTGAGAGACGCACACGAACAATGGAGATGATGATGATGATGCCCGGGATAATGGCACAACCCACTACGGGGGGATCGGCAACGAAACGTGCGGCAGTAGAATTTGCGGAAAAAAATGGCGCAAAAAAAAAAAAACGAGAGAGATGGTGGGGAGGATATGTGAACGAGATAATCTATAGGTAAGCAAAAATATTTGTCATAATTTTGGTGTGTTTTTTGCAATGCTACTTAAACTAATGTCAAACAACTGAAATAATTAAACAAATATAGATTAGGTAAATAAATGAATAATATTTTAGCTGTACTGATAATATTAACATGGACATTCTCTTTGTTTCTTTTATAAAATTACATACAGCATTGTATATGCCCCTGTTGCAGCGCCCCAGTGCCGACGCCCCCAGGGAGAGTAATGCCGATGTGGAAAGCTCAAGGCCACTTTTTTGAAAAGGTGGTTTCTGGAATCTTTGCCTTATGTTCTGATATCGGCGACATTCAATGAAGAAATGTTCGATCGTTTCTGCTTGATTGCAATAGCTACATTTGGGGGGGAAGGAACGAATCCAGGCCTGTGCAAGTAAAAAATTTAGTGACGGTATTCTGCATCGCAGTTTAGTTAACGTAACTTCCAATTTAATTTAATTTATTTTAATTTTAATTAGTTTTTTATGGCGCAAAAGCAGCTGAGGCTATGCTGCGTCCAGACACAAGATGTTAAGGGAATGGACACTGAAATGATGAACTTTTAGAGCTTATTTAAGAAATTACATTCTTTCAGAAAGCTTTAGCACGTCAGGCAGGGGTACTATAGGGTGATCTCCTAGAAACAAAGCAGGGTGTAAAGGTATGTGTTGTTTGTATAGTTTGCTGAAATGTTTTTGCCTCTGTGTTTTCAATATTGGGACATGTGATTAGGATGTGCATAAGTGTTAACGGTTCTTGGCATCTTTCACACGTTGCTTGGTCTTGCTTGGTGAGTAAAAAGTTGTGTGTCCAAGTGTGTGTGCCCAATGCGGAGTCGACATAACACAACTTCGATAAACCGTTCTTGGTGACGGCAGTTCTTCCATTCACCCAGTATCGGCTTCACCAGATGGAGCTTATTGCTCGTGTACGAGTCCCAGTGTTGTTGCCATTTTGATAACAGCGCTAGACGGATTGTTCTCTGGCTGTCTTTTAGGGGAATTTTTATTTTTTGTACGTGTTTTTTGTACTGCTAAAAAAGGCGCACTCATCTGCTTTTTCGTTGCCAGGTATCCCAACATGACTTGGGACCCCGCAGAAACGTATAGAAATTACCTCGCTTTTTGAGAGTACCATGTTTAAAATGTCGCCAACTAATGGCTCGCACTCCGATTTGACATGTAGAGCTTTAAGTGCGCTTAATGAATCTGTGTATACGATTGCTTTCTTGTGTTTGCCAGCGATGATTTTTCGAACTGCTTCATTTTTCCAACTGCTTCAGTCACCTGATTTCAGGTTCGAGAAAAATAATTTTTCCCGCAATATTGAAATCATTTTCTTTACGGCCGCATCATTGAAATGTTCTCCAGCGACTTCTCGTGTAGAAAAAGAAGTCATCTGCGACGGCACTTTGTTTAAAAGGTTGAATTTCAATTTGAGGATATTTCAGTACAACAAAGCAAATTGTCAATTTCGGTATGACGAAGCAAATTGCCGACATCATTATATCGAAGTTTGACTGTAAAAGTTAGTCACAAATGTCCCGCGACCAATAGTATAGTTGTTAACGACTTAAAAATAAATATAAGCTCGGCTTTTCACTATTTTTGCGCTTCTGTCATTTCTGTGCACAAGAGAGTCATACTTTGTGGTTTCGTTCTAACCATAAGGACTTTTTCACTGGTATGGTAACTGCATGATTATTAGACGCGGAGCAACGGCGGCAGCCGAAAAACTTTCATCATCTGATATTCTTTATTATATAGCTAAATATATAACTGTACACGACCGTCTTTGTATTTTACTTGTATAGATTGGAACTGGTTTTGCAAGAAATGAAGCCCAGACCTTCAGCTTCGCAGCACAATGCCTTAGTGGTATAGCGCAGCAACTTTCTTTATAATTTGGAACTAATAAAATATTACTGATTCGTACTTTAGGGTTACGTACTGCATTGAACATGCGCAGCGCTTAGATATGTCGTCTCACTCGACACAAAAATTATCCCCGCCTATCAGTAACAAGAATCACAATGGTCGTGGGGTGATCGTCTGACAACATTCAGAGATATTACCCAACACTATAGGTTCGAAAGGCGTAAATTCCCGCCACCACACGATAAATTAAACAGACGCGATGCTGTAAGCTTTCGCTTGCTCCAAACTCACTCATACCCTAGCCCAGCCATCTTACGCCACTGCTACCCGAACCTCTACCCCACCGATATGTGTAAAGCGTGCGGGCACAGAGCAACGCTGAGTCACATGCTCTGGGAATGTGCTGGCGACAACTGTCGCGAAACCGTCGCCGTTCGCGATGCGCCTATAACGGCCGGCAATGCCAGACCAGAGGAAGCCTTGAGCTCACTCGTTCCCACCACCGCCCCGGCTGCGGGAGTCGCGGGGGACCTTCGACGGCGCCGCCGCCGCTGGGAGGCGGCCCTCCAAAGCTCGGAGCTGAACGACCAGCTCTGGGCCGTCCGGCAGGCCGAGGATGCCGCCCGAGTCCAGGGACTCTGAGCCGCCACCTGAAGCCACCAAGATCAAACTGCCGGCCCATTTTGTAAAATAAAGCCTGTTTCTTTCTCTCTATTTGTATTTGGTGCGCGTCTCGGAAAGAGATCCGAGACATGTGAGCCTCTTTCAGCAGCAGGTACAACAGATACACTTTAACAGGTCTTTCCGACATATCATAGCCTTAAAAACCAATGAAGCAACGTAGCTACATTTTCTCGTTAGGGTTAGCAAACATCTTCTGCTGAAATATATACGGTACAGCTCATCACCGCGCACTAAGACTCTCGGGCCTTCTTTGTAATTGTATGCTTGTTCACCTTTCGCTAAGTTTCGACCTAGTATTTTTTTTCAGCCAATTTGTTACATACCGTTAAAGGGACACTAAAATGAAACTGTAAATTACACTACACTGGTTAATTATACTCTGCAAGCCATAGAGTCCTTACTTTCACCGTCATTGGTTTATTCATTGGCGTGCCACAGGGCAGTCCTGCGACCGTCGCCTTTTTTTTTTAATATACATTAACGACTTGCCCAACGGTTGTACTTCTAAACTCCGTTTGTTTGCTGATGACTGTGTAATTTATCGTACTATACTTAACAACGCTGACATCCTCACCCTACAGTCTGACCTTCTCTCTCATAGAATATTGGTCTAACAAATGGCTAATGTCACTAAACGTAAGCAAAACATGCCTTCTAAATTTTCATCGTCGTCAATCATTCGTTTCCAACTAATTCCACAATAGGTGGCTCGGAAGTAAGCGCAATTTGGTCATACAAATACGTTAGTGTTAACTTATGCAGTAATCTTACGTGGTCCGTTCACATTTCTAACATCAACAACGCAGCTAATCGAGCTCTTGGCTACCTGCGTCGTAACCTGCGCCTTGTTCCTCTTCCGGTAAAACTACTAGAAACTTAGCACTTGACTGACCAAAACTTAAGTACGCATACTCAGTATCGGACCCACATCAAGCTAACCTCTCATCCGCGCTGGAATCCATACAAAATCGTGCCGCTAAGTTTCTTCTTTCGGACTATTCTGACCATACCACTGTCACCGAACTTACGCCATGCCTTCATCTTGAAACCCTTGAGCAGCGCCGCAAAACTGCAAGATTATGTCTTTTTAGGGGCGAAGCTCCTTAAGCCGTGGGTCGTGCGTCCTCGATGTATGTAGTTGTAGGTAGCCACCTCTCGTTTAGTTCTTGGAATGTCCGCTAGATGGCGGTACTTGTATATGATTAATATTAATGAAAAGCTGCGGCGCTCGCTCCATTCAGATGTATGGGCGCTGCTGCTTCACACAATGTTCACTAGATGGCGCTGCGCTGTGACAGTACATGAATTGATCACTAGATGGCGTTGCGGCGCTCGCTCCATTCCGATGCGTAGGAGACGGCTCCGCTGCGTGCTCTAGTGTGATAGGAGACCGCTGGGTGGCGCGGCGCTCTTGGCGCGCTTCCTCTTTCGCTCGGCAGTCAGCGCGCAATGAGCGACGAAGAAGGCACGGAGGCGCCGGAAACGGAGCCCGACGTTCGAGCCCACGAAGCAGAAGGCGCACGGCGACGCCGAGAAGCGGATCCAGAAACTGTGAGAGCCCGAGAATCGGCGAGGAAACGCGCGTACAGGCGGGCAGATCCCGAGGCTGCGCGAGTGCGGGAAGCTGCTGCCAAGCGCACACACTGGTTCTCACGTCTTTCATGATGATGTAATGGGTGAATTTTCACGGAAGAGTCATGAACCTCCGGAGCTTCGCCCACTCATCATCATTCACCTCGTGGATACGCTGAGATTTTTTTTATAAGTTCTACCACCTTCTACGTCATCAGGCTGATATCGAACCCTTGCAGCGTTCTTCATCCCGTCATGACCACCCAAAAGCAGTTGATCCCCCCGGCAGCCCGCACTAGCGCCCACACGAAATCGTTCTTCGTTCAAACCGCAAAGGACTGAAATCGTCTTCCTGCCGACGTGGTTCACCACTCCAGCCATACATATTTCAAGGCATCAATCGAAACCATCATGCACTAGTTATGCCCACCCCTCGTGTAATACCACCCACGGGGCACTTAACGTACTAATAAATAAATAAATTAATAAAGTTAATACATGAGACAATCAATGTCAGAAGTTTCACTTTTATCATTTCTCGCTGAAATCCTCGATGGCGACGCCGCGGATTTCAAAGTGGTTTCTGGTATTTTAACCACGTCGCATGAACCAAATTTTCTGAAACTTGGTGTGTTAATTCTTTGGCTCTCTCGCTGGACAACGTACTTCGTCTTTACCTATTAAGAACTGCATGGGCCTTAGTAAACGCTGTCAGAATCTATGACGTCGCCGCGACCGGTACGAGAACTTCGAGGTGGCGTCGTCTCCGGCGTTTTCTTTTTGCTTGTTTTCTCACTTAACCAAGCGTTTTCTCACGGCAAATGTGGTGTTCTCGGTATTGTAAAGTTGTAATTTACTAGTACGAAAAAACATCGTTTCCCACAAAGGCGCTTGTGCTGTGCGCTCGCATTGTGGGCGCGCTTGATTTGGCGTCACTGCACGTGTTCGTTTCAAGTTTTTTTTTTTCCAAGAAGTCCGTTTCTGCTACTCAACTTAACAGGTGCAATAGTTATTTCGCCCGCGCTCGATACTCGGTACCGAGTACAGATAAGCTTCAGACTATTTGTTATTTTTTAAACCTCCCGGAGCAATTCCTACGACACCGTTCGTTCGCGGAAGGCCCGAAATGTACGCTTCGTGCGAACGAACCTTGTGTATGGCGACATAAATTCAGCCTGTACAGCTGAAATATATTTGAGACGCCGGAGCTGTCTATATGACAGTGGTTGAGACGCCTTTGTTTTTGTAAAAGATAGCCTGTGAATATAAATATTTCGCGACCGACTGAAGATTATTGTTTCATACGTAGTATTTTTCTATGAGAGCACACATGTTCCGAAAACTGTTTTCCGACCTCCCGGCGCCACTCACTCCCTGCGGGGTGAATAAATCTTGCAGTAAGATGGCAAGTTGGGCCAGTTGGTTTACGTTCATATTTGAAGACTTTGTCGAAACGCACCGAGACACACACAAGTAGAAGCAGACAGGACAGCGCTTACACTCACAACTGATGTTTTATTAATCAGAAAACGTATAAATAAGCAGATACATCAACTGTGAGTGTAAGCGTTGTCCTGTCTGCTTCTACTTGTGTGTGTCTCGGTGCGCTTCGACAAAGTCTTCAAATATGAATAAATCTTACCGACCTCGCCGACCCGTCTTTCGTCGTGTGTCACTCGGAGACGGGTGACTCAGCCGTTTGCTTGGACGCCCTCGCTGAAGCATAAAGTTTTCTATAAATACACTAGAGGGGAACTCTGGCGCTAGTGTCTATGGCAGCTGCAACGCATGGCGCTTCAGCCAGCATTGGAATCATGGGTAGTACATGGATTTGTTTAAACTTCGTTCTTTCGGCTCCGTGTGGCTTCGCGTGGCCTGAAGCCGCTTTGTCGCGAGACGACAATGAGCAACGAGGGTGGCGATGCGGGCTTGTTGGTTGGTCATACTAGAATGAGTTGAGCGCATACGAGGACACGGACAAAAGAAGGAGACATACACACACTGGCGCTACTAACAACAATGGTTTATTTCATTCACCTGCCGATCCATATACCGGTTTTGCGCACGACAGTCACGTGAACACGCTTCCATAAAAAACAACAAATCGCAATCGATAACAACCAAGGAAATTCACCTCTACGAGATAGATAAACAGGGTACAGAGGCAATGACAAGCAATTTTAACGATTCATGCGCAGAAAGTGTAACTCTTTAGCACTCAGAGACAATGAGGGATTACTAACACAGGCGTCACCAAGATGATCGATTTGTTCAGCTTCAATGATCATAATAATAATAATAATAATATCTGGGGTTTAACGTCCCAAAACCACGATATGATTATGAGAGACGCCGTAGTGGAGGACTCCGGAAATTTCGACCATCCGGTGTTCTTTAACGTGCACTGACATCGCACAGTACACGGGCCTCTACCATTTCGCCTCCATCGAAATGCGACCGCCGCGGCCGGGATCGAACCCGCGACCTTCGGGTCAGCAGCCGAGCACCGTAGCCACTGTTCCACCGAGGCGGACTAGCTTCAATGATCAGCCTAGTAATTTCGGACCGGTTCCTGCTGACGACAATGAGCAAATGTTCAGCAGTCGCACTTCACCATCTTAACCTTCTAGGCTCATAAATTCAAATCGGTTCGCGAAGGTCGCAATCATCCACTATTTTATTCAAGACAAACAATAAATCACAAGAATAAACGAAGCCAGAAGTGAGTTGGAAGCCGCAAGCACGAAGATGAGGCAAATCCGCGTACTACCCATCATTCCCATGGTAGCAGAACGATCGCAGCGCCCGAGTTCCGTGTAGTTAATTTTGGGAAACTCTATGCACTGAAGGACCGCATGGAACTGCACAGAATGGGCGAAGGACACAGAAGAGGCTGAAATTTTCAGTCCAGTAAGGGACAGAAATTACTGCTCGGTGAGCGCCACCTGGTGGCCGATAGGCTCTAGATCCAATTGACAGCTGTGGAACATCTACCTTCAATAAACATTTCCTTCACGAAGGCATGAACCACCCTTCGGGCTTGGTAAAAAAACGCTTCCTCGCTGGGCATGCAAGCTGGACAAATTGCAAGCCACGCTAGACAACATCAGGCGCATGTTTTCTGGGAGTGAAGCAGTAGATGAAGAGGAGGACGAAGAGAGCTTGCGCCGGCGGAGTTATTGTGCTAATAATTATGATAGCTTTTGTACACAGCCGACGGAGTTTCTTCTCGCGAATAAATTTGATTTCGTTTTAGGGGCGAAGCTCCTTAGGGTGTGGGTCCGCCCTCCTCTAGTAGTAGTAGTAGTAGTAGTAGTAGTAGTAGTAGTAGTAGTAGGTAGGTAGGTAGGTAGGTAGCCACGTGTAGTGGAATGTACCCACTCCACGTGATAAAGATGACGATGACGCAGTATAGTGGAATGTACCCACTACACGTGATAAAGATGACGATGACGCAGTATAGTGGAATGTACCCACTACACGTGATAACGATGAAGTATAAGCGCTTTCCAGTATAGTGGAATGTACCCACTACACGTGATAACGATGACGATGACGCTGATGACCATGAAGTATAAGCGCGTTCCAGACCACACATTCTCTTTCTGCCATGGAGAAAAACGATCGAGCTTCGCCCACTCATCATCGTTGACTTCGTGGATATGGCGTGATTTTTTACTCGGCCGTGGGGCTGGCCCACTTCCTGTGGCGCATACTCTCCCGAGGTCTTTCGCCCACAGCGAACGGACTAACGCTTGCCTTAAACCGCACCGCTATTAAAAAGCCGAGGTCATTCCACTCTCCGAAGGTGGGTTAACAGCGAAGCTGACGGGCTGCCGTCAATGCCGTCAATAAGCGCGCTGCACATCGGGCGTTCCCACAACGTGCCTCCGCCCCACACTTGCTACAGTCGACCGTCCCAGCGCAGCGCCGCGACTCGGCAGACGCGGCAAAACACACAGTGACTGTTCTTTTTTTTCCCCGATTAAAAGGGTTATGAACCGATCGCGATTGATCACGCGGGCTCAATGTCATGACGCGCGCTGGCGTAACTTCTCTACCCCGTGCCATCCCTCCCTGCTTAGCTTCCAGCCCGTTCGTCTTGACGAGAGCAGACAGAAAGCGCTGAAAGTGCGCGACAAACCGCGGAAACTCCGCTCTAGTTATTCTCTTTGCCTTTCGCTTCGTGTTAGCGTGTGACAGCTCGCTGTCGGAGTAATGCAGCTTCCACATGCACCAACTGTGTGTTGCCGCCGACTACTTCGAGTGCGATAGCACCGATTAATAAAACTGCTGCAGTAAGCGGTGCAGAAAGGCAATAATCCCTCGCATACCACCTGAAGGCACGGAGGGATGACAGCCACCGTAGCTCAGTGGTAGAGCATCGGACGCGTTGCACGATAGCGCGGTGCCGCTGTCTGGCAACATTGTGTTTTGGCGGGCGGCGGTGCGTTGGCGGCATGTAGTGGGTCAAAGGCTCACATCACCCTAAAACGACCGGTCATGTAGGCTCCCTACTCCCTCGTTTAAATGCACATATATACCCATAGGCGTGCGCACGAGGGGGGGCAGAGGGGGCGGCCGCCCCCCCTAGTCACCTAAGAACCTATGAGGGGGGGGGGGGGGCGCAAAGTCTGCCCCATACATTGACTTAATAGGGAAAGGGGGGCGCTGCGACGAACATTCGCCCCCCCTTGAACGGTAACCCTGCGCACGCCTATGTATATACCCTATAAAGTGGACGGAGGGATGACAGCCACGGTAGCTCAATGGAGCATCGGACGCGTTATTCGAAGATCGCAGGTTCGGTCCCTGCCGGTCGCAAGTTATCTTTTCGTCCACTATTCTGTCTTCACATTAACATTACAATTACTTCGAATAATATCCCCTATACTTTCCTTGGCATCACTGTCTGTTAGTTATCATTAATATTGAGTTTAAATGAGTAGTGACACGATTTTGAGGCAGCAAGCAAAAGATCTTTTTCGTTCCCGGGGTGTCCACTATCAACGCTCTCCACATACCGGAGCCAGACTTTACTTTTATTTTATTTTCATTTTAAACTTTTCGTCGCGCAGCATCGACGAGCGAGCCCCACCGCAATGGACACTATCATGACAAGTCGACACAATTCACTGGTTTTGCGAAATCTGCGTCCTGAATACAGCATAAATCGCAAAAAAGAACCCCTGGACGGTCATTCACTCGTCGTTGTTTACGCGAATCACGGTGAACTAACAGCTCTTGCTAGTATGTCGCGAGTTGCTGTCTTCCCGTTACTTCAGACTTTTGTTGACACGTCACTGCCAAGCCGCCCCCCTCGATACCGAAACCGAAATAAGGGAGTTTTAGATTAGCGTACGCTAAGTGAGCATTCGTTGCAGCTGCCCGCTATTTCCGTCAATTTACGGGAGCCCGCAAGAGGTTAGTGTACGATGCATGCGCAGTTGCGCGAAAGGCTAACGCAAGGCATTGCGTACGCTATTCTGAAACTCATCTAGCCTTTTTAAGGTAGGGGTATTAAAAATATATTCAGTGCATCCCCAAGTTCTACGACACTCTTTTTAGGGTTCTCGACACCCGCGTTTTTTATTGCGATAGCAATTATATGGACACTCGCGGCTGGTTTTCGCCGTCGGCGTCCGCGTCGGCGTCATTTGCCGTATATGTATATGTATATATATAACCGGGCCCGCCCGTCGTTCGTGAGCGTGAAAAGACGCGAGGGGGGGGGGGGGGGTCCCTCGAGCGACCTTCGATTTTACGAGCGGGGGCGCGCGCGTTATCTCCCCTTCTCGGCGGCCGACAGCGGGCGGGGGGGGGGGGGGGCGACGTTCGATTTTACGAGCGCGGGCGCGGGCGCGCGCTTTATCTCCCCTTCTCATCTCCCCTTCTCGGCGGCCGGGCCGGCGTACCCTTCTACGTGCTGCGCTCTCAACGCGAAGAGAATTCTCTTAAACAAGCGTTTTCTAGAGTTGCGTGAGATCGGATCCAAAAAGAGTTAGCTGCCAGCCTCACTTCGTATAACATTACAATTTTTTGCTATCGCATTCATTGCTTCACCCTTGCGGTGAAACTGTGACTTTTTATTTAGAACAATAACCCGCAAACATTTAAAATTCGTCTCAGTACTCTTTTAAGAGGAAACAAAGGATAATGCACGTGTAGCTTGCGCTTTGCACGCCAGGCCATTATTTTACCTGCGCAAAAAGAAACTGTTGTTGGTTACGGCTCTTTATCGCTTGAGAGAACGTGAGCATGGGCATGTTGGTATTCCATCTTATCAGACAGAGCGCCCAGGAGGAACGAGACACGGACACAGCGTCGCGCACGCGTCGTACCTCTGCGTCTTGTTCCTTTTGTGCGCTATACGTGTTAAAATCGCTTGAGACATTCTTGCGTGTGCATGGCCTTTCCTCTTCCTGTTTAACCGACTGCCCTGAGCCCAGTGCTCATGACAGTTCCGGCCCAGTAAGTGTCTTCGCATTGGCTTCCACCTTCGTAAAATAGCTATGCTCTGTTAACCCACCTCCTGTTCCGTTACATATGCAAAAGCAAGGAATCACACAAATCGAAAACATACGAAGGAAAGAGATGTGGCGAGTAAACAAGGCTTTGAGACACAGCAGATATACAACAGCCTTGCTTATTGAAAAGCTTTGGAAACGCAATACAGTTGGATTGTTACACAAAGGGTTAAATATTCTGTCCTGTCCTCGGAAAGACAATGCACATTATTTATTCAATGGAACAACGCTGATATGATTTATATATGTATATGCAAAAACAATGCTTTGTACAAAATCCGGGATGATGAGCTCCGCTTGGGTTCGCATGCATTGCCACGGATTGTTTTGCATTTCTCGTGCACAATGGCGTAGTATCTGTCGAAACAAGTTTTTTTGACTGACCAGTGCGAGAAGAAACAATATTGGAGCAAACAGTGATATCATCGGATGTTTTCGCTGGTGGTACTTTTTTTTTCACTCTCTAACAAAGCAAATGAAGGTCTTACGGGTGATGAAATACTGCCTCCGTTTTCCAAGGGACGACTACCCACGTGTTCTAGGTAAGCACAATGTTTTTTAGGGAAAAAAATTCGGCATATCCCACGACTTGCGGCAATCGGTTTCATGTGAAGCAGTAGGCGAGTAATTGTGTATGAGCAGTAGGCGAGTAATTGTGGAAGCAGTAGGCGAGTAATTGTGTAAGTGTAGTAGTTGTGTGCACAACCTGGGCTTCTCAGGAACTAGGACTACCCTGGCGTTTCAGGGGGTAACCTATGGTCTGACGTAACGCCAGCACTCACGTTAGAGCAAGGACGTCAGTACTATCAAAACTAAGCGCACTTTACGGGTCGATGATGTGAATTTCATACGGAACTTTCACTAGCTTGTTTCTCCGGGCTCGAGCAAAGCTTGAATATAGCTTGCTGACACAGAAGAATAGAAAAGTAATGTTTATTAGACTGCTCCAGAAGCGGTGCCAACACTCGAACCACAATTATCCTTAACCGTACATGACGCCTGTATCATAGGAGTACACATTCAATGTTTATTGCTTTGTTATAAACTTAGATAGCCAGCACTGCAATTGCAGTTCACGTTGCAACATTACGCCTGCATAAGGTCTTTCTTCAAAGCAGTTTCAAGAACTGGCGTGGCTCTGTGGCAGAGCACCTCACTTTGCACGCAGAATGTCTGGGTTCGCTTCCCGCTGCGATCCTGATTTTGTTCTTTGCATTCGTGTGGTCAACGCTGCCGATATCACCTTTTTTTACCGCTTTCACAATTTAATTACCAATGCCATCGCCGTTCCTGGGTAAATATAAACTGTCAATCACCGGTGGCGCATACCGCGGCCCGTGGTATACGTGTTTGTGCCAAACATATCTGGAGGAAAGGATTTGACGACGCGCACGACAGGATTTTTATGCTGTTCATGTCATGGCCAGACAGTCCAATTAATCAAACCCTCTTGTCCTTTCATACCAATTTTGGTACACAGCAAGCGATTCCGAGAGCCCGAGGCGGCTGGATAGATAGATAGATAGATAGATAGATAGATAGATAGATAGATAGATAGATAGATAGATAGATAGATAGATAGATAGATAGATAGATGAAAACGCCCAAGGTGCCTTTGGTTCGCTGTGAAATGCGTCGCATTAAACAAAAGAAAACCTGGAACGAGAAATACAGCTGCGCGTTCGTGTGTGTTGAGTGACTTTATACACGAATATTGATGAGAACTAACAGACAATGATGCCAAGTGAAGTATAGAGGTTGTTATTACTACTAATTGTAATGTAAATGTGAAGAAAGAAAACTGCACGAAAAGATAACTTGCCGCTGGCAGGGACCGAACATGCGACCTTCGAATAACGCGTCCGATGCTCTACCAACTGAGCTGCAGCGGCAGCCATCCCCCCCGTCCACTTCATGGGGTATATATGCATTTTAAGCGTGGGAGTGTAAGTCGTGACCTGCCGGCGTCACGTAGCACGTGATCTTACTACGAGTCGGCAGCGGACTAATAATCTCTCGCATACTGCCTGAAGACATCAAGTCTGTAAGAGGGTAGCGAGTTGGGCGAGTTGGGAAAAGGTCATGGCGGCCAGCGCAAACGAAACAAGGATATAGAAGAGAACGACGACACAAGCGCTGATATCAACTGAATGTTTAATGGAAACAAATTACAGATATATATGGGTGGGAACAAAAAGATTAACAAAAACAGCACACGCCCTAAAGATGACCAATAGAAAAAAACGCTTATGCGTACACTAACGCTACTGCGCACCTTCCAGAAAAGCCACTTACTCATCAATTAAAGCGATAGAAGGGCAGATCAAGCACGCGCCTCTTTTTATAATTTCAAACGCCTCCGCGATTTCACGAGTACGCTGGCTCTTGTGCCTAGTCACCACGACCGTCTTATTTATCAAGTCTGCCAGAACGAGACCCTCGTTATGAATGAAGGAAATAAGCGGAAAGTTAAGGGCTCCTTTACCTTTGTTTGACACAACATTAATGAGAATTAACAGAGAATGATGCCAAGGAAACCGTAGGAATTGTTATTATTAATAATTGCAATGTAAATGTGAAGAAAGAAAAGTGGACAAAAAGATACCTTGCCGCTGGCAGGGACCGAACCTTCGACTTTCGACAGCGAAGCTATACATACGGCGAAGCTGTACATGGTTAAAGAAAGCCAAAATTCGAGCGTCCCATGTGCACAAAAACTGGTTTCGCGCATGTGCGACAGAAATTGGACAAGCTTCACTGGTCAACACGGGCGCACACGAAATGAAGGAAACATGCGGGCCACAAACGCCGATTAAAATTTCCGGACACATGAATAACCAACAATTAAGAAATACTAACGTGCCGTCGGCATTACGCGAGTGATGAGTACAGGAGTCGCACGTTTCAACTTCGCTGATTAACAGTCTGTACGGTGCGCTTGGTCGGTCATTTCGCAAGAGGCAAGCATTCAAGGGCACAGAGCGACAGACGAGCGCACGAAGTGACGAGAATCGCTTTCACCATAGGCCCTAAAAATAATCATGAAAATATTGAGTAGTTGGAGGACACAACGTGGCATATGCCGGCTTTCTAGTACCTGGAAGCATACACTATTTTTGAACATATGACAGAACAATGCATCCAGTTTCAGACAACGCTGCGTTATTAAGAGGCGCTTCGATGGTCCGCTTCCCGTTTTAGGGGAACTGGCGTCCGCGCCACCATCGTTCGACACACGAATCTGTAACAGCATTAGGCGCTGCTCCGAGTCAACAAATTCTTTGACAGCAGGACCCTCATCCGCAAAGACTCGGTGAGTGACGGTGACCGGGGACATTGATGCTAATACTTGTTGAGCTTTTACATCCCAAAACCACGATATGATTATGAGAGACGCCGTAGTGGAAGGGCCCCGGAGATTTGGATAACCTGGTGTTCTTTAACGAGCAGATACATATCTAAGCACATGGTCTTATAGCATTTGGCCTTCATCGAAATGCGGCGGCTACGCCAGAGATTGATACCGTGACCTCCGAGTCTGCAGTCCAGCACCATAACCAAGAGACAACCGCGGTAGCTGAGCTGCGACATTGTAATACAGGTATCCCTAAGTGCAACGATGTGGTTGTATGGCACTGTTATTGGTGGCACTGTAATTGGTGGCAGGGTAAACTGCCACCAATAAGAGTGCCATCAACTGATATGTACTACGCTGGCCTGTTAATTCCAGGCGCTGTTCATTATGGGCTGCTGTGTAGCCTAGTAACACAGCGGCCCATAAGCTGTAGACGTCGTAAGGTGGTCAGTCCTAAAGCTGACGGTAAAAGCTTTTGCTGGGACAACCACGGCACCGGACGAAAACTGGAGGTTTGTGGAGCGTTGAGGCATGGGCGAGTTGGTTCATACTTATAAGAGGGAAAAAACAGCGCAAAATTCAGACAGGACACACAAGATGAAGAAGGCCCGACAAAAGCGCTGACGGCGCAGGGCACGAAATCGGGTTATTTTTCTTTCTATTTCTTGACTGTCAAGGTATATATGTGCCCACATGTAGAAAAATAAATCAGTTGTAAGTCAGCACTGTTGTCGGGACGTCTTCATCCTTGTGTGTCCTGTCTGAATTTTGCGCTGTTTTTTCCCTCTTATAGGTTTGTGGAACCATCGGTATATATATGTACAGTTTCCGCATAACTCTCGTGCAAAAGAAGCAAAGACAGTTGCTTCAGTACATGCGACGACAGCGCAGATTTTTTCCGGATTCCTTTCACACTGAGATGCACTGTAGGGTAGAATAAGACACCAAGGGGGGCATCGATGGTTTAGATGCAGTGGTGTAGCCCGAGGGAAGTTTCTCGTTGTACTTGACAATAGTTTTAGAGAACAATGCTTGGCGCCTGTCTGAAGGCAGTGTGGCAAGGTCATGACAAGGAGCACGTGCAAAATGTCAGACGAGCATTCTCAGGACTTCCACCGTAATGTGAGTTTGCATTGGATGGTCACGAGCAATCGCAATAGTTGCCTCTGTTGACGTACATCTGGGCAAACCAAAGCACGCTCCTCTGAGTGGTTACGCTTGTACTGCCTTCAGAACCCTAATATTTGTTTTGCATGTATTGCTCAGCACAGGCAAGGCTGTATCTCAGAAAGCCGAGAGCCAGCGCTCTGTAGAGTTCCAGCATTGCGTGTACTGAGATCCCCCACGTCTTTCCTGCCAGGAACTTGAACAGCTCGGAAATTCTGTCAGGCGCTGCTTCATGTAGGTCACGTGCGGGCTCCAGCAGAGGTCTCTGTCAATGATTACGCCAAGAAACCTGTGAGTTTTGACGTAACAAATGGGCCGCCCGTTGATTGAGATGGTATAAGGCGTCATTGGTTTGCGAGTGAAGGCCACTAGTGCGCATGTTTCTGGTGACATGCTGAGACCTTGTTTACTCAAGTAGCCGCTGTCAAAGTCAATCTGGAAGGACCTGTCTTAGGCCCCAACGGCCGGCATGTCGCTCGCTTTTCGAAGGTTTTGTCGTCCAGATGATTGCGGTCATCTGTCCACGGTAGTAATACTGAGTTTCGGTCCGCCAGAGTGTTTCGTTGTCTGCTTACACTGCAGAGGTTTATCAGTGATGCCCACAGACTGGACTTTCGAGAAAGTCTGCAAGATTTCAGCTGCAGCTTTTTCTTCTAACGATGATAAGAAGAGTGTCACAGTACAAAGAGGTCTGTTCGCAGACTGGTCCTTGCAGGGTTCAGCCTAATATGATGTCAATCGCCGCTAAACTTGGAACATGCCAGAGGTAATCAGATCCTATTAGCAAGCCGATCGCAGAGCCCGAGGCACCCTTTCCTGAGTAGTCCTTTGCCAGCAGCTTTCCTTGGACTCTCAATGATTGAATAAATTCGTTTTCGGCCGCCGAAACAGCTAGATGATGACAGACACACCTACAGCTTCTATGTCAAGAGTAGCGTTGCTGTGCCGATTTCGAAGCTGTAATGCGACCACGTTGCGCCTTTCCGCTGATGAGGAACAAGGGCTCGCGAAGGTGTTTAGCGCAACATCTATCTTGCAGACCACATTCAGGTTGAGCTTGCGAGCAATATCTTGTTGAATAAAGGTCCTCTGGATACCTCCATCCAGAATCCTGCGAACGCATAGACTGTGAGTATCTCAGTGTTGAGTATCTCAGTGCATGAAGTTTGAAGATAGACCGCGTTGCCCTTGGTAGGTTGTTCGGTTGATGGTGGGTCATGGCAGGAAGAAAACCTGTTAGACGAAACGTACACTGTGGTGCTTTTTTATTTTCCTGTTGCCGTTGTGGTAGCCACGTAACTAGGATTGCACATACCTCAAGCGTGTCTTCCGCGGGATGAACTGCAAGTGAGCTTCACTCGGCCATCCTTCACTCGATATCATCTTGACATGCAGCGCAAGCACTGGTTGTCTTTTTTCAGCAGTTACTTCTTGAAAGCAAGAGAGCTCCGTCTTGACATTCAGTTATAGCAGTATACTACTCTTCGATATTTTCTGTTGGAATATACTCCCCATACAGCTGGTTGATATGCGAATGCTCGTCGTTGTTAGCGGGGGGTCATTCTTTCACAGGTGGGAGCTTCGTGATGTCGACGTTAGGAGAGTCAAGCAATAGTCGCGCTTCCTGAATCATCTTATTGCTCTGGGCGCATTTTGCAGATCGCTAGCCTTTGAGTCGGTACACTGGGAGAACGCCGCTGCTGGCTTAATTCGTCGTACCAACCCCGGTTTTCGCATCCACGATCCGTCGATCACTCACCGCCCGCGACGCTAAACAAGAGTAAAGTCCTGTCCGCCATGCGTAGTGGGAAGACTTGTCCGCACGTGGATTTTCGGCACCAAAATGTAGATGCTAGGACATTAGTGGGTACAGAGGAATTAAGCCAGAAGCCATCGTCTCGCCATGATAAAATGTGTTCTCCACTTCTTGTTCTCTGGCTTTTCCGACTGGCTGGATTTACTAAACGCGAAGCATTCCTTAGCGAACTGCAGGCACTTTGAGCGTTTCTATCTATCTATCTATCTATCTATCTATCTATCTATCTATCTATCTATCTATCTATCTATCTATCTATCTATCTATCTATCTATCTATCTATCTATCTATCTATCTATCTATCTATCTATCTATCTATCTATCTAGCCGCCTACGTCCCGGTGCGCTTTGCAAAAAGGCACAACGCATCCGTAAGGTTGGTCGAACTTTAATTGTCGTTTACGTGCTGGCTATCTAGTCCTATAACAAAAGCAATAAAGATTACATATGAAAACCTAGGACACAGACATCATGGCGGCTTAACGTCAATTGTGGTTCCCATGTTAGCTCCACTTACATAGCTGTCTAGTAAACATCTTATTTTTATTCTTATAATCCCGCAAGCTATATGCAAGCGTTGCTAAACCCCAGGGGAGTACCTTAACGAAAGTTACGTGTGATATTCGCATAGTCATACCGTAAAGCGTACTTCGTTTCCATATTACTGACGCCTGTGCTCTAACTTGAGTGCTGACGTTGTCAGACTTATACCCAGTGTAGTCACCAGTAGACACAAGTGTAGAGAACGTTCCTGTTAAGCCCGCGATGTGGACACAACTACTGAGTCTAACGTCGATCCACCTCGTAACGCTCGCCTTATAGCCAAAATATGCAGCATAGACAATTGATGATCAAATGCAATTTTATAAGGGTTTAGAAAATATTAGCACTTTACTGCGAAAAGTACAGCACGCAAAATAACACAAAGAAAACCAGGTCTATGACCTTGACTCGTAAAAAAGAACCGTTAAATTTCAGAAAGGGACTAATCAACGATCCAGTGGAACAAGTTGACTCGGTAAAGTATTTAGGGATTACGATATAAAAATCACTGGAGTGGGACATACATATGCATAACGTTTGCACCAAAGCGTTTAAGCAAATAGCATTTTTACGAAGAAAACTAGCGACGGCTTCCCCCTTGGTGAAATTATCCGCTTATGAGACTCTCGATAGGCCTTATATTGGAACACGGCAGCTTAGTATGGAGCCCGCATCAAAAATATTTATGCCTCGCATTAGAAAAGATTCAAAACAGGGCCCTCAGGTTTATATACACAAAATATTTAGGGCATGACAGTGTAACCGCGCTTCGTACCCAAGCAGGCATACCTACGCTGGCTTGTCGAAGGATGGTGGCTTGTTTAAATTTTCTTTGCCTCATTTATCACGGCCTTACAAAATTAACCAAGTCCGACTACCTGGGGCCGCCCGGACGTCATTCCAGTAGAACTGACCATGTTAAATGTATTAGGCCAATTTTTTCGCTCTGCAACTCTCTAAAATGCTCTTTTTTTTTCGTTGAACAGTAGAGCTATGGAATTCGCTTTGAACTGATATCACTTGCTCACAACATGTGGCTGCTTTTGTATCAGCACTCGAGTTGCACCTCGAGTTGTTATCAGAAACATGAATACGTTGTTAATTAGTATGCCATCAAACTTTCCGTACACTCCGTATCTACGAGCTTTCATTCCTTTTCCTGTAACTGCAGCTTTTTTTTTGTTTATTGTATGCTCAAGTGCATGCACATGCTATTAAGTGTTTACGATGACATGTTATTGAGTATATACGTGTGCGCGAGTGTGACCCACTGCATCGCGCATTTGTCAATTTTGTATTAAGTGGCTTTTCATGAGGTGCCCAATCTGTACCTTGGTATTGTTTCCTTGTCTATTTTTTTTCCTTTCGTTACTGACACAGCGTGTCTTTTATACCTTGTCTTTTGTCTTTTGCAATGAATGCTTTGGCAGTACTGTTTGTATGCCCACTCCTGCATGAGCCTTTGGCTTACAGTATTGATAAATAAATAAATAAATAAATAAATAAATAAATAAATAAATAAATACTCGCTGGCTGCTTCGCATGAAACCGATTTCAACATGGCGTGGGATCACCCAGTATGTAGTGTACTTAAATTTGAAGCTGGCTAACTACCCCTCTAACTTCGGCTGTAAATACGTAGCCACTAATGAATTAAATCTATTTGTCTAATTAAAAGTTGTGCTGTTGGTTCTATTGCGTCTGTTTCATCTAACAGCTGTGGCGAAACTCACGACAACCTCATGTATATTTGTCCCTCGATTTTCGTACAAGCAGTATGCCTTTTATTGGGCATTCATCACCCTCTGTTCTTGACTCCGAAAGAACTGTGATCTGGCATATCTTGTCGTGCAACAGCCCTGTAACGACCTTCGGCCAGCGGTATATAAATAACCTAATGAATGAGTGGTAGGGTTAGGCGCGAGCGAGCTGCGTGTTTGCGGATACAGTATGACAATAGAAGTTACGCCAGGGCAGGATACGCGCAAAAAGCCACACAACACAAGTGTGCATACTTAAAGCATTGTTTTATGTTCTATTCCCAGCCTTTTGTCGGTAGCACTGGTGAACGAGTATGGCCAAATACTGGATCCTCATATTAATCCTCGCACCTACACAGGTTTTGTATGCTGCAAGTAAGTCTGATTTTACCTACCTAGCACGCTATGACAAGTGTTATTCGCATCACTGGTGTTGTTGCCTTTTGTAGTACAGTGGGCTTTTAGCTTGTTATGAAAGCACGAAAGTCATCATAATGGTTTTGAGTAACACAATGCATGAAAAATTTGCACAACTTGTGCTTCCAGTACTATAACTAAGCCATCATGAAGTCATACTCATTTACAAATACGAAGTGAATTCCGAGAAAGTCTTAGGTGGCCTGATGTATATGGTACTCAATAAACTTAGGTTTGAACACAGAAAAACGCATGGCAGTAGCTTAATGTCATTTTTGGGGTATTGTAAGAAAACATGCATGTATTTCTGCTCAATAGATATTGTTAATACATGTGCTACAATTTCTCCAACTCAAAGGACAAATACCTGCGTTTAAAATGTTTACTTGTTAACTGCTCTAAAAGGTTCCTGTGTTGCTCCAAAGTGAGGTTTTAGCTGCTGCAGAAACGGCATCGTGGTGGCTTAGGTCGATCACATCACTTGAAAGGTCCAGCGACCATGTGAGATTTCGTGGGTCAAAAAGTGAACATACATGCTTACTCCTGCCGCAAATTTTAATTTTCGAACATGTCCCGCGGAGAAGAATTGATGTTCATATCCTTGCTCTTACGTATAGTTCACTAGTGCGCCCTTGTGTAACTTGCATTCCTTTTTTCTTAGATCCAGCGGCACTCAAGATATTGAGAAGATTGTGGAGATACAGCTGTGAAGAGCCGTTTAATGAACCGGTGGGAGACTGCACCGCAACTATCAACAAGTACTTCTTCAACCATACCGCGAAAATGTGCCAGAAGTTTTACTGGAATGGCTGCTTGACCAGAGGAGTATACGAAACTCGCTACGCATGCGCACTCAATTGCCACGAAGGTACGTACTTAAGAAACTTATTACAGCAGAGCTGTATACGACACACCTCTTTGGTTTCATGATGACGCTGTGCGTATGCAAAAAACACTAGCGCGCGCTAGGGAGCAGAGCAGTGATGCTAATTTAGCGGATTTTCCGCTAAATCTGGCAGATTTTATTTGATTCTGACGGGAAAAAAATTGTCTAGCGGCTAGCGGATTTTTTGACGCGCCATTTTCATACATAGCGGATTTCTGGCGGATGCCTCACGCAGTGCACTGATTCAAAATCGTCGGAAGCATTGCCGAGAAACTTAGAATACCTAATCAGCGAAACGTACTACTGGTTGACAAGATCCTCTGCCCGGTAAATTACATATAAGTTCCACGGTCTGATGAATTGTGGTGATGAACCACTGAAAATTTTGCAAGAGTGCAGGACGTGGTGGCTACCCCTCGTCGAAATAGCTGCTTCATGGATCGTGGACCGGTGGGCTGAATTGAAGAGGCATTTGGAGATGGCGAGGCGCACTGAAAAGTTCTACGTGGCAGAAGTGCTGTGCGCGATGCACGAGAATCAGATCAATCTGGAGTACTTTCTTTTTTTGAGACCAATGCTGACAGATGTCCAGAGGTTAACAAGGCATTCGAGGCGATAGATGGAGATCAAAGAAAGGTGCCAAGAGACCTCATGACCTTGCTTTCAAACTTGCTTGATAAAATCGTGATTCCGATAGAGAAGGTGGACGTTCAGATGTTCCAGACGTGAGCCATATCTGGGCTACTTCTTTGAGACGTACATTGACAGCATGAAGGCTGAGAAGACCGACGGGTTCTCTCTCGCAGATGAAGCTGTGATGCGAGAAATATGCGTCAGGTTTATTACCACGCCAGTTGATCAAATCAGGCAGCGACTTTTATTCATCACAGTTCTCCAGAATACATCACTTTTGTCGGTCGAAAACACTTTTTGCGTCATGTCGGAGCCATTGATTCATCTGCTGGAAGCAATGCCAGTGCCCCCCGGAATCAATCACAACGTTGAAAACCAGTGGAGAAAAATCACCCTGCTGCACCGTGAAACATTGGAATTATGCTGCGCCAACTAGCCCAACGCCCAAGCTTAGTGAACATTTGTAACTTTTAGCCTTATCTATGATGATGTTGACGTCAACTGTCGCACTGAAGCCTCTACCATTCTAGTTACACTCTTTGGAAGACTCTTTCCTATGTTAGTTCAGCTCTCATAGTTTTGGGTAGCCTTTAAGAATGATAAGGGTTTTGATCATACGGAATTTCGCTGTTTCTTTTTAATAAAATAAGTCTTAGCGGGAAATTTAGCGGATACGTTTTAGAATCTAGCGGAATCTGGCGGACTTCTTATTGCTTTCTAGCGGATTTCTCAAGCCCATCGATGGCAACACTGGAGCAGAGGAAGAATTAACCTTAGTAAATTTCTTTCTTCACTGCTCCTTGGAGGACACCACAGGATCATCACATTTATGCTTCAAGCGTGCATTTGAAGCATTCAACTGATAAAACCCCTGGTGCCCTCTAGGGAGCGCGAGATGAACTAATGCTTCAAAGGAAAGAAAAAAGCATTCAGTATGCGTTTCGCCACGTCTGTCGAGGTGGTGCGCTGGCATGCAAGTTCTTGGAAAGTGTGCGTCGTATACTTTTTCATTTCAGAGATATATTTCGGCAGCAGAACATTATTGTGTCACCCATGTCGTTTCATTCATTCCAGCACGCGGGAAACCGATTGAAATTCCACTCTTAACGTCACCAAAATGTGAGTGAATGTGATATTATGGCGCTGCACCGCGGTGGTGTGCTAGCTTATGACTTTAGGCGGGCGTTTAGAAGTGAAGTGAAAATTCGTGTCATATAACGAATTATTTCATAAGAATGAAGTGCCCAAAGGCGTCGAGGGTGCAGGAAGGTATATGACAAATACCAATGCAAGAAGGACCAGTATACGCAGACAGGGACTGTATTATGTGACCATTCGATAATAATAATATCTGGGGTTTTACGTCCCAAAACCACGATATGATTATGAGAGACGCCGTAGTGGACTCGTAGTGTTTACAACTATTGCTCTCAGTATTTCTTTAGGTATTCGTTTTAACCCATCATCTTATGGTCATCGCGTCATTGTCTTACCAGAATCGACCACGCTGGAACGGTAGATAAGAAAAAAAAGTCACAGTTTCACCGCAAGCTGAAGCAATGAATGCGATAGCAACAAATTCTAATTTTAATCGAACTGAGGGTGGCAGCTAACTCTTTTGGATCCGATCTCACGCAACTCTACGAAATGCTGGTTTAAGAGCATACGGCCGCTCCGGGGACACTGCTCGCCGCCCACTGTCGGCTGCTGAGACTGCGAGATAACGCGTGCGCCAGCGACTACCGCGCTCGTAAAACCAAAGGTCGCAGTGGCTGCATGAGAGACCCCCCCCCCCCCCCTCGCGTCTTTCCGCGCTTGTTAAAGACGCGCGGGGCGTTTCCTCTCCTTGAGCATTCCCCGGCTCGTCGAACAGGCTGGGGGATCTTATCGCATACGCATCGGAGCGACGGAGATGGGCCGGCTCGTTTGATGTCCGCTTCAGCGCCGTTTGTCGCCCCCCGCTCCCGCACTGTTATTTTTATTTATTTATTTATTTATTTATTTTGGCATTTTCACAAAATGCCCACGAAGGGGCCAAAGGAGAGTGTGTCTCCTGACTTGGCCCACTCTTCGTGAGGCACCTCGGGCAGGTACAGCATGACAGCACAGAGATATACAAATATATATACAAACAATAAATAAACGAGGAATACTACAACAGCTAATAGGAGAAATAAAAGATGAGAGTAAAGCTGTCCCTCAGCAAGAAATACAAGTTGCACTATCATCACCAGCATTTAACACATGTTCAAATACATACAAATTGAAATGTATTATAAAAAAAACAATGAGTACATTAAATATATTACATACCTTGAACACTTCAGCACATTACAGCACATTCAATTTATTACATTCATAATTTGTTTCCTAAATTTTGTAAAGTTTTTAGCCTCCCTAGCATATTCAATTATTTGAGGAATGTTGTTGCACAAGCGAGCAATTTGATTATCAATTGACTGTACACCATAGTTGGTCCGGCACATGGGCCCGACGAATGCAACAGTGCGCAGATTATATATAAGATCTCTGCTTAAATATGTATCAGAAAAAAATTGAAAGTTATCTTTAATTTTTTTTAAAGATTAACATAGCTAGTTGCATCCTATAGCACTCTGGGAATGGCAGTACATTATACACACGAAAAAGATATATGTTTGTGGGGACCGATGTAGTTATTAAACTTAGTGCGGGTCTTTGGAGAAGAATAATCCTTTCACTGTTTGTTTTGTTACACGTACCCCAGACTAGAATGCAATACATGATTTGCGAGTGGATAAAAGAAAAATAAAGCTGCCGTTTAATTCTCCCTGGAAGGAGATGCTGCAGACGTCGAATTAGGCCGAGAGACCTTGATATTTTTATTCGAAGGTTGTCCACATGGTCAGACCAACTAAGGTCGCTTTGAAAGCATACGCCAAGGAACTGAATTTTATTTACCTGCATTATAATTTCTCCGTTGAAAATCAGAGATAGCATGATCAACAGGCCTATTTTTTTGCTTAAAGAGCATAAATATCGTTTTTTTTATGTTTAATTTTAGCTGATTGACTGTAAGCCATGATTTCAGTTCATTCATCCAGAGATTTGCGGTTATCTCAATATCACGGAGATCTAAACCAGAAAAGAATGCATTTGTATCGTCGGCGTACATGACTATGTTTGGTGTGAAAGGAATGTTTACTATGTCGTTGATATAAAGTATAAAAAGTAAAGGACCAAGTATGGATCCCTGGGGAACCCCATACTTAATTACACCCAGGTCAGACCTAAAATTATGAAGCTGCACATATTGTTTTCTGGCCCAGAGATAGCTTTTCATTAGATCAAGCGCAATCCCGCGTATTCCATACATTTGCAGTTTCCTAATTAATATGTCATGCTTTATGGAATCAAAAGCCTTACGGAAATCCAGAAATATTCCTAGAGTGTAAAGCTTCTTCTCAAAATTATGAAGTAGGCTATCCTTAATACGGAGTAGAGCCGTCTGAGTTGATCTACCTGGTTGGAATCCACACTGTTCTTCACAAATAACATTTCTGTTTGCTATAAAAGAATATACCCTCTTATATATCAGGCGTTCCGCGACCTTAGAGAAAAGCGGCAATATGGATATTGGGCGATAATTATGAAGTTCATTTTTGTTACCTCCTTTAAAAATGATTGTTACGCGAGCTATTTTCATGGCGCATGGAAAAGTTCCCGTCAAAAAGATTCTGTTGCATATGTAAGTGAATGGAGCGACAATGGAATCAATAATTGCCTTGATAGGTGCTGTAGCAATGCCATCTTCGCCTGGTGAGCTATTCTTTAGTGAGCATATGGCAGTGGCTACGTCTTGCTCGGTAACGGGTGATAAAAACAAGGAATTAGTGAATGAGCTTTGAATATAGCACTGATCCCGCGGGTATTTTAGGTGCGAAGCAGCTATTTGACTCACGTGTGTAACGCTGTACGTTACGTAAGTCCGTACGAATGCGCCGCAACGCGTTCCCCTCGCCGTAGGTGTTGGAGCGTTGCCAAGTAGGTCACGCTCCCCTCGCACGCTTCCCTCGCAGGTGCGCGCTCACGTCACTCTCTCCCTCACCCGCAGCATGCTCGCGGCAGCGCCCGCAGCTGCCGGCTGCTCCGCCCGCTCGCAACACCTCTGAACGTGTCACTTCTCTCTCGCTTCACCCTCTCCACCGCCCGCAACGCTCGACCGCACGTCGAGTGGAAACACTCTTTCGGCTCGTTTATCTGATGACGCCCGTTTCAACCGGGTCAACGCCGTGCGCACCGCTGCTGCTTCGCATCCCATCAGGGTTCCCCTCCGGGAGATGGTCCAAGTTTTTTCTTCGTGGCTTTTACTTATATATATGTACATATACATATACGGGACATGACGGCAAAAATCAGCCGAGAGTGTCCATATAATTGCTATAGCAATAAAAGGATCCAGTGAAATGAATTCCTACGTTATGTAGGTAGCTCCTTTTTCCGGCATGCTCGTTCATTATTCGTGCGGTCCGCTTATTTTGTGCGGCTAACCGTGTCACTCAGGATAAGAAAATCTGGTTACAGTAACAAAGTCAGTGCGCAGGAAACAGCGCGAAACCTCGAAAGTTGTTCCAAACATGTTCAGACTGAATTAGTATATCTGCAATATGTTTACAGCGTATAATTCCGCTCTACACGTTCTCATTAAATATACAAATGGGACTGCCCACAGGTTTTAATAAACGTGGGGCGATGACGTCATTTCTTTTACAAATTGTAAGCTAGCCGTTTTAACTCAATGAAGTACATTCGTTGTGTGTTTTTTGCAATTCCATTGAGTAGATCTTCCAATGCAAACACTTAGTGTGTGTGTGGGTGTGTGTGTGTGTGTGTGTGTGTGTGTGTGTGTGTGTGTGTGTGTGTGTGTGTGTGTGTGTGTGCGTGTGTGTGTGCGTGTGTGTGTGTGTGTGTGTGTGCGTGTGTGTGTGTGTGTGTGTGTGTGTGTGTGTGTGTGTGTGTGTGTGTGTGTGTGTGTGTGTGTGTGTGTGTGTGCACCAAGCGGCGAGCGCACGAAACCCCTTAGTGTGGATGGCTCCTTCAGTTGTCTGCTAGCCACAGCGTGTTTGCATTTGTGCGAATGTGATGCACGTCCTCAGAGGGTATCGAATGCTTGTACGGAAGCCTACACGATATACACAAGCTTTTCGCCTTCCGAGGCTTATCAGCACTCTGATAAGTGAGTGCGTGCACATGTTGGTTTGGCGGTAAATGTGACCGTCGTACCGTCTACAAGGTCTATCCAAATAGGTCGCGAAACTTCGGGCGAAAAGCGGTTCAGAAGCTATTGCCAGCGACATCAGCATAGGGAGTTATGGGAGCTGCGATCGCAGCGCGACTATGTTTGGAGGGAACAAGTACTAATAGCGAGAAATGAAGTTTTATTCAAAGGCGAAGCAATCGTTATGTTTTACAAATGACATTTATTTCCCCAACGATATTATGTAGGTGCAATCAGCAGATAATTTATGGCAGTGTTTTATTATTACGAAAAATCTTTTTCTTAGCGCCTTCTGCGCACGCCATTTATTACTCAGTGCAGCCCTTGCGCTGCTTGGAAACGCGCGCTCGTAAAATTCGTCTGTGATGACACACCCCCTCACTTGTTTTAGTGTTCCGCACTTGCTTGCGTTCTCTGAATTATTTTGGTGAAAATTTAAGTTGTGCTGTGAGCCAAGTTGTTGCATCGTTGGTGAACGTCGTGAGTAGTGTCCAACGGGCAGCGGGACGATACGAATAACATTTAACGTCGAGTGCTTGCCTCGGTACCTGCGGAAAGAATGTGCTGTGCAAAAATGCAGTAGCAACACACGTATGCCTGGGTACCCATGTCTTCTAGATAACAAACAAGGGCAACGGTTGGGAGGACTGTGCTCACTGGACTTTCATGCATCAGTATATTCCTGCGGCCCGGCTTTCTTCTTGAACACGCAGTGCCTACGGTTATTCGTGTTATCGGTGAGCAGATCGCTAAGTTCTATCGCGCTACAATTCGCATACCTGCATTCGCATACGTAACGGTAATTTATCGGAGCATGAGGCAAAACAAAGCGCACGTAGTGTCCGCACACTTTTTGTGCTTATTCACTTGGTGCTCATTGTGTGCAGTGTAATATAATTGAGTTATTGTGACCATCGAATAAAACTGAAGTGTCATAATTTTGGCGGGACTCAGCGTCATTTCTTCTCGTTAGAAATGATGAACACAAGCAATGTGTACACTAAGGAACCTACGTATGTGCGAAGTAAACAAGCAACGCTGTAGATATGAAAGGTACACTGCTGCTTGCTTTAATCCATCCGCCGGAAGTTTTCCCTCCTCACACAGATGGCGCTAAGCCCCATGAGCAGCTGATAAGACGCCATTTTCTGAACGTATGGGCTTCTATGGGAGCTTCGCTACCAGTTACATTTACCTTGCCGTCTATTCGCCAAGATCATTTCAATATAGGTGCCGTTTGTCGTTCAAGCACATCACATGGTGCATTTCGCGTCGTCCTAAACAAAAGAACTACTAAATATCGAGGTGTGAATTCAGAATTTCAGCGACCCCATCTCGTGAAGTGTCGGCGATTTCGAAATCATTGTGCAACCGTAAAGCATGAACTAGCGTGTGTGTGTGTGTGTGTGTGTGTGTGTGTGTGTGTGTGTGTGTGTGTGTGTGTGTGTGTGTGTGTGTGTGTGTGTGTGTGTGTGTGTGTGTGTGTGTGTGTGTGTGTGTGTGTGTGTGTGTGTGTGTGTGTGTGTGTGTGTGTGTGTGTGTGTGTGTGTGTGTGTGTGTGTGTGTGTGTGTGTGTGTGTTTAAAATGTGTTGCTTTTTTATATGCGAAAGTAAAAACATGACGGCGAGATGCGATGCGACGCAGTGGCCTGGAAGGTGTGTTAGGCGTTGATGTCGATGATGGCAATTGTCGCTCGTCAGGAGGTCAGAGACCATTTCTGCACCAGCAATGGGTTTAGCCGGTCACGTCGGTGTGGGTTGGTTCAAGCTGCCGTTCCAACCAGAGATGCAGGAGCAAACACTGGGCGGCCTCTTTTCCACTGCGAACTTAGACAAGGCACCGGTTGAAATAGTGGCATGCTTTTCAAAGGAAAAATGAGCAAGAGATAATTCGCGCACGCGTTGCGGATGCCATGGTTCATGAAATGAGGGAAGATGGAGCAGTGATGCTATCGTTATCGGTCGCAGGGGCTTTGCCCCACTTTGTTGGCGTAACTACGAGCATAATCGAGAGCATCCGCGAAAAATTATTATTATTGACTACGATAGTGAGGGAAGCGTATTTCATTATGAAGTGATGTCGTGATAATGCGTCAGCACCTAATGTGCGTCGGGATTCTGCTGTCGTGGGGACGTCATAATGACGGAATTGCGCATTACGGATGCCAACTGAATTAGATACGCACGAGATTTTTCAGGGGCGAAGCTCCTTAGGACCTCACGAAATCTGCTGTCGTCGAGGCTCGCCGTAGTCCCTTGTAGAAGCGCTGGTACGAAACATTCGTGCGCAATACCGTCTACAGAGCGCACATAACACGCATATGCTTTAAGAATAGACCGTACTCTTTCCGTGCCTCTGTACGTCCGTCCGTCCGTGCATCTGTACGTCCGTCCATCCGTGCATATGTACGTCCTTTATACTAGTCGGCGACTTCAACGTAGACATCATAGACTTTAGGACCTAGCTTCACTCCATCATCAGCATTCACTTCGTGGATCTGCTGCCAATTTTTATTAGTCAGTAGTTCTGAATAATGCGTGGGTAGGGTTGTGTCACTGTTTCGCACACGTAAATGGGTCGCAATGTGTTGTGTGTTAGGGCATTCATTGAAGTAACACTGTTCGTTTGCGCAAATTGCGCCACATGTACACCCGGTCGATGTGATTATGTTCAAGCAATCGTGATAATGCTGAAAGTGTCCGTGACCAGACAGTAAATGTGCTAGACTTTTAGGAGGGGGAGAACCACTGTGCAATTTTGTACGGACTTGGAATCCAATGAAATAATGTCGTTTCAGGTCCTGCATTCTGCCAGTGGGCTGCCAATACGAATTCAAGATTTTATGGTACTGAGTCTGTACTGACCGAATTGATATTTTTGCTTAACGCACGAAGCCTCATATTCCTCCTGATGTAGCTGCTGCGTCGGATATCTCGTTTCCTAAAATTCCCATATGGTCCGGTACATGAAACAGTTTTATGATTTTGCCCGTTGAAATAATATGGTTAAGAAGCTTCATGTTCCAAATTCTCTCGTCATTACCAGTGAAACTTGAAAGGTTTTTTTAATAGGGACTGGCAGTTTAATAAGTGTGATTTGGCAAGTTACAGTTATTTTTATAGAGGGAATAAAATGCGTCCTGAAATGCAATTCTGTTGCGTATGCGCTTGAAGCGTTGCGCGTGCGTGTGCGTGTTATGGAAAGTGGCCGCTGCGCCAAGTGTGAGACCAGGCTGTTCATTGAGACCAGCTCAAGGTGGTCAGAGTAATCAATAATTGACTGCACACGTATAAGTAACACGGGTGTTATTACGGGCATGACACATTAAGGCCGGTGAAATGCATCTTACGGGCGTTATGGTTGCATAAACAGCACCGCCATTTCTTCGCATTTGAACAGGTGAAAGCGCCGCCCACTGTGAATTGCCGCATCCTGAAGAATGCATCCAACCGAAGGCTCAGCGCTGGGGACGACATCACTACGCAATTGACGTGTTTTACTATGACATTAAACAAAGAAAATGCAAGCCATTCCAATACTGCGGAAATCCACAACCACCAGAATCGAATATGTTCACAAGCATGACGCAGTGCGTCCAGGAATGCGAGTAAGTTTATTTTCACTTTATAAACAGAAATTGAAAATTAGAAACGATAGCGTCGTGACTAAAAGGGTTACACATGTGAAAATCCTGATAGCTCATTATTGTTATGCGCTGCATTTAGAATCTGCAGCGCATTTTTTAGACAATTAGAGAGTTAACAAGGAATGCTATCACAGTAAAGCAGCTGTCACCTCCGCATGCGAAATACTACACCGATGCAAAACACTGATGCGAATAATAGCGCCATAATAGCCATAATAGCCACGCCATAATAGCGATATGTTTATGAGACACGCAGTAGTGGATCGCTCCGTCAATTTGGATCATCTGGTGTTCCTTAACTTCCCCTGAGATGACACAGTACACGGGCCTCTAGCATTTTGTCTCCATCGAAAAGCGACCGTCGCGGCACGGATCAAATCTGCGACTCTTGGGTCAGCAGAAGCCGACATGCGGACCTTCTAGGCCGTCACAATATATGACATGGCCATATCCTTTTCCTTTTTCTTTCTTTTTTTTTGAGAAATTCAAACGATCGTATGTTATTAGAGCTACTTATAACCGGAATTACGGGCGATATCGCAACAGAGCACGCCGGGTTCACAGGCATGGCGGCTTTTTCTCTCAGACCGAAAGTAACACTGACGAGGAAATGACGAAATTTGAATCATGGCGCCTCGCAGCTGTACCTCATGCGAAAACACGAAGAAAGGAAAAAGAAATGAGGGAGCATGACGTCACGCAGCCAGCCTTGGCAAGCCTACCAGGTTTGAAGCCCGCTGTGTCAGCCCAACACGTGTCGTTCGGCGTCAAGATCACGCAAGCAATGAGATTCGTCGAGACTTGGGGGGTGTGGAGCCCGGTAGCTTTTAATCGAAACGCGCTTGTTCGGCGCAGACCGGCCGGGGTGCCCGACGGACACCGTTCACCGCGAGTATGAGACATTAATGGCTGTCGCCTTAAAATAGAACTCAACCAGTAGTAGCGAAACCTACCGCACGCTCGGATGTCTTGATCAGGTGTTTGGCCGAAGCAGTGGCCGTCGATCGCATTGCACAAAGCTTCCTCCACTTGTTTTCTTTCCTCCATGTTCCAACAAATGAAAAGTAGCCTCAAGTACACGGATACGATCCGTGTTGCGTATCTGTCAACCTCCTTAAGCTATAAATAGCTCCAAAGCAGTATTTCGCCTGTCGCGCTGCCATGTATTCGGTGGTGGAACGACCGCCGGTAGACGACGGAATGGGCAACCAACACGGAGGCCACAAGAAAAAATCCCATTGCTTTATGTGAAACGCGTTTTTTTGTGCGTCACGGCTAATCACAGAAAAAAAATTAGGAGCCCTTTTCATATCGGAAAATTGGGCGTAAGCGAAGTTTGCCCTGTGCACTCCAGACCAAGTGCTTTCTTCCTTTCAACCGCACTGCGCAATGCTCCATCCTAACTTTGTCGTTCCTCCATGCGAAGAAAATGACCTTCATCCACGTGCATGGCAGTGCAACACTTTAATTGCTACAGGGAACAACGACGGGCATGCGTTAAGGCAACACTGAAACGTGGCAGCGTGAAATGACAAGTGTTCTCGGTAAAAGATCAGATTGACACATCAAAAACGGCTGATCGCCGAGAATCCCACGATCGAGGGAGCATGAATTCTTGGAAAACGGAGCATACCAATGCGCATGTTACCGGCGCACATTCTCCAGGCCACATTTTGTACTCTCGCCAGCGCCGGGCTTTCCCGTACGCCGACGCCGCCACCTAAATGTCTAAAGCCGCGTTCAGACTGCAGTCGCATCTTTCATATCGCGTAACAGCTGTATCGTTCGTTTGCGTAGCTAGCGACCACGTATGTTCACATTGATCTTTCCGGTACGTTACGTTTTTTACGACGCGCCAATCACCACACTGATTGTGCGTTGCATCCTCGCTACAATTGTTGCAGGGTAGCAAGGTTCGCGTGTTTGGCCAATGGCTGGGCTCGTTGAGCTAAACGTGAGACGCGACGAGCGCTATCTTTACCGCACGTCGCGTTCGCCCTCTAGGCCGGCAAACCAACTGCACGGCTTTCAAGACGCGCATGAAGACGCGGAATCTGGGGAGGCCGGAAGCCCCGCGAACGGAAAGCGAAAACCGAAACTGCTTTGCCCATTGGTCGTACGTAACGGTCGCATCTGTAGTTGTCGTAAAAGTCGCGGGCCCGGCAACATTTACGTCCCTTACGTTACGTACTTTACTCTAAATCCAACAACGTCTGAACATGCTCATTACGTTGCTTGCGCTTAAGCTTACGGTCCTTAACGAGGATGCGTACGTTGCGCACGTTGTCTGAACACGGTTTTACTAACAAAAAGCTTCGATTGAAAAGTAAAGCGAATGTCGAGAGCGTGGGACGCTCATTCCCATATTGAGTGTGGCACAGTCAGCGCAGAGCAGGCATAAAGACACAGGGACGCACATAGGAACGCACGCTGGGACGCGCAGCACACAAAACAGTGCAAGAAGTAACGCAGTGCCCGTCTGTCATTTTCGCAATGTACAAGAAAAGAAAACCTGAAGATGTTTATTCTCTTTCTCACAGCACGATATAATTTGATATAAACAATCACCAGACGTCAAACTCAAACGTTAGGCACATGCAAGCGAGATGACTTGCCGGTTTCCACGACAAGATACTGCCTCGACGCACATTCAGTGGAATTGCGTCATTTCTACGTCACGGAAACTTGCGGTAGGCCGTACCATCGCGGCCGCATTTCCTACGCGTCCGGTTTGAAGATCGACTGCCTTGGGTACTCGCAGTTTGATGAGAAATATCTGAAACTACACGTGTGTTCTGAATTTTTTTTAAATGTGCAAGCCATATAATCTGACGTACTACGCCCATTTTCTTGTAGACATGGGCCTTACCACTGGTAATTGAATGTTACTTAGCTAGTTTTTATTGCACATTTCAATGTAGCTCTAGCAGCAGCCAAGCATGAGGTAGAGTCGCCCGTGAGCATCACAGGTGGCTTCCTGACGTAGCATTTTTTTAAACATCCACATTGCCGAGCGCAGCATCCTGTCTATGTTCCAACAGTATGTTATGGACGTGAATTACTTAATATATCAGGTATGCCTCTACTCTCCAATTCAAGCTCCCATACAAACGTACACCTATGCGGACTTCGAGAATATTCTCACGTGGTCGTTACGCTGATGAAGGCAGTAGTCAGCGTGTTCAACTTTTTATCAGAGTGATCCTGTGCCCGTAAAATGAAAAAAAAAACTACAACGTGCAAGCGGTTCACACCAGAGACCGATAGCGGCGTGAACAGTCGTCGGCCGTATAGAGTAATCTGACCTGCGTTAAGGTGTGAAGGCTAAAGCCATGCCTGACACAGATTTCTCAACGCGGATGACACGTTCTGCCAGCGCTATTTATTTATTTCAGCATACTGTTGGCCTTCACGCCGTTACAGGGGCAGGTTATAGTTTTTATACCATAAAACACCATACTAAACAACATTTCAAGAACAATATGTACGACATGTCAAAATGAAATATTCAAGCAATACGATACAATAAAATACCATACAAAACAAATGCAATATAATACAATACAGTTGTGCACTTATTTACAAGCTTCATCACAACGTTAACATAGCTGGAGTTAGAACATAGCAATATTGGCATACAGAAGTCAATGTGTCAATGTATTTTTAGCTAAGGCTGAGCATGCTTCAGCTCTTCCTCGAAGTTTTCCACTGAAGTACATCGGAGTAGTGATGAAGGTAGAGAATTCCATTGTTGAATAATTTTTCGGAAGAATGAATTTGCATATATAGTGAGGCGTTGCTCAGGTATTTCATATGTATATTCATTAATTCCTCTCGGAATTCTTGCTCTGCGCGGCGTTATATAGTGATCTATATATTATTTAGTTTATTTTTGGGCAGTAGGAAAAAAAATTTAGCCTGGCCAGATTTCGACGATCTGACAGAGTGGGAAGTCCCAGAAGACGTACCATATCTGTTACTGATTATTACGATGAGTAATTTGACAGGATCAACCTAGCGGCTCTCCTCTGTACTCTTTCTAGCATTTTTATTAGCCCTACTTCTGAATAACATAGCTTCTTCTATACTTTTGAGCTTCACAGAAACATTCTACTTAAACATAATACTACTGCAGTTGTACTGGCGACAACTAGGACACGGGCAAAAATCGAGCCTCTCAATATCGTAATCCCAATAATTACATAGGGAAAGTTATCGCCGTGAAATTATATAAATGTTTACGAGATTAGCTGAAGATATGGCACATATGTTACCTCAAGTTAATGGGTATCCACCCGCCACTAGGCTCTTATGCTGACAACAGCTTCTGCTTGTCCGAATCCGAAATTCCACTGAGCAGGCAGTTAAACACAAGAAATAATTTGAGCCTATTATCTATTTCGGCTTCTTGAAGAATACTTTCGCATTTGCAGATTTTAATTGGTTGCCTAACGAATATGATTTCATTTAGGAACGTTACTTATTCGTGGCTTAAGGAAAAAAAACTGGCGATTCCCTTCGAAGAGGGAATATTCGATACACACTGTGTTCTCGCATAGTGAAGTACATAAACATGACAACGACTCGCTGGGTGCTATCTTGGTGATGAAAGTATGACAAGCAATCATGATGCCCATCAGTGTCTTTGAATGTTCAGATATCGAAACGCTCGAGGTTGGAACACAACAAACTCAATTTGCATTTCTAGACTGTTGCGTACAAGAAAGACAAAACACTTGTCTAATTTAACGCTTTTGTTGCTTTCTCTTCTAGAGGATTTCCCTTCAGCAAAGACGAATGACAGCTGCGTTGCAGTTACTCCGCAACAGCCCTGCAGGGTTGGAGCTATGAAACTACGCACCAAATGTATCCATATAGCGGGTCTACTGAAGAACTGCTTTCGTGGCGCACTGCAGTGAACTTTGTGACACCTCGGCATCTTCGCCTCACTGTGAACAACGAACGTGTTTGCTGCAGTGGACTCCTACTGCAACTAGGCCTTCTATGGGCACGACTACTAGACACTTGCTTCCTCATTTTAATCACAACAGTCACCTTTATTAGAAATAAATGCTCTCTCACTTTCATAACATCAATATGTTTATTTCTATCCTCACAGAAGCAGTTTACATGGGTCAATAACACATAATCTCCATTATGTGACGTTACTTCTGGCGATCCTCTGGGCAGCGTCCTGGGTCCTTTATTATTTCCCATCTACATGAATGACCCTCCATCTCATATCACATGAAACCAGGGTTGCCGTTGGTGGCTACTTTGCGCCAAATTGGCTACTTTAGGACCCCGTCTGGCTACAAAAATTTGAGGTTAGCGCCATGGCTACTTTTTGGCTACATTGAACTTCTGTTTAGGCGCATTTAGTAGCTTATTTTCTTATTATTTGCAGGTTAAAGATCAAGAAAGCCTAAAGATCAGCCACTGTTTTCAACCTTTTCTGTCGCATAAGCTAATGCGTGCGCATGTCTTGGCCCCAGCAACAGGCTCATGCGCACCAAAGCACCCCCTCCTACCCCCCCCCCCCCCCCCCGCACAACAAATATCACCACCAAAATGAAGCTGGTCTGTTATTATGGCAAGTCTAGTAATAGATTTAGGCCTGTGGCTTCAAGAAAAAACTGCTTAAAAGTTAACATTCCCACTGACTTGTTAGCCGGAATGCTCCAATATTAGCCTGTCTCTGGGAAGAACTATCCTGCATAAATATATGCAGATGAACTGGACTTATACTAATACGATATAGTTGCTGCGCCAACGGGTGCAAAATATGATTTATGGAACTAAACGTCAGAAATGCAAGGTTATTCGTATTTCGAAACACTAACATTCTACCCATATACCTCTTGAACAGCGTTGCATTTTACAACGTGTGACTCGCTATGAATATTTATATTCTCAATTACACCATGTAATATTAACAGGAAATATATAAAATTCTTTCTGACTACAACCGTACTGCTAACATAAGAGCCACGAATGTCCCCTTTCTGCTCCCTCTATAGCAGCGCATCGAAATTTCCGCCGCTTGAGCTTATTTCATAGAATATACTAGGGAAGCGTGCTCCACGACCCACTCTTTTTATCACCGCACTATGGGTCATCCCTTTGGTTATCGCTCTGAGGTCACTCTATTTTGTGAAACCCGATGCTTACTAGTCTGTCGGAAGTTTGTTCATTGTTCTTTTTTACTCACTATATTCTGTTCATTTTTTTGTGTGTTTTATGCACTCTCAGGAATGCTCTTGGCCCTGCAGTACATAACTAACTAACTAACTAAATAACTAAATAAATAGATAAATAAATAAATTTTGGCAACTCGCCTGTGGCTTGCAGAGCAAGATGGAAAGCAATATGGTCTTATTTTTCTGCGTTTGCATACTAAAAATCATATTTATTTTATAAAAATTCGAGTCATAATACCGGTTTCTTCTATTTGGCTACAAATTTGGCGACAAAGTTAAATTGAATGGCTACTTTGGCTACTTTTAGCTTGAATTCTGGCTCCTTTTGAAATCTATCCAACGGCAACCCTGCATGAAACATCCGTTGGTTCGCGCACGATTTCATAATATAGCGTAAGGTTATAACTCCCGCAATACATCTGGTACTACAGCAGGATCTTGACACAATCACAGTCTGGTGCTCAAAGTACCACATTACGGTTAACGCTGAGAAATGCAAAGTAATGACGTTCAGGCGAAAGCAGTCAAATTCGACTTACACGTATGCTCTTACCAATATACATATATCGGCAACGGACCACTACAAGTACATTGACATTACCATACCGTCTAATTTATCCTGGTCAACACACATTGAAAAAAAAAATACTGCCACTGAATCGCGCACACTCGGACACCTGAAACGTAATCTTCACGAGGTGCCATCCCTAACACGCAAACTAGCATATCAGACATTTCTTCGTCCACAACTCGAATATGCATCGTCCATCTGGTGACCTCATCATGCATATCGCATGGACTTTCTAGAAGATGTGCAAAACCGCGTCGCACGTTTCATCCCTCGTGACTATTATCGTTACTCCAGCGTGACTAACATCACTACCATCCCTCGAATTACGAAGGAAGATAGCCATTCTATGTTTATTCCGTAAAGTAATCTACAGCGCGCACATAAATACCGTGCCATTATCGAAGCCTCATCGCAGATGTCGAGGGCTTCATAATCGCCATTGTTTTGCTCGTCGTTTCGTCCGCACCCAAGCCTTTAACGCATCTGCACTAACACGTGTTATAGCTCAGTGGAATGACCTCCCTGATGATGTAGTGTCCATTAACGATATCGCACCGTTTACAAATAAGATGCTAACAATTTACGATTGTGTTTGCTGAAAATGAATGTCTTGAAATCGTGTTTCTACGTTCAAATATGTATAACACGTGCTAAGCGTCTTATTATTACAGTGCTACACCTGTGTTATCTCCCACATTCTGCAGTTGTATAACAGTACCTGGTTTTTTGAATCCCTTTTAAATGCGAAGCATTTCTTGGCGAACTTCGGCGACTTTGAGCGTATCTATCTATCTATCTATCTATCTATCTATCTATCTATCTATCTATCTATCTATCTATCTATCTATCTATCTATATATCTATCTATCTATCTCTCTAGCCGCCTACGACTTTGTGCTCTCCTGGCCGTATCGTTAATGGGATTTGTACCAAAATTGGTATGGTATAACATGACTGTATGACAAACATGAATGACTGGTCATATCATGAAAATCATGAATAACTTGTCATGAAAAGTATGATTTACACGTCATGGCCATAGTGCTCCTGAGGTCGTTTTCCTAACTTGATATATCCAACAATTGGTACGATGAGACATTTCTGCGTGACCAACAATAATGACAGGTGGTAATATGACAATCATGACCTGCATGTCATGTACAACATGATTTACATGCCACGCTCATGGCGCGCTGACTGCCGTTTCGCTAGCTTAATGTACACCAAATTTGGTATTGCGTGACGCGACTGTTTGACGAACATAAATGCCAAGTGGTCATTTGGAAACCGTGGCATGTCATGTGCTACATGAATTGCATGCCACGCTCATGGTACGCTCGCCGCCGTTTCGCTAGCTTGATATACGCCAAATTTGCTATGGAGTGACGTGATTGTATGACGAGCATAAATGACAAGTCGTAATATGAAAATCATGACATGTCGTGTGCAAAATGACTTGCATGCCACGCTCATGGCGCTCTCGTGGCCGTTTCGCTAGCTTGATATACACCAAATTTGGTATTGCGTGACGTGACTGTATGAAGAACATAAATGATAAGTCGTAATAGGTAAATCATGACATGTCATGTGCGACATGACTTGCATGCCGCTCTCATGGCGCGCTCACGGCCGTTTCGCTAGCTTGATATACACCAAAGTTTGTATTGCGGGATGTGACTGTACATCGAACATAAGTGCAGGTGGTAAAATGAATATCTTGGCATGCCTGTCATCTACAATGCCATTTACATGCCACGGGCACGCTCATGGTGCGCTTGCGTCCAGTTCGCTAGCTTGATATACACCAAAATTCGTATTGCGCGACGTGACTGTATGACGAACATAAATGACAGATCCTAACACGTAAATCATGACATGCATATTATGTATAGCATTATTTGGTCCTTGCTGGTTGCTTCGCATTACATCGATTCTCACAGTGAGTAGGATCTGCCGTTTTTAACGCGATAGCGTTAAAGAGCTCGTTTCGCAGAAATTGCGGCGTCGGCGTCGTTGGTTGTGAGCGAAAAATCATCATGTCCGTGACCGAAAAATCGAGAAAGATGCAAATAAAATAAATAATAAAAATTTTCGGGTCCGAGAGAGGATCGAACCCGGGTCGTCTGCGTGGCAAGCAGGTGTTCTACCACACAGCCATGCCTCGGCTTGGATATACTGTGAAAATAACTTCCTCTGCTTGGAAATGCTGTGAAAATAACTTGCATGCTTCGCAAACGCAAGCGTCCTTTATATAGGCGTCGCAACATAACATGTAATATCCCAGGAATATTGCGTGGTACAAGCGTAAATTGCCATCGGGCGTCAGAATATGTGACTATCATAACGATTCCATAGTTTAAAGCCAGCCACCCATTACAAACGGCACACACCTTACTGCGCGTATTCCCTTAACACCACGTAGTGGGCGCATAACAAGTTCGAAAACATTTCCCACATTTGCCGCGCATAATTTCTCCTGGTTTAAAGCATACTACCCATTACATAGTATGCACTAAGTGATTGAAGTACGCAGTTGGGACGGGATATCGCTATCGCGTTCAACTCTTAAAGGCGAAGCTTAAGGGTCCCCCCAATTTTTTTTTTTTGTATTGTGTTCGAGCTAAAAATAATCGCATAGTCCCCCCTCACATAATACTCCTACTTGGTATTTGTAAATAAATAAATAAATAAATAAATAAATAAATAAATAAATAAATAAAAAGGCACCGCGCAAAAGCTTCTGCGGTCCAAGATGCATCCGTGAAGAGACCTACCAGAGAACCTGCTGCGTAGAATAGCACACACTGGCGAGGATAGTGTAGCCTAGGGCAAGGATGCAACGATATGTGCGAAGAGCATGCAATTACGATTACGTGTAATCTAGGCGCTAATATAGAGACGCCGAAGGACCTCCTAGGTTTTAGTCGGGAACATCAGTTTGTTCTCAAGATTAACGAAAGAAATTTCTTCGTTAGGATTATGGGAAATGCATTTGCGAAATACATCTCCATCGCAATTCGGTTGCTCAAGGGTGGCGTTTACCCGACGACGCTGCATGTGCTTGGTCGTGGTTCACGATAGTCGTGAAGCGAACGCAGCCCGAATGACTGAATTGTGGCGCACACGATTGGAAACAGCGCTTTTCTGACAAAATACAAAGCCTCTTATTTTAAAGTACTGTAAAAGAGAACATCGCGAGCTCAAGTGACTCCCCAGGTACAATGTTCTGAGTTTCATGCACGGCAAAAACACTGACGCATGATGCGTACACTTGTCTAGAACACTGGAACAGCGCGCTCGAAACTACACTGAAGACGTTTGCCGATTACGCCTACTTTGAAAGAGCCCAAATTAAGGCATGATGAATGCTTAAGCTTTGGCTAGACCCAACTGCTTCTTAAGGTGCATATTGAAAGGGTTTACAGCGCATGCACGGTAGTGCTGAACGAAAGGCGTAATAGCGAGGAACGGAAAGCAAAGAGGGAAAGCAGCGCTGTGTCGTCCCTCTGCTTTGCGTTCCTCGCTGTTACGCCTTTCCTTCAGCACTACCATGCTAGCGCTGCAAACCATAGAGTTTCCTATAAATGCACTAGAGGGAACTCTGGCGCTAGTGTCTATGGGAAGCTGCAACACATGGCGCTTCAACCAGCATGGGAATGATGGGTAGTACACAAATTTGCCTAGTCTTGCCTAGTCTTCGTTCTTTGGGCTCCGTGTGGCCTGATTCCGCTTTGCGGCAATATGAAGTTCTGCGACAATTTAGCAGTTACGCTTCGCGAACTTGACCTTTTGAGACTCACGGATTCAAATCGGCCCACGAAGTTCACAACGGTCCATTCTTTTGTCCGAAACAGAACCAAAACTTAGCAATAAACAAAGCCACAAGTGCGTTCGAAGCCGGATGCGCGAAGACTAGGCAAATTTGTGTACTACCCATCATTCCCATGGTGGCTGAACGATCGCAGCGCCAGAGTCCCCTCTAGTTAATTTTAGGAAACTCTATGCTGCAAACCCTTTCAATATGCACTTTAACCAACTAGTCCTAAAAGCCATTCTGCTTCTTAAGGGTATACACGGTGCCGGCGCTTGTTGGAGCACGCCGGAGTGTACCGTTGCAGCGTTCTGGACAAGTGTGTTGACCACCTGTACAAGCTAAACAGCATGAATTTCAACAGTCAATGTCCGGCAATGACACTTCGCTAAGCTACGCGGCTACAGAAAAACTCACAGAGGTGAAATGCGTACGCTGCGGCACATCGTTAACAGCCCATGTTGCTTCACCAAATATTTTCACGAAAACTTCGCGCCTTGCACAAACGAACGATATTTATCTTGTCACGAAGGGACGGGTTGCAAGGTTGCACCGATGCCCGAAGCATGCAAAGTGGTAGTGTTTCTTTGTTGTCCAAGCGCTAACAACCAGGCAGGCACAGCCGAGCAAGAGAGTGGCTGCCAGCTCTGCCAGTGTGTCGTTTGTTAAGCCTCCTCCCTAGGGCTGTCCTGACATCCACTTGGTGACGCGGCATTGCGAATATTATAGCGGCCTTGACACGGGATGTCCTACAATCGCGTAACACTATTTCATAGAAGCCGCAATAAGCCTCCTAGCCTTCACGCAAGCGTCCAGTCTTCCTCTATATAATACAAGCCATAGTTCGTTTTAATTTGAGCAAACTTGCGTTACTGTGTTATGGCAATAAAATATTGAAGGAAAGTAACGGCAAAAGTAACCGATTACATTTCTGTACTCCCTCAGTTACTTTTGTAGCGCTGTTATTGACAACTGTAATCAATTACACTTTAAACTATGTAGTTGTAATTGCTATCGGTTACCTATTTTCTGTAACGTGTTCAAGCCTTACCTTAATCCGTCATAATGATGGATCGTGTAAATCATCGTCGCACGTGGTGGACATATTTACAATAGGGATAATATGCATGGGACAGCCATGCTTACTGGAAGACACTGGAAATAAAAGCTAATACAGGTGCATTCTTATGCAGCCGCGTCAATATACTTTCCCGTCAGCGAAAGGACAATGTATATTACTTACTCCATGGAACAATGCCGATATGTTGTATATATCGATATGCGAAAACCGTGCATTGTACACAACCAGAAAACTCTGATTCGGTTCACATAGTTGAAAGCCTGTTCTGCGTCTTTTGTGCAAAAACGCGGTGAATCTGGCAAAATAATTTTAGGCGGGCTCTGTGCGAGAAGAAACAATATTGGAGCAAACAATAGTCTCACGGGAGCTTCCGGCGGACGACAATTTTAATTCGTTTTTTTTTTTACCAACAAAGCAAATGGAGGTATTCGAGCCGTTAAAAAAAGCCCCTCCGTGTTCCTCTCGACGACTGCTCTCTGATTCTAGGAAACCACATCGTTTTGCAAAAATATAGGAAAGCCTGGAGCGAGAAAAAAATTCGCCACATTTCACTCACTCTGGGAGTCAATCAACGTCGCACGAAGCAGAAGGCAATTAGTGGCCTATACCGAATTTTCGTTATTGCCGAGAGGCAGGCGTTGCGAATCATACCGACTTCGTGCACTTTGAGTACTTATGGGCATATCGTGGGCTGGCCCGTAGCGAAGAAATTTTTTCGGGCCTGTGTGTGTGGAGGGGTGGGGGGCAAGGTACTTGCCGAAGGCTCTGACTATTTTTGAGGAAAGCAACTATTTTGAGCAGAGCACCTGTTTGAGGAAGCACCAATCTTGGGAAGGGAGGATCTACTTGTAGTTAAGCACCATCCACCGAAGTGGATGGCGTGATGCCTGTATCATAGGAGTACATCATCATCATCATCATCAGCCTGACTACGCCCACTGCAGGGCAAAGGCCCCTCTCATGTTCCGCCAATAAACCCGGTCATGTGTTTTCTGCTGCCACGTTATACCTGCAAACTTCTTAACCTCATCTGCCCACCTAATTTTCTGTCTCCCCCCTCACGCGTTTGCCTTCTCTTGGAATCCAGTCAGTTACCCTTAATGACCAGCGGTTATCCTGCCGACGCGCTACGTGCCCGGCCTTGTCCATTTCTTCTTCTTGGTTTCAGCTATGATATTCTTAACCCCCTTTGTTCCCTGACCCACTCTGCTCTCTTCCTGTCTCTTAAGGTTGCACCTATCATTTTCCTTTCCATCTCTCGCTGCGTTGTCCTCAATTTAAGTTGAACCCTCTCTCTAAGTATCCACGTTTCTGCTCCGTAGGTAAGTACCGGTAAGATGCAGCTGTTATATACCTTCCTCTTGAGGGATAGTGGTAGACTACCATTCATGATTTGAGAATGTTTGCCGAATGTGCTCCATCCCATCCTTATTCTTCTAGTTATTTCACTCTCACGGCTCGGCTCCGCGGTTACTACCTGTCCTATGTAGATGTACTCCTTACAACTTCCAGTGTCTCGTCACTTATCGCAAAGCGCGGTACTCTTCCGAGATTGTTCCACATTACTTCAGTTTACGCATGTTAACTTTCAGACCACCTCTTCTGCTTTCCGTATCCAGTTAAGTAATCACGAGCTGTAACTCGTCCCCTGAGTTACTCGTCAATGCAATATCATCAGCGAATCGCAGGTTACTAAGATACTCTCTATTAACTCTTATCCCTAACTCTTCCCCAATCTAGGGCCCAGAAAACCTCCTGTAAGCACGCTGTGAATAGCTTTGGAGAGATGGTTTCTCCCTGCCTTACGCCCTTCTTTATTGGGATTATGTCGCTTTCTTTATGGAGGACTATGGTGGCTGTGGATTCGGTGTAGATTTCTTCCAGTATGTTTATATAGGCTTCGTGGATGCCCTGATTCCACAGTGCCTGCATGAATGCTGATGTCTCCACCGAATCAAATGCCTTCTCGTAATCTATGAAGGCTCTGTGTAGGGGTTGGTTGTATTCCGCGCATTTCTCTATCACCTGATTGATAGTATGAATATGGTCTACTGTTGAGTAGCCTGTACGAAATCCCGCCTGGTCCATTGGTTGATTGAATTTAATGTCGTATTAATTCGATTAGGAATTATTTCTGTAAATAGCTTGTAGACAACGGACAGTAACCTGATCGGCCTGTAATTTTTCAAGTCCTTGACGTCCCCTTTCTTGTGGATTAAGATGATGTTGGTATTCTTCCAAGATTCTCGTATCCTCCCCGTCAAGACACTATGTATCAGGGTGGCCATTTTTTTCTAACACAATCTCTCCACCGTCTTTCAAGAGATCTGACGTTACCTGCTGAAGGAAGGTGGAGAGATTGTGTAATGCTTCTAAAATTATATAGCGAGCACTGCCACCACAACTGACGTTGCACCAGCATTACGCTTCCATAGGGTCTTTTTCCAAAGCTGTTTCGAAACCTGGCGTGGCTTTGTGGATGAATACCTGAATGCCACGCGAATGTTTGGGTTCGGCTCCTGCTGGAGCCCTGATATTTATACTTTGCATTCGTCTGGTCAACGCTGTCGATGTCAGTTTTCCTCAACGCTGTCGCATTTATATGACCAATGTCTGTTGTCGGCCATCTAGGGTAGATATGAACTGTCAATCACCTGTGGCGCATACCCGCATACGGCGGAGCATGGTATACGGGTATGTGCCAGACCTGTCTGAAGGCTACACAATGCCACACAGGTGAAAAGCGCGAGTCTCCCTCATCAACGCCGTCGTGTTTTTCGGCTGCCACTCTAGAACGCGCGATTATCATGAATGAGAGGAGGACAGTGGCGTAGCCAAAAATTTTGTTCGGGGGGGGGGGGGGGGGGGGTCACATGTCAACATATGTATATATAGTGTAATCAGCGAGACAGACAACACCCGTTCGTCGGGCAAGCTGTTCTATTCTGCTTCCTCCTCTACGCTCTCCAGCCCGTGTACCGCAGCTGCCGTGCCGCTCTTCATTACATTCGGCCACACTGCGGACCTGACAAAGAAAGAAATGAAACGAGAGGTCATTTCAGCTGTAGCTGTCGGACTGTTTTCTTCAGGCGCGGGAGATGCACGGCAAAGTTATTTCTTTTTCGCTTATCGCGAGTGATGTTGGCATCTGAGGTGCTCACTCGCCTGATATTTTCTCCCACGCGTTCGGTAATTGTGAATGGCCCGTCGAACTTAGCGAGTAGCTTCTTGCCCGGCCCGCCGCCACCCCTTTGCACCCACACCTCGTCACCGATGTTGTAAACAGGATCAGGTCTACGGCGTCTGTCATAGTAGCGCTTTCGATTTTCCTGGGCTTGAGTGGCTTTCTTGATCGCCGCAGTTCTTATCTTCTGACAGGCCGATCTGCGTTCTTCGGAGCGTGTGACTATGGGAGCATCTAGACTAAGGACCGCTTGCAGCTGTGGCAGTTTTCCATAGACAATCTCATACGGCGTTTCCCCGGTAGACGTCTGAAGTGCCGTGTTAACTGCAAACGCGGCTGACGGAAGGTGGACGCCCCAGTCGGCCTCTCCTCTTTTCTCTACCATCGTATATGGAGCGAGTCGTGCCTGAATGCTCTGGTTGGTTCGCTCTGTAAGGCCGTTTGCTTGCGGATGAAACGCGGATGCGTAGTGGTGCTGCACACCTGCCGTGCGAAGGTAATTTATCAGTTCCCGGCTACGAAACGTCGTAGCACGATCAGATATTAACTTCTTTGGCAAGCCATGCCTCCATTCAAATCGGTGTTTCAAGAAATCGATCAGGTAAGTGGACGCAAGAGATGGCACGGCCTCCACTTCCACGTATTTCGACAGGTAGTCTACTGCTACAATGACGTAACGGTTTCCCGCAGTGGTGGTGGGTAGAGGTCCCATGTTATCGACGCCAACGGTGTGGATGATAGTATCAGGCATCCGGATCGGTGTTAGTAATCCAGGCTGACACCCAGGCAGTCTCTTGAGCTGCTAACAGATTTCGCAACTGGCGACGTAAGAGCGGACGCTACTTTGCATCTTCGGCCACCAAAAACGTTCTTGTAGTTTGCGGAGCGTGGCTCGTTGGCCGGTGTGTCCACCTTCTGGAGAGTCATGAATGGCTCGTAATATTTCTGACCGGTAGGATTTAGGAATCACCAGGAGGTAACGTTTTTCAGATCGGTCCTCTCGCCAGTGACGCCGGTACAATGTGGCATTGCGCATCACAAATATACACCAGAACACAGCGAGTTCAGTGTGTGCCGCCATAATAGGCAGCACGTCGCGCCACCTGTTGCATGCGCGGCGAAGCAACACCTGGAACTGCCAGGCTAGCAGACGCTCCGCAGTTCAAACCAGTGTTGCCAGGTTTGGCTATATATAGCCAAATTGGGCTACAGAAAAAAATTTTTGGCGTCGACTTAGGTGAGTTGGCTATGTGGCTATATTTGGGCTACTGAAAATCGGCGACTTGGCTTTGTTTGGGCTATAAGTGGCGCCGTCATGATCAACGCTCCAGACGTGACTCTCCAGAGCATCAAGAAATATCTAAATGTGCATTCACATTTGACCTTCAAATTAGCTGAAAGCGGCAAAATTCACCAGAAGTCCGCACGTTTCGTCGCCTAAGAAAGTGGAAAGCTGTGCGATGAGCACCGTCGGTCTATGAGTATTCTCGCCCAGGCAACGGCGGGACGCCTTTCCGCTTCTCCGGAAGCCGTACTTTGTCTATACTAGCATATGAACCACGTGATTTCAGGCCGCAATTTTAGACTGCAGGCCAAGGATTTGTATAGCTACAAGAGGGCCTTTGTTTATCGAAGCCTTCTGCAATGTAGCCGATTCCATGTTCTTGTTTTTAATGAGATTGCAGGCACAACGCGGGTAGTGGTGTACGCTGTAGAACCTGTAGAACGCTGTAGAATTGTGTAGAACCTACACAATTGCGAGCGTATACGCTGCAAAGAGCAATGAGTCATGCACATGGCAGTGGCCATGAGTTCCCGCGTTTCACCCTCTATCCGATTTCGGCGCCTGTGCTGACCGCTCGTGCTTTGCGTGACATCTGCGTTGCTTAGAGCAACTTCACCCAAAAGAATTTAATTATTTATCTGCCGCGTTACCGACATTTATGGGTTGGTGTTTATGGTGCTCGACTGCTGACCGAAGGTCGCGGGATCGAATGCCGGCCACGGCGCCCGCATTTTTATGAAGGCAAAATGCTGCTTACATAAGGTGAACGTTAAAGCACCCCAGTTGGTCGTGATTTCCGGAGCCGTCCGCTACGGAGTCTCTCATAATTATTTGGCCGTTTGGGGAAGTAAAACCTCGACTATTATTACTATTTACCACTTCCGCTGTTCTATTCCACACTGCCGCAACAACATTACATTATACATGTACAAGTGGGCTCTTTTTTGTAATATTTGGCGGCGCTAAACGGAATTCGAGCATGAACTGAATATTCCCAAGGAAAGCAGCCAAGGCTCTTGGCTATGATAATAAAATTTGTCTAGGAAAGCACAAAAAATAATCATTGGCCCTGTTTTGCTTAATTTGTAAAATACTGCAGAGTTGGTGATAAGTGGTCCTGTAGAACGCATCTCATCAGAAGGTCACTTCCCAAAAGCAAGGGACTCGTGAGACGCAACTTGCAGAATTAAGTTTTCGTGTTTTGTTTTCGAATTAACGTGCCCTGATTGCATAAGGAATCACCTCAATATCGATATTTTGTCGTTCTTGAACACAAGCTCTTTGATACACTAACAACAGGTTGCACAGAAAAGGATTTCAGTAGTCGACTGTGAAAATGTAAGTCCAAAAAATATTTCAAATAAGAATGGCTATATTTGGCTACAAATATTTTCGCTCTTTTTTGTCTTTGGCTACACTTGGGCTACAGTTTCTCTGACTTTTGGCTACGCCATCTCGACCGACCTGGCAACACTGGTTCAAACGCGAAACCTCCCAGCCCGAGTATGGCTGCAAGCATGTCTCGCGCTTTTCCTCGCCTGGAAATTTGTGCTGTTTTCTTGTGAAACGTTGAGAAGACCTTCCTCGACGATCCGGAATGTCTACAGCACGTGCATTGCTGACTGCGGAAGCAACTTTATCAGGTACGTACTATCGCGATGCAAAGAAACGTGAACGGCGGAAAGCGTGGCTTTCGACTCGGTCGAACTGCGACATGCCTTGACTGTCGCTAAGCAAAACTTGTGCGTTCAGCCGGTGTCACCGTAGCGCTAGAATCCCGCTCCGGCTTGCGCTCATGCAGTGCATATGTATATCATTTGCCAGTCATGCCTGGCACTCGGAACCCACACACGCGGTGCACGCCGTGCGAAAGTGCCAGCCAGCGCAAGATGTAGTGCTACGCCGGCTGAAAGCACAGATTCGCCTAGCGACAGTCAAGGCATGTCGCAGTTCGACCGAGTCGAAAGCCACGCTTTCCGCTGTTCACGTTTCTTTGCATCGCGACAGTACGCCGTTACATTTGTACTAAACGTGCGCAGTGTGCGTGCACGCGTGAGTCCTAATACCTCCTATTATTGGCATGCGGCCTGCGAAAGAGTACGACAATGATTTGGTGCCGCATACTACAGGCAACCTGCACGCAAATTACTGCTGTAAAGCGAAATAGCTGGCGTCACGTTTGAATACACGCAGTAAGTGTACTTACTCGTACACTTTTACTGGGCTTGTAGTTTTTCCTGTTGATTGCAATTATCCACTGGCGGCGGAGCTCGTCGTTTTTCGTTGCGGATGGAAATCTGTGCAATCTGAAAACACCGCACCGGCACGACTCCCATGTTGCGTTGTCATTTTCACAGACAGTGCTGAGTGATATCTTCCTCTTGCGCTGATTGTTTTCGCATCCAAAGACAGCGCAGTGGTGCCCAGACGACTTCTTGTAAGCGGGAGCGGCGTGGATAGGCGCTTTCTCGTATTTTAAGGTCCCGGACACACCGCTTACCATGTAACAGATACACGCCTTGGCAGTTCTATGCAAACATGGCGTCTGGGTGGGAGAGTATGCCGCCGGGAGCCTAGGTGCCTGGGTGCGAGATAGGCGTGCTCTGGTCTATAGAGTTTCCTTTGTCGGCGATAGATGCAATAATTGCTGCCATGTCTTTGTCCTCCTGTTGGGCTCTGGAAATATCTCTGGGTTCCGAGAGAGGGCATCGGCGACGTTGTTGAGCCCCCCCGGCGCGATGGCGAACATCGAAGTCCTATTCTTGCAACGTGATTATCCACCGGGCAAATTTGTGCTTTAGTTGCTGCTTCGAAAACTTCCATGCTATTGCAGCATTATCAGTAATAACCGTGAATTTGCGCCCCAAAAGATAATGTCGAAATTTATCATCGACACTCCATACCACTGCAAGACATTCAAGCTCATTGTGGTGATAATGGCGCTCGGTGTCTGAAAGTTTCCGGCTGGCATAAGCGACATGTTCTACGCCATCTGGGTCGTGCTGGACTAGCACTGCCCCTAGGCCAACTTGGCTGGCATCGGTGTGCACTTCGGTGGTCCAGTCCTCATTGAAGTGACTTAATATTGGGCAACAAGTGAGCTTTTGTTTTATTGTTTGAAAAGCATTTTCTTGCACGACGCCCCATTCAAACCGTGCGTCGTTTTTCAGAAGACCGCTCAGGGGAGCTGCGATCTAAGCGAAATGGGGAATATACCTTCGCAAATACGAAGCCATGCCCATAAATGACTGAACCTGCTTCAAGCAGGTTGGTGTGGGATATACCTACACTGCAGCGTTTCGCTCTGGGAGTGGCTGAAAGCCGACAGGGGATATATTATGTCCCAGGTAGGAAATCATCGACAGCCCAAATTAGCACTTCTCCCGGTTTAAACGGAATCCTGCGTCATAAAGTCGGTGTTGTACTTTGTCCAAATTGCGGAGGTGCTCATCCTCTGTCTTGCCAACGACAAGGATGTCGTCCAAGTATACCACACAGGCTTGATTTTTTAGTTGTCCTAGTACTGAATTCATCGCAGGCTGAAATGTGCTAGGTGCCGTTCGCAGTCCGAATGGCATGCGGTTGAATTCATACATGCCCGAAGGTCTGCGAAATGCTGTCTTGCATTTATCTTCCACCGTGACGTTGATCTGCCAGTACCCTGCGCGTAAATCGAGCGACGAAAAGAACTTGCAGTGGCGTACTGCATCAACCGCGTCATCAATGCGATATAAAGGGTACGAGTCGGGCGTTGTACACTTGTTGAGCTGCCTGTAATCCACGCAAAAGCGTAGTGATCCGTTTTTCTTCCTAACAAGGACGACTGGCGCTGCCCATGGACTCGATGACGGCCTAATAATGCCCGCGGTGAGCATTTCGTCGACTTGTTCGGCGATCACTGCCCGCTCTCGTTCAGCGTATCGTCGCAGTGGTACGCATATTGGCGGATGGTGTCCCGTCGGTATACGATGCAGAAGCAAATTAGTGTCCGGGAGTTCTGCTGTATCGTTAGCGAACACTGGCTGATGGCGAGCCAGTATAGAAGTTAGGGTAGGGGAAGTGGACTGCTCACCTGTCGGTGGTGGCAGGGTTGTCGCGGTACTCCCAGCTGTCGCAGGCAGGAGCTCCACGTGGCCGCGATGTATGGTGAGCTGGATGTCGTCAGACAGCAAGAAGTCAGCTCCGAGGATCATGTCGGCAGGGAGATCTTAAAAAACAGGAATAGCTGGAAGAACTTTAAGTCCCCGCTGACGTCCGGACTGAAATGTCGAGCATGCCCACTGGCATAGCACTCCCTCCAAGTCCACAGAGGGCAGGTTGCGTCCACGGCCGGATAGTGTCCGGAGCACGACGTCGGTGTAGCGCCGTCCGTTCCGCACCGGTATCCACCAGAGCAGATAAGTCACCTATTCCCTCGACGTGAACTGGCTTTCGAGGAATTTGACAGGCCTGGTAGTGCATTCTGGTCGGCAAAGGTTCACGACACTCCCTAGCGATCTGGCCGGTGCGGACCGCACTTGAAGCATCCATGTCGTGTTGAGGGAGGCGTTGAACAGTCAGTCTGTGATGTGTCCAAGCTCAGACGACGGCGAGTGTTCTGCTGTAGTTCGGCTGCCTTCTGAGCGAAAACCGGGGGTGACGCTTCAGGTGACTGGGAGGATAAGATGGCATCATGGGTTGAGTCAACCAACCCATCAATGATGTACTGGCGGGCAGCTGGATAGATCCATGTAATGCCACATTTGTCTAGAAGCCTGAGCTTATCGTAGACGTATTGACGGACATTTTCAGAGAAAGCCTGCCGACGCGATCACATGCGCATGAAGTGGTCATCGTATGCGGAGGTAAGCGGGTGGAAGGCAGTGACGAAGGCTGTACACCAGTCGCTGCAGGAATTGAACTTGCAGCCATCGTATTGCTGCCACGCCTTGGCGGAATCGCGCAGTCGGCTTTCGGCTAGCGATAGCTTTATGTCGTCAGTCCAAGCATGACGACGGGCTAAGGAATTGATCTCGTGCAGCCAGATGGTTGGATTTTGATCGACGCCACTGAATTCGGGAATTTCGTCGAAAGATGTCGAAGGCAATGCGGTGCGTGTGGAGGCTGCTGTGAAGGAGACGGTGGCGTCTTCAAAACGCTTGGCCAGAGTAGCGATGGCCTGCATGAGCGCTGAGAGGTCACTGGCTGCCACAGGCGAGGGATTACGCCTGGCTTCTGGCGACGATACTGACGTTGCTTCAGTTGTGGTATCGGAGGTGAAGTCCATGGGATCGTGTGCGGCGTCCTGTGGCGGTGAAGTGGCTTGCGATGTCAAGTCAGTTGAGTCCCCGACTGGAGCTGCAGTTCACACCTGCAGACAGCGCGCTGGCTGTGGTACCCGTGGTGGCCAGGTCGGATGCCGTGGTCACGGTACCGGAAGCAGCGAAACGCTGGAGAGTGCGTCCACTCCTTAGCACGGTTTCAGCCTGCAGGTCGTCGCGCAAAGGTTCGTTGAGCGGCTGCGCCATTGTAATGAGCGAGACAGACAACACCCGTTCGTCGGGCAAGCTGTTCTATTCTGCTTCCTCCTCTACGGTCTCCAGCCCGTGTCCCACTGCTGCCGTGCCGCTCTTCATTACAATATATATATATATATATATACAGAGAAAGAGACAGAGAGAAATTTTCATAGTTGCGTCTCCAAGATTTTAAGTGGTTAATTGGTTTCATGATGACGCTCTTCATGTGCAAAGTCTGTTAAAGGCAGTGGTCTATTGAAATGCATAGTTTTCATTAGAATTTCAGCACTGACCAAAACAAAGAGCGATATGTAAATTTCCTGTGTACAATAGGGTACTACCTGATGCTACTTAGACGACGCGATGTTTTGCAATTGATCCCCTGATATACTTCTCTGTTTCCAGGTTTGTATAGACTTCCAGTCACACGCTTGATGAGATATTGACTTTTGACGCAAGATCTGTCAACACCACTTATCCCGAAACATTACGCTGAGTCATAAGACCACGTACCTTACAGAGACAGCTGCGGCTCTATGGAACACAGATTAAATATGCCGGATGTTTAAAAAAATGCGCTCAAAATCCTCAAAAATGAGGGAAATGCAATGTATGTTTGACGCCTTCACAATAAGTTCTGTAGCAGCAGACATTTTAGGGTGACGGCACTTGGTAAGTGGCGAGCATCCGCACACTCAGCCAATAACTTCGGTTGACGGCCGGGCACGATGTGGCTCCTCTCTGTGGGCCAAATCGGGAGTGGTGGCTAGTGCTTCGTCTCCGACTGACTGCGAGCGAGCTGACGTCGTTCTACAGCAGGCCAACGCGTCCAGGCGCTTTAGCGCTGGCCTTGTACAGCACTGTAACTTGTACAGCACTACAGATTCAAGCCTTATTGTTCCAAGTGAAACATGGCATAACCCGTCCATTAACGCCTCTGAGATTCTATCAGTATTTCCTAATATTAGCATCCATCGACATGATCGAACCAACAGAAAAGGCAGGTGGGGTTCTAATAGGCGTTCATGAATGCCTTCAATGTGTCCAAATTGAAGTAAGCACATCTTTAGAAATTGTGGTTGTTGCAAGTAGTGCCTACTATCCGCCAGTCATAATTGGTGGGTGCTATCGCCCTCCTGATGCTGGCATGACGTTTGTGGCTGATTTTCATGAGGCGTTCCATTCTGTCATAACACTGCATCGCCAGTCACCTATCATTGTGTTTGGCGACTTCAATTTTCCCTCCATAGATTGGTTTAACCCCGATGCGCCCATATCAATCAATCAATCAATTAATCAACCAATGGAACTTTATTTTCATGAACAGATATATGAAAATACAGGGATTTTTTGGACCGATAGCCTAAAGTGGCTAGTGGCCGGTCCAATACAATGTGCAACAAAAAAAAATGTACAGGTCAGCTTTGAGGTAAGAAACAAAAGCAATCATATAAATACAGACAACACACGTATACAATTTTTCCTGCAGACATGCATACTTATTAGCTTGCAACTAGCTTGCTATACATAGGAACTTATATAAAAAAAGAACACAATGAAAATCGAATCAAACATACACACAGGCTTACATGTCTTGACTCCATAGAAAATATGATTTGCATGCTAGGCCGAAATTACGTGCCGTTTTAATCTCTAGGGGGGACCGTGTTCCATAATTTTGTTCCATTAAATTGGATTAGTCTTTCTCCGTAAACATTATAACATTTCGGCAGATTGAAATTACCATTCGAAGCATGTCGCGTATTGCGTATAGGAATCGAAAAAAGATCAGCAGGCAAAGGTAAATTTCTATTAATTATGTTATTTATTGAAATGGCAATTTTGCAGTCGCGCAACATCGGAAGCGAGAGAATGCGTTCTGATTGGAAAATATTACCTACTGATTTACCTTGGCTTATGATTTTCAATGTACGCTTTTGAAGTCGTTCAAGAGTTTTTATATAAACTCTTGTTCGTCACACCCCACGATTCCAGACAGTAACCTATGTGACAGTGACACAATGAAAAGTAGAGTGTGCGAAGTATAGCTGTGGAAAATATTGGCGCGCTTTTATTAGAGAATAGCAGCCATAAGCTACCTTTGCGCATACACTCTGTACTTTGCTCATGCCAGTGTAAATGCTCATCAGAAATGACGCCTAAATATTTAAAACAAGAGACTTGTTGAATAGGAGCGTTGTTTATTGTTAGGTTAAGAAATTGAGCGTCAATATGTTTCTTGCGAGAGTGAAACACTATGCATTTTGTTTTAGTACAGTTAACAGTCAGATGATTCTTGGTAAACCTATTCCGAAATGTTCGATAAATCGGTGAGCACGTCATTTCATAGATCTGCTAAGGATTGTCCTGTGAAAACTAAAACATTGTCGTCCGCGTACATCAGTGCCCTTGACCTCTGTAGGGATCGCGGGACATCATTCATATAAAGAGAGAACAATATAGGGCCCAAAACTGAACGCTGTTCACCCCGCATTTAATATAACTGTAAGATGACTTGATGTCACCAATGACTACCTTTTGTTTGCGTGCCGATAAATTACTAGAAAAGAAATCAAGTGAGTTCCCTTTTATTCCATAGGAATGCAATTTTTTCAGTAAAATGGAATGACTTATAGCATCAAATGCCTTTCTTATGTCTAAAAATACTGCTATTGCTATGTCTCTTTCATGTAGCGCGGAATTAATATATTGCGTAAGCATCGAAACAGCAGTTGAAGTGGACCTGTTAGCAAGAAAGCCGTGTTGCTGGGGGACAAAGTACTTTCTGATCACCCAGGAAGCGCCTTAATTGCGACGAAATTAATTTTTCAAGCGTGGTGTTAATACTACTCAGGACAGATATTGGTCTGTAGCTGTCCGGAAGATTCCGATCACCAGATTTGTACACTGGTATTACTTTCGCGGTCTTAAGTATACTAGGATAAGTTTTAGAAGAAAATGCATGATTAAATATGTGGCATAACGGACCACACAAAACATCAATATTCTCCTTTAAAATCCTTGATGATATGGCGTCATGGCCAGCCGCCTTGGTTCCCTGGTAACTTCTTAATAACTTGTCGGATGTCATCCTAAGTCGCATCACGTAGATGGAATTTATTGGTGACAGTACAGGGTGCATTTAATTCAGCATATGAGCAGGGAACTTCCTCGCAAGGCTGAGACCAATATTAGTAAAGTAATCGTTAAAGTTGTCAGCCACTTCGCGAGTTGGATTATCAGTGAAGGCTGCCGAAAGCGACTTCATCGACACCTGTCTCATGTTCGGACTGACACAACTTGTTAACAGGCCTAACGTCAAAGCCTAAATTCATCAAACATACTTGATCTCGTGCCTTCTCATCCTGATAAATTTTGATCAGCGACTTGCATGTCCGGCCTTAGTGATCACTCTGTACTTCATGCTTCTATTAATCTCAAAATTGCTGCATACCGCTAAAAGAAAAAAAAAGAAAACTATAATTCTTTACGATAAAGCAAACTACGCAGCTATGAACATCGAACTAGAAAATTTTTCCACAGGTTTTCTTACTTTTTAGAACGCTCTGTCAACGCAAACTGGCTCCTGTTTAGAAACCAAATGTATGACTTCATAAATACACATGTTCCTACAATAACCGTAACAGAAACGAAGTTATCACCTTGGTTGAGCTCAACACTTAAACGCTTGAATAACAAAAAGAAAAGCTTATTCCGTGCGGGTTAGCGTTCCAACACAGACTGCGCGTAGCAGAAGTATCGCAATGCAGAAAGGACATTCAAATCTCTTTCAAGCGGAACGAAACGTGACTTTTTCTCGTCCACACTCCCGGACATTCTTCACGATAACCCGAAACAATTCTCGCAGATCCTGAATCCTGATCACTCACAACCATTGTCCCTGCACCATGACCAAAACCTGCCCATTCCTGATTGTGAAACTGCGGAAGCACTTAACCGCACATTTTCTTCCGTTTTTACTAACGAACCTGTTGATAACTTACCCGATTTTCCGCCCTGTGCTCATAACACTGTGGCAGATATCACCTTCGATACGGCCGGTGTCGCAAATGTAATTGACTCTGTAAAGCTTTCGTCATCGGCAGGCGTTTATGGCATCAACTTAAAAATTTTAAAAAGAACTGAACACGCCATCAGCGAAATGTTGTGCCATATCTTTCAGCAGTCATTATCATTGGGTGAGGTACCGGATGACTGGAATGTGGGCAAGATCGTCCCAGTCCCGAAAAAAGGTCCACCGTCTTCATGCCGCAGTTACCTACCTATCTCACTAACCAGCGTTTGTTCTAAACTAATCGAACACATAATATACCCACGTACAGTGAAGTTTTTGTTATCGGTTAACTTTTTAACTCCTAATCAACATGGATTTCGCAAAGGTTTCCCTTGTGACACACAACTAACGTTGTTCGTTAATGACATTACCTCTAACCTTGATCTAAACGTTCCAGTTGACGCTCTGTTTTTAGATTTCGAAAAGGCGTTCGACAAGGTGCCACATCAGCGACTACTTTTGAAACTTTCTCGGTTAAACCTTAATCCATTCGTTTTGGACTATATTCGTGCTTTTTTGTCTAATTGGGTGCAGTTTGTTCATGCTAACAATCATTCCTCAAGGAGGAGCCCTGTTCGGTGTCTTGGGCCCGCTCCTTTTTCCAATATATATATTAATGATCTCCCTGCCAACATCTCATCTAACATAGGTCTGTTCGCAGACGATTGCGTCTTTTATCGCCCTGTTCATAGCGATCATGACTCCCGATCACTTCAAGAGGACCTGGATAAGATCACTGCTTGGTGTGTTGAATGGCTTATGTCGCTAAACACTACTAAAACACTGCTAGTTTCTTTTACCCGCAGATGGCATCTCCCTCCACCACAGTACGTCCTGTGCAACGCTGCGATTTCTCCTCTAAATTCATGCAAGTACCTCGGCGTCACTATCTCCGGCGATCTTTCTTGGTCATTTCACATCACAAGCATCATTAACGAAACTAGCCGCACATTAGGATACTTTCGAAGGCACTTGCGTCTTGTTCACCCATCGGTCAAACTGTTAGCTTATCAAACATGCGTCCGGCCCAAGTTAGAATACGCATGCTCTGTCTGGAATCCACATCTAAAAAACCTTACTAAAGCGCTTGAAGCAGTACAAAACCACGCAGCTCGCTACGTCTCTTCAGATTATTCTTTCCACAGTAGTGTCCCAAATCTAAAACCCGAAGCACATCTCGAAAACTTGGAGCTAAGACGCCTTAGATTAAGGTTGTGCCTTTTTCACAACTTTTATCATTCTTCTCCTGGCACTTCATTAATCTTGCCTGCACATCGTCCGTCCTGCCGCACAAATCACACCAAGGCGGTCTGCCAACCACCGGCACAGACCGCCGCGCACCTACGCTCCTTCTTTGTAAACACAGCAAGAGACTGGAACGCACTACACTGTAAACGCAAACTAGCCGAATTGGGCGTTTTAAGGGCGTAATACTACCTGCATTTGGAACCGTACTTCCTTAGAGTGTAATAAAATGGGCGTAATAAGTTTCTGCGTCCTCAATTTTACTTCGTTAGGAAATTACGTGGATAGAGAAAGCAAATAAGGCGGCGATGGGGGGCTACTTGGTGCGTCTTCATGCTTGTGATGCGCTTGTGATGTGATTTACGGTGGCCTAGCGGCACTTTACGACCATTTCCTGCGGTATTAGATGGCTGACGCGCAGGGAATGAAGGGATTGTAAAGATAACTTGTTAAGAATTACATCGCGACCAAATAGTAGACCAGGAATAATGCGTTTTTTTGATTATAAATGTGCCGTTCGCGTGTATTTGAATATCGCAAAACCTATTATAAGACATTGTAAAAATTCATGCAGCTAACTGAAATTGGAGCGCTGAATCATAGTAGAGACGTGTATCGCAGCCTGTTATTAAAATATATCGCTCGTGTGCAAGCCAGAGAGTCTTCCGTACACAAGGCCATTGTAACCGTAGTTCAAAAGGAAACACAGGATAATACTCGTGCAGCATGCGTTTCGTAAGGCTAAGTTATTGTTTTAAATCTGCCAAAATAGACTATTGTCAGTTATGGCTCGTCTTTCCCTGGAGACGTTCTTGCGCGTGCATTGCCTTTCTTCTTCCTGGTAAACCTACTGCACTGTATGCAGTGCTCATGACAGTTCCGGCACAATGAGTGCCTTCGCGGTGGCTCCCGAATTCGTAAAATAGATATGTTCCGGTATCACCCCTTCCCTCCACACACACAATATATAAAAAAGTTAAGCAGTCACATTAATCGAAAACACAGGAGGAGAATGGATGTGGCTAGTAAACTAAACTCAGAGACATCCGTAACGAAAATGATGGGCTGGTGGAAGCCAGAATGCTTGTTGGATAATGTGGGAACAATGGTAGGTGTGGTGGAAACAATACTGGATAACACGAAAAAATTGTGCATGCGATGGAAACAGTAGTGGATAAACTGGAAACTGTGGTGGTCAGCATAGGCGTGCGCAGGGTTCACCTTCAGAGGGGGGCGAAGGTTCGTCGTGGCGCCCCCCCCCCCTCCCTATTAAGTCAATGTATGGGGCAGACTTTGCACCCCCCCTCACTCAGGTGACTAGGGGGGGCGGCCGCCCCCCTGCCCCCCCTCGTGCGCACGCCTATGGTGGTCAGAATATTTGATGATGGCGTAAGCGGAAAAAATGGCGGCTGATGGTGGCGGTGGTGGCGAGCTTCTTTTGGTGTTCAAATTGGCCAATAATGGTGAAAGTGAAAAATGCCGGCTGGTGGTGGTGAAGCCAAACATGTTTTGGTGGATGGCTTGGTCGACAAGCTCGATGACAGTGGCATGATGGAAGAATGGAGGTGTAACTATGTAGGCAGCACGATGGCCGAATCAGTACGTGTAGCTGGGTGCGTATGGTAGTATGTGAAATCACTCTTCTAAGTTTCCCTCTCGAAAGTGCACCGACTATCTTAGCAAACTAAACAAGTGAACGCCAATCATTACACTTTCTAGATCGCTCTTCTGATGTAACAGCGAAGCTGCTTAGAACTATCCCCATAAACGGTCGTACACCACAGAAATTGCGTAAATCCCACTGCTGGATCCACTGGTCCACTAAAAATTAAGAAGGCAACAGTTAGCGCAACAAACGGGTATGTGTCACAGATATTTGTGCGGCCCATCAGAAAGCTATTGTGGCGATGAGCGACCTCGCAGACCGGCGAAGTCTCGGCTTTACCAGTCAGAGATTGAGCCCGACACGCGACGCCGATTCTGCTGGCGCTGCACCATCATTATCATAATGGGATTGTGCCACAGAGATTGGGTAAATCTTAATACACTACCTCCACTAAAAATGAAGGTGGCGAAAGTTAGCCCAACAATTGGCTGCGAAGCGACGGCAGCGAACCGAAGACCCTGAGTGCGTACAACGAGAGAATATTAGGTAACGGGAAAGGCAACGGCGGCTGCGCGAACACCCCGAAGCGACGGAAGGCCTACGCCAACGATGACGTGCCCGTGTCGCTTCTGTGACTGTCTGTGGTTTAACTCGAACATCTCTGCGCTGAGAATGAACCTCGAAACAACCAAGAATCACCTAGCTAAAGCCTAGCAACGACCTAGAAGCTACCTCGAAACAACCTGCATCACCTCGCTAAGGCTTAGAAACAACCTAGAATAACGAGATTAATCTTCATAATCGTCCACTTTTGCTTTTTCAAGGCTTGCGCGGCTACGTGCAAGCTTCGCTAGTTTTTCTTTAAATATTGTTCTTTCGGGCGTATAACGGCCTCTGTTTTCGAGGAGCACAGCAGAAATGAATGTGCAAATTTTGTGTAGATATTTATATATGTTTCATATCCACGATGTGGTGGTGCATTGTTGTGTTTATGACTGTAGAGGCGTCGGCGAGAAACGAGGCAGTAAACTTGTTGCATCGTCGCACAGTCCACTACAGTAAATGAGCTCTAGCTTCGGAACCTCTTTCAACGCGTAGACGAGAAAACAGCCATGACTTGATGTCACCACGCTACAAACGCATCTCTGGCAATTCTAGCACATTCACTTTAAGGTGCAAAAACTTCTGAAGCTAAAGTGCACAACCTTTTACCTTCGAAAGCCACCTGCACAAAAGTAGGTCCCATCCCGTATGGCTTCCAGCAAAGGTTAGGCCTAGCATGCCGATCGAGTCCGTCTAGACGCCATCGGCGCTTCTGGGCTTTAGCATACAAAATTCCCAGTAGTACGAATGACTGTAAAGCATAGGTTTGACATCGGGTAACCTAAATGAATCATTTTTTTTTCTTGTGTGCGGTGTCTACGCGAGAAACGATCAGCATCAATTCGACAGCCTTTCAGCAAACCCCTCCAGTCTACGAGAGCCGCCGGACGCACTGGCCGGATCTTCTCTGACTCACATGTGAGGCAGCAGACTTGAATTGTCAATAGGTACGCCTTTGAACCAATATGATGGCATATTTTATCCGTGCATTACATGCGTTTTTGGCCAAATAGTTATATAGTTGTAGCTATCGATATAGCAACAAATAAGTGCACTCACATGGCCGCCGTATACCGCCGGTTGCGCGAGAAAACATCACAAAAGTCAATCAAATGCGCGCGCATTGATCGAGTGAGATTACAGTCAACACAAGACATCTGTAAATGCTGACCTTAGGGTAGAGCGCGTGACGGCTATTAAAAATTTGGCAGAAAGATCCGGCAAAGTGTGCCTGCGCTTCGGTCCACTTCATTTTGTTTTCTAAGACGAAAGTGTTTTATGGCGGGGTCCACCACGGCTCCACTGACGTATTTGCGTCACGGATATGACGTCGCAAATTATACACCAACAGATGGCAAAGAAAAATACTTACGAGAAATAGTCCCATCACCGGGAGTCGAACCTATGACATCTCACTCCGCAGCACGCGGCGCGAAACGACTCGGCCACGGACCATACGTTCAGTACTAACGGCGAGCTATTTATATACACCATTTTATTCTCGGCGGTACTCAGAAATCACCTATTTCAGCACGTTTTTGTTATGACTAGCGAGATGGCGCGACAGGCGCGAGGGTACGCTTAAAGGTCGCGACTTTAGACTGCCCGTCCCAACGTGGGAGAAGCCCACCACGCGCTAGTCGCGTCTCTCAGGACTGTAATAAAGTTCCACCATCCATCCATCCATCCGCGCGTTGCGATGCGCGCGGGCGCTTATCTCGTTATCGCACCGGTTTTTACGTCTTATGCTGGCGTTGAAGCATTCCAGAGAGCACGAAGGTCACATCGCTCGCTGCAGCGGCCGCGTTTGTGAAAGAAGCGCTGCTGAGACTATGGAAGTTGTTAGCTGGCGCTCGCCCGTGTACATAGATTTATGTGGAGGAGAAAGAACCCCAGGTGGTCGAAATTTCCGGAGCCCTCCATACGGCATCTCTCATAACCATATCCTGGTCTTGGGACGTTAAACCCCAGCTATTACTGTCAGTTCGCGCTCGTCCTGTGCATACTTGTGTGCTCGTTTCATGCGTCCTTCTTTGTGTTTGAGCAGCACGCTTTAAGTGTCGAGCTGTGACAGTTGCTAATTCGCGCTCAACCTGTGTATCTTCTTTTCGTGCGACCTTTCTGCTTTAGAAGTGAGCTGAAAGTTTAGAGGTGCTTGCCTTTCTTCGCGTGACATTACAATTTGTTGATATAGCATTCATTCCCTTGCCCTTGTGGCGAAACAATGCACAATAAATGCTCAACAGCCTCAGTGAAGACACGCTTCACTTTCATGTATTACCGATTCCTTAGACAGTTGGATCAGCCCATGTCTTTTTTTTTTTACTTAGGTTGTGAATTGTAAAAGAAAGCGCTATTGTCATTGTCTGCATGACATGAGTTGCCGGCAGTATTTTGTCTGTGTTTAATAAATATGCAAATTTTAACAGGAATGGAAGGTCGCGTCTGTCGAGAGTATGCGACATG